>JAMWET010004726.1:0-95000 GCA_024036415.1 Prochilodus magdalenae
CTAGACATGAGGATTTCGGCTGGATATTGTCCGAGGGTTCATGTGAACATCACGTCGCCTATGTAAACACTGCCATGGACCGGGTATTCCCCCTAGATGGCAATGGTATTCCTTTGGCCTCCTTCAGCAGGGTAAGGCACCTGCCACACCGCATACGTTGTTCAGGATTTCCTGGCAGTGCCACAGTATTGCCAACCTGTTTTGACTCATGGTGTAACCACCAAGGTGAAGGGCGGGACCTTCTCTGTGAAGAGGCACCATGTTGAGTGTTAGGAGTGTTCCCATTCATATTACAATACATGCCCCCCCACCTCCTTTAGGTTTCTCTCTCTCTACCCTACACACATATTACTGTACCTGATAGTGTGATATACCTCCACCAGCACCAATAACAGCGCTTTAATTTGGAATGGGCTGGACAAGTTTCTGGATGTAGGGCTTAGATTCTGGCTGCTCCACCATGGAAACCCATTCCATGAAGCTCTCTATGCGTTGTTCTTGAGCTCATCTGAAGGCCACATGGTGTTTGGTGGTCTGTAGTGATTGACTCAGCAAGTTCCTGACCTCTGCACTATGCACTATGCGCCCCCACACTTTTATAAGTTGCTGTCGTTCCCAATCGCTTCCACTTTGTTGAAATCCCACTGACAGTGGACTGTGGAATATGTAGTAGTGAGGAAAGACAACTGGACTTGCTGCACAGGTGGCATCGTATCACGGTACCATGCTGGAATTCACTGAGCTCCTGAGAGCAACCCATTCTCTCACTAACGTCTATAGAAGCAGTCTGGATGCCTAGGTACCTGGTTATATACACCTGTGGCCATGGAAGTGATTGGAACACCTGTTTTCAATGATTTGGATGAGTGAGTGAATACTTATGGTGATATAGTGTATATAGTATATGTGAGACAGACAGAGAGAGAGAGAGAGAGAGAGAGAGAGTGAGAGAGAGAGAGAGAATAAGAGAGAGAGTCAAGGGTAAAATGCTTCTGTGCTCCGTCTGCCACCCTGTCAGATTCACTCTTGAATGCGTAATTAGTGAAGAGCCCTGAATGAGCGGGTGGTAGGGGGGGGCGCACGTTGGGGGGTTTAATTGCTCTGTTTGAACCTCACGCATATGCACACATCTAAGCTCTCTGTCTCTTGTGGAACACCAGCACTCCCAAGCCCTGTTTCATCTATGCAGCCCCCTTTGTTTTGGAGGCAGCAGGCATAAAGGAATGGCCCTGGCCTTAGCCAAGTATGGACACCAGAGCGACTGCCTGCTTCCTCTTGTGTTGCCTGAGGATTCCCCTAACTTGATCAGCTGCTTCGGACGACCCCCACAAGTCCTGTGGCCTTGGGCATGAAACAGTGAAACAGAATGCCTGTAATGCTCTCCGCAGCGTGTGATGGCTGGAGGCTTGAGAATTCGGGATCCACTTATAAGACAAGTTACTTATGAAATGTGGCAAAGCTCTCTGAATGGAACTGCAGCTCTGTTTAAGGTGGAACGGAAAATTCCAAACAAAATCTGTCTAATAAGAAGCTAACTTCTTCAGAGGTGGACATTTAATGATGCTGTAAGGGGCTAGTGTTGGACAGGAAACAGGTATATACTGTTAATCCTCTTCACCCTGTTCTTAAGTGGTCAGGACCCTTACCGGACCACCTCTGAGCAGGTATTATGTGGGTGCTGGATCATTCTCAGCACTGCAATGGTGTGTTAGTGTGTTGTGCTGGTGTGAGTGGATCAGACACAGCAGTACTGCTGGACACCTCAGTGTCACTGCTGGACCGAGAATTGTCCACCAACCAAAGGTACCCAGCCAACACCGTCCTGTGGGCAGTGTTTTAAAGGCAGTGTCCTGTGGGCGGTGTTTTAAAGGCAGTGTCCTGTGGGTAGCGTCCTGTGGGCAGTGTTTTAAAGGTAGCATCCTGTGGGTAGCGTCCTGTGGGCAGTGTTTTAAAGGCAGCATCCTGTGGGCAGTGTTTTAAAGGTAGCGTCCTGTGGGCAGCGTCCTGTGGGCAGTGTTTTAAAGGCAGCGTCCTGTGGGCAGTGTTTTAAAGGTAGCGTCTTGTGGGCAGCATCCTGTGGGCAGTGTTTTAAAGGTAGCGTCCTGTGGGCAGCGTCCCGTGGGCAGTGTCCTGTGGGCAGTGTTTTAAAGGCAGCGTCCTGTGGGCAGTGTTTTAAAGGTAGCGTCCTGTGGGCAGTGTTTTAAAGGTAGCGTCCTGTGGGCAGTGTTTTAAAGGCAGCGTCCTGTGGGCAGTGTTTTAAAGGTAGCGTCCTGTGGGCAGCGTCCTGTGGGCAGTGTTTTAAAGGTAGAGTCCTGTGGGCAGCGTCCTGTGGGCAGTGTTTTAAAGGTAGCATCCTGTGGGCAGTGTTTTAAAGGCACTGTCCTGTGGGCAGTGTTTTAAAGGTAGCGTTCTGTGGGCAGCGTCCTGTGGGCAGTGTTTTAAAGGCAGCGTCCTGTGAGCAGTGTTTTAAAGGTAGCGTCCTGTGGGTAGCGTCCTGTGGGCAGTGTTTTAAAGGTAGCGTCCTGTGGGCAGCGTCCTGTGGGCAGTGTTTTAAAGGCAGCGTCCTGTGGGCAGTGTTTTAAAGGTAGCGTCCTGTGGGCAGTGTTTTAAAGGTAGCGTCCTGTGGGCAGTGTTTTAAGGTAGCGTCCTGTGGGCAGCATCCTGTGGGCAGCGTCCTGTGACCACTGATGGAGGATTAGAGGATGACCAGCACAAACCGTGCAGCAGCAGATGAGCTTTCATCTCCGAGTGTCCATGGACCAGCAGGTTAGGAGTGCCACAATGTTTAAACACCCCACTCACACCAGCTCAACATACACTAACACACAACCACCACGTCAGTGTCACTGCAGTGAATGAGAATGACCCACCACCCACATAATACTGCATCATGGTGGTCCTGACGATTGAAGAACAGAGTAGAACTGCTCTAACTGTAGAACTACAAAGTGCTCCTGTATGGTTAGTGCAGTGACCGGTGGGTGTGTATAAACAGAATCAACGAGAAATTGTAATTATTTTATGGTATAAAATGACTGTCTATCATCTTACTGTCTTACTGTCTGTCTTTCGGGCTAGGCAAGCTAGTAAGCTAGAGCCTCGGTTGTCTTCCACTTTTCACATCCGCCTCTCCGGCTGAAGCTGCTGTGGCTCAATGACAGATGTCACAGATGGAGCAGCAGCTCAAGGACACAACCTTACACAGACTAATATCATAAAGCGAGGTCACTGAGGACGCAAATCTGGGGAAGTGAAATATAAGGCCATAAAGGCTACACTGAATACACCAACGTGTTTAAGGGCTGGTATGATTCGTCATGTAATCAGATCCTTTGACTGGGTTTATGTAGTAAGTGGAGAATTAAACAGGCTGATTCTGTTACTGAATGTTTATAAGGGGATTCTTATCTGCAGGAACAAGACCCTTTATCACTACACTGAGAACGGATGGTCATGTGTAAAAGGGTTTGCTGTGTCAGGACCCTTACCAGACCACCACAGAGCAGGTATTATGTGGGTGGTGAATCATTCTCAGCACTACAGTGGTGTGGAGTGGTTTAGACAGAGAAGTACTGCTGGACACCTCAGTGTCACTGCTGGACCAAGAATTGTTCACCAACCAAAGCTACTCAGCCAACACCGTCCTGTGGGCAGTGTTTTAAAGGCAGCGTCCTGTGGGCAGTGTTTTAAAGGCAGCGTCCTGTGGGCAGTGTTTTAAAGGCAGCGTCCTGTGGGCAGTGTTTTAAAGGCAGCATCCTGTGGGCAGTGTTTTAAAGGCAGCGTCCTGTGGGCAGTGTTTTAAAGGCAGCGTCCTGTGGGCAGTGTTTTAAAGGCAGCGTCCTGTGGGCAGCGTCCTGTGGGCAGTGTTTTAATGGCAGCGTCCTGTGGGCAGTGTTTTAAAGGCGGCGTCCTGTGGGCAGCGTCCTGTGGGAAGCATCCTGTGGGAAGCATTCTGTGGGAAGCATCCTGTGGGCAGTGTCCTGTGGGAAGCATCCTGTGGGCAGCGTCCTGTGGGCAGCGTCCTGTGACCACTGATGAAGGATTAGAGGTTAGCTATGTTAGCTATGATCAATATTTATTGAGCTACATATACAGAAGTAGTGTCTTTCAGTATGGCGTTGGGCCGCCATGTTTGATAACCGAACATGCTGGACGTCTCGGCATGGAGCTGTAGAGGTTCCTAATGGTGTCCTGTGATAATCCATCCCACGCAGCTTGAATATCTTCACACAGTTCCTGCAGATGGTGCGGTAGGGGTGGAGGTGGAGTGACACCAGGCCTTCTGGATGTGTGACAACTAACCGTTCATCTCAGTGCTGACCACGGTGCCTCCACACATGGATTCGTTGATGGTCTCCATCAAGACAAAAGCGGGACTCGTCACTGAAGATGCAGTCACTCCAAGAGAGTTTGGTACAACACCATTGCAGTGTTGGTGATGCTGACGTGGTGTTAAGAGCAGTCGTGGTAGTCATGCATCGTGCAGCCCTCTGCCAATGGTGCTGGCACTAACAGGATGACTCATGGTGGGTATCACTGCTTGCACAATTGTGGTTGTCGGGTCAGACAGGTACGCCACATACACGGAGGAGTGTGAAACCTGAATCATTCGCATGTCTCATGATGTCAAACCTACACACCAAGCTTCGCTCCTGTCGGCTGATTCCGTCTGGGTGCAGCTCTGTATGCTATCGTTCTTTAGATGATGAGTATACATACCTCAACATGAACATGCTCTAGCACACAGACACACACAGTGGAAATGTCACCAGCTGTGGCGCACACACCTCTCCAGCTGTCTGCATCAAGCTACATCTGGCCCTCTTCTCCGTCTCCATCACTCCACCATTCCACCCCCTCACTCCGCTCAGTCCAGTGCCTCGAGGGACAAACGAGTCACAGTGTGCCCGCACACACCGACATGTTTACGCTGACGCTCTCCGTGCAGCTGACATCAGTGCAGCTAATGTGAAGTACCTGAGGCTGAACTGGACGGCGCCCTCAATTTCTCCACGGCCCTTCCTTCCTCCTCTTCCTCTCATGTTCGTCTGCACGAACCTTCTATTCACATTCCAGTCTCTCTTTCTTTTCTCTCAGTCCTATTATTTGACAGGCCAATAAGCAGACTGAAATGATTACAGTAGTTCGAGACATGTAATAAGTCATTCAGAGCCAGAGAGGCTCACAGTGGAGGTGATGGGAACCAGACGTCCAGCTCTCAAAGCTCCCTCTCAGAAAGTTAGGGGGTAAGGGAACCAGCCTTGTGCTTGGAAGGTCGCCGGGTTCAAATAACTGACCCGAAAGGACATGACTGAAGTGCACTTGACCAAGACTCCCAACCCCCCACCTGCTCCCCGGGTGCTGCGGATAGGACTACCCACTGCTCTGGGCACACCTGCTCACTGTGTGTGGATGCTTCACTGGTCGGATGGGAGGCTGAATCTCTGCCTGGTATGTACTTTTAGAACCTGCTCATGTGGCGGGCACCCATGTGTATGATGATGTCATTATAGAGCCCCGCTGCCAGCCTGTTCGGGCACACCAGTAGGAGTGTAACTTGTCAATAAGCTGTTGTTAATTTAGTGATGTGGCTCAAACAACTCCCTGTTCCCTACATAGTGCACCACATAGGATAAGTGGCTTCTGCAACCCAGAGTGCTTCATACAGTGGTGTGAAAAAGTGTTTGCCCCCTTCATGATTTCTTATGTTTGTCACTCTTAAATGTTTCAGATCATCAAACAAATAAAAAAAACATAAAATGCAGTTTTTTAATGAAGGTTTTTATTATTAAGGGAGCAAAAAAAATCCATACCTACATGGCCCTGTGTGAAAAAGTGTTTGCCCCCCCAGTTAAAGCATAACTGTGGTTCATCACACCTGAGTTCAACTTCTCCAGCCACACCCATGCTAGAGATAATAATAGAAACCTTCATTTAAAAAGTGCATTTTCTGTTTACTTTTGTTGTCTTTGAGTAATATTTAAAATTGTTTGATGATCTGAAACATTCCAGAGTGACAAACATGCAAGAAAATAAGAAATCATGAAGGGGGCAAACACTTTTTCACACCAGTGTATGTCTAACACACAACCATTTGGGGTTCAGCCATGTGTACACAATTCCATCTTGGACTAATGTTCCTGTGTAGACGCCAGAACTTGCAAAGTGCGCTATGTAGGACAGTGGGGTGTGTCCGCTGACAAACCAACTGTGCTACAACCGCCTCGCCAATTTTACTACACCGGAGTGAAACTGAAAACCAGCCAAACTGCACCGACGATTTTAGACATCATGGGATGGGAGTCAACTCTTTTGCCTTGGTTTATGAGTGCACAGCTGTGTAGTAGCAGTAGCTGTGCCTGTTTGTGGTTTGTATGTGCGACTTTGAGAAATCGTCTCCTGAGACAAGCGACTACTAGAGGTAACACATTGCTCCTTTAATGGGGTACATGCACACAGGGGTGGTGACGTATTCCTGCTAAAATCTCAGCCAGCTCAGCCACTTCCGCTATCCACACTGTTGTGTTGAGTTTAGGGAAATCGCGATAATGTCTCAAGCAAAGAAGTTTAAGTTTCAGCGAACTGACAGCGCTACAGCTGAACATTGCTGTGTAGCTTTATGTCAGGCCTCCAGTAAGTACAACAAAGTACTCCAATATGTACGTGTGTAGCCGGCATTTCAAGAAAGAGGATGTGCGTGAACCAGAGTCCAAGTCAGGACGGCGGCTGTTAAAGAAGGGAGCGGTGCCGATGTTGTTTGAGGGGAACAATTTCCCCGTTCCACTTTCATGACCGGGGGGTTTGGGAGAGGAGAAAGCGACCGACGGAGGATGACACCTGTCAAGGAGGCTGATACACTCCCCGGGGACCACGACTACGCTCCGGCTCCGGATCCCGCTGCTGTCTGATTAAAATTCGTTTCCTGATTATAAACATACAGTGCAACATCAAAAATGAGAATATGGTGAAAAGGTTTTTGTTAAAGGGTCATATTTTATATTAATTTAAAGTTTATCGTTTGAATTTATTTATTAAAAGTGAACTTTTTCAATGATATTCGACTTTTTTGATGTGGCACTGTATGTCACTACGTTAGCATTGGTTAGTAAACAAACAGTTTAGCCAAGGGCTAACATTACAAGACCGGATCTTACCTTCATAATTCTGGACGTAGCTTGAAATGTAGAGTTTGAAGCCCTTCTCTTTCATTGTTGCTGTCACGCCTGTGGGTCTGCCTGCCTCCGCTCCTCTGAACACCAGTTCCCGGGGTGCACCGTCCGATGACGTCACACCCACACTCTCCTACCACTTCTATCCAACGCGTTCTGATTCGCTGGTCTATTGATTGCGGCCAGCTGGCACTGGTGTATATATGCCACTCAAGCACGTGCATTCAACACGAAGCTTTGCCAATCTGAGCCTTATCTAACCTGTTGTCTTTCCTCGCAGTGATCGACCTCGTGTTTGTCCTTTGACTTTCCCTCCTGACACGCCCCTTCTCGGCTTTCTTGATTTTTCCCCCGGTGAGTTCTGGCTGTTGACCCTCGCCCTGTCCTTTGGTACCTTCTCCAGTTCACTTCCTGATTGTTTTCTGTTTCGCCAGACCCGGCTTGGGATCGAATAAACTTTCAGTTACTGTGGCTCTGCGCGTGTCACGTCCTCATTCTCAGACGCCTGACAGTTGCTGACGTCTGACACGATGTCTGAATAATACGAGTGACGTCGTTGACCGTAATCCTGGGCAAACCATTGAAGCGAGCGAGTGAAAAACGCCATAGCTGTGCTGTTTACTAGCAAGACAGGAAGTGGTGAAGCTGGCTGACTCGGAATGCGGAAGAGAGTGTGCATATAGGCTATTAAATGCGTATGGCAAAAGCCCACTGAAGTTAATAAGGAAGGTGGCTGGAAAGCAGTGCACACTATATAACTGCATAATGCACTGTGGGTAAGACGCACTAGCAACCGTGGATCAGCGGATGCTGGTGCTGACATTAGTACTGTATATCAGACTGGTGCTCAGCGAATGCATAATAAGACATATCACATATCTCTGACGGGATTTGCCGCGGTCAGCAGCGGCGAGGATTCTCTAGGACGTGTTATTGCTGCAGTCTGGGGACTGAGCCTCGTGATAAAAGACTCCCACTGAGGTGCCTTAATGAATATCCAGCTGTCAACAGATAGCAGTTAGTGTGCTGCTAGGGTGGCTTTCCATCTCATCTGCTCTTCTCCCCTCCCCTCTCCTCCCCCTGTCCGACAAAGCACACGTAGCACTCAATTACATGGACAAGTCATGATTCAGGTTAAGCGTGAGAGAGGGAGTCTATACCGTGAGAGGGGAGGTTACAGGCAGACTCAGAACATCTGTTAACATGACAGACACTACAGCAGGAGCTCCATGCTGCTTTAGTTCAAGGTGCTGACTCACCTTCACTGATCCAAGCCTGGTGCAACGTGGGAGTTCACTTACTCGTCTGACTGAGCGTCATTAATCAAGTCCGTACTCAGTTGTTCTACATGCAGTACAACACTCACATACACACACACTAGTGAGCACACACGCTTGGGGGCAGTGAAGACACTAGCCCAGAGCCCGATGGGCACCCAGAAGGAAATGTGGGATTGCTGTGCTGTTGGGAAGGAAGATAAAGGTCGCTAGGAACAATGACTGATGATACAGTTTGATACAGTTTGAAGATTGTTCACCGTCATGGTTTGGGGGAAGGATACAGAAAGCTATCTCAGAGATTTCAGCTTTCAGTCTCCACTGTGAGAAACATTGTGAGAAAATGGAAGACCACAGGCACAGTTCATGTCAAGGCTCGAAGTGGCAGACCAAGAAAAATCTCGAAAAAACAGAAGCGAAGGATGTTGAGAACAGTCAGAGTCAACCCACAGACCAGCACCAAAAACCTACAATATGATCTTGCTGCTGATGGAGTCACTGTGCATCGTTCATCTATTCGGCACACTTTACACAAGGAGATGCTGTATGGGAGAGTGATGCAGAGGAAGCCTTTTCTCCGCCCACATCACAAACAGAGCCGCTTGAGGTATGCTAAAGCACATTTGGACAAGCCAGCTTCATTTTGGAATAAGATGCTGTGTTATTTGGGCATAACAAGGGCCGTTATGCATGGAGGAAAAAGAACACAGCACTCCAAGAAAAACACCTGCTATCTACAGTAAAATTTGGTGGTGGTACCATCATGCTGTGGGGCTGTGGGGCCAGTACAGGGACTGGGAATCTTGTTAAAGTTGAGGGACGCATGGATTCCAATCAATATCAGCAGATTCTGGAGACCAGGAATCAGTGACAAAGCTGAAGCTGCGCCGGGGCTGGATCTTCCAACAAGACAACGACCCTAAACACTGCTCAAAATCTACTAATGCATTCATGCAGAGGAACAAGTACAACGTTCTGGAATAGCAATCTCAGTCCCCAGACCTGAACATTATCGAAAATCTGTGGTGTCACTTAAAGAGAGCTGTCTGTGCTCGGAAACCATCAAACCTGAATGAACTAGAGATGACTCATGGAGGCATCACTGCTCGGTGAATGTCTGCAGTCATGGTTGTTGGGTCAGTCAGGTACAGTGAAAAGGTCCGTCCTTGCTAAGATCACATGTGCGGCTGACCATGAAACATGAACCGTTCTCATGTCTCACAATGTCAAACCTACCCACCATGTTTCATTCCTGTCAGCTGATTCCTTCTGGGAATCACTGTAGTGTTTGAAATCTCCGTGATATGGGCCCTTTAATGGCAAATTCCGTGTAGCGCTAATCCTCCCTCGAACTGTATGACGGGTACAATCCAACATGGTGTCATCTTTTAGTGGATCTCCCACTTTGAGCTAAATGCGTGGGCTTTAGGCTCTGTGCCAGCTGGGTTCACAGGTATTAATGAACTTTCTGACAGCTCTGTCAGTCAGGACTGCAGCCTCCTCCAGCAGAGTCGATATTCAGGGCTAGACTCGGAGGACGTTTTTGAGCTGGAATCGATACGTGTGGAGATATACGAGCTGCTGGGGGAATTTTAAAGGCAATGAGGTGGTGATAGTAAATTTCTGTCCTCATTAAAGCAGCGTGTACGGTTCAATTACACTGTACAACTTTACTTTTCTCTGCTACGTTTTGTCTGGATACAGACTTTAAATTACTACAACACTGCAGACTTGACGGCCAAGTTTGTGCTGAAATCAATAGACGTTGCAGCTGCTCACGGACTTAGTGAGAGTCCGTTTCTGTACTCATTAAAGAGGACCCATTATGCTCTTCAGCATTGGTCCTCTTCTTTTTGTGTCTACTGTAACTTCGTGTGCATATAAACATTCTGCAAAGTTGTAAAGCACAGAGTACATGCCAGAGAGAGAAGCCCCTCTCACAGAAACCACTTTTCCTTCCTGAAACACTTCCTGAAACATCTCTTTGGAATTCCAGCCCTTTTCTCTGTAACAGCATGACATCATCTTGTAACACTAACTGCCCGCCTACCGAAAACGTGGCACTCGCTCACACATCACGCTAATACGCTCACCACTCTGCAACGTCCTGGTTCAGTCTAGCTCGCACGACCAGATAGATCTACCAACTTGTTCTCCTGGACTTGTCTCTCCGGGAATTGATACAACAGTAGCGATGCCATTGTAGGCATTGCCACAACAGTGTGTGGGCGGAATTTGTAGCAGGATGCCTCTCTGCCAGTGGACCAGTCAGAAAAGAGAGCGGGCAAGATGACAAATCAGATCACACTGGGCTCATCAGGAGGCGGAGCCTAAAGACACAGGAGCTCTAACAGGGTGTTTAAGGAAGAGGGTGCATGAGACCTTGGGAAAATAAGTTGTGTGTTCTAGTAGACCCCAAACATAAACTTACAGTATGAAGATTAAATAATAGCTCCTTTTTAATATGTAAATGAAGTGATATGGAACTTGACATTGTTGACAGTGGTGGTGATTGGAACCAGATGTCTGAAAAGAGGAAGCTCTCTGAAAGTTAATACATGGAACTGTTATAAATCTGATGTCTGAAACATGAAGCTTTACAATAAGGCTTTGCTCTGAAACATGCATTTCCGAAAGCTCTTCACAGAAAGCAGTGCATCCACAGGGTTGGAGGACAAGTATTTAAGGACTGGTTTTTTTTTACCCTCATCAACAATCCATATAAAACCGCAGAAGACTCCTGTAAGTTCGCTGGTGGTTTTGGATAGCAAGTAATATGGATATACAGTATTTGTGTTGAAGACATGGCAAACCCTGGGGGTCCTATCCGCTTGTTAAGTCTGTCGTAATACCTATTTCCGGGTACAAACTTCAGATCCCAATATTGAACGACAATGACAAATGATATGACTCAACATTTTTGTGATCTCTTGCAACACTGAGGGTTAAAAGGGTCTAAACTCTTTTGACTCCAATTCACTTGTTCCCTGCTGTTTAAATAGATATATAAAGTTCAATAAGGCTACTCAATTGTCATTGTAGCACCTTCCTTGTAATAGGAAAGAGAATAGAGAGTTACATATTGTAACGGTTACTTTAAGGCAGGTGCAGTGCGCATGTGTACGGTGGAGAGCCCGAGCGAATAATGGAGAGTGTGGAGGAAAACGCGGGAGAGAATGTGCATGTGGAAAACTGTACTAGGTTGTAGCCTGGGTTCTCCAACTGGTGTTATCTGGGAACTTGTGACGAGTGAAGTCTTGGTGCTCTTATTGTTTGACTTTAACGAATGACGAAAAATGAAGTCTGGTATCTATTTAAACCTATTTAAACAACAAAAGCCTTAGCTAACGCAGTACAGACGTTGACCCGGGCATGGAGGTCAGTACATCACGTCTTCACCAGTTCTTGGTAAAATTCTCTAGAATGGCCCATTTCACTGCCCTGTTTTTCGCACCAGGGAATTGGAAAGCAAACAATAGACTATAAGGGAGCTGTCAGCACCTGTCAGGTGTGTTTTACCCTTTCAAACAAGACCACTGCAGGAAAACTAAGACCACTGCAGTGATTTTCAGCCTGAGATCACAGCGAGTGAACAGCGGCCTTCCTCCAGCTCGTTTTGTCTTTGGGACATTCCTCGGCAAAGCCCTTTAAACCAGCTGTGGGAAGCTGTCTGGGGAAAACCGGAGCAGATGGGTCCGCTGGATGGGGTGTGATTTTGCTCACCGCTGCAGATGAGAGAAGTCAGACCCGTCTGATTCTGTCTTATCACCCCATCAAAACTCGGACTACCAACTCGGGTCTGAGGATTCACTCGTTTCCACTAATGAGGGGACTCAGATGGTCTGGGTCTGCATTATTGTGCTGTCTGTGATGAGCGTAATCCTATGCAGGTGACAATTTGTATACGTCACCCCAACTTGTCTCCTGAGGCTGCAGATCTTGTCGTGTGTGGGCGTGTAGAAGTTTTCAAAGCACATATAATTATTGACAAATGAAAAAACTGTTGGCATTCGCAGCTAGCTTCATTGACCGGTTAGCATGCTGGCTAACCTAGATAGCTAATGAGATACAATATCTATTACGTTCTACCATCTCACACCACCACCAAGTCAGTGTCACTGCATGACTAATTATTGCATTATAGATGAAGACAGACATACACCATACTGCAAAAAGTATTCACTCCCCCATACAAATCATTGAATTCAGGTGTTCCAATCACTTCCATGGCCACAGGTGTCTAAAACCAAGCACGTAGGCATCCAGACTGCTTCTACAGACCTTAGTGAAAGAATGGGTCGCTCTCAGGAGCTCAGTGAATTGCAGTGTGGTGCCGTGATAGCATGCCACCTATGCAACAAGTCCAGTCCTGATATTTCCTCACTCAATTTCCTCAAAATTATCCCAAGCAGCAATGTAAAAAATGCACTTTGATACTGCTTCCTTCTCCATCCAGCTCACCCCCACACTGCAAGAACCTCCGTTATAAGAGATATGGAAAACATACTTGCTCAAAGAACTCGTCCATGAAGCCTTTCTCCATGCCCACCGCTACCTCCTCCTCTTCCTCGGCCTCCTTGCCCTGTGAGACAAAAACATTCTGTTCATTTCAGCACCTAATGCCAGTATAAAGACAAGCTTCCAAGCTCGGACTCTGCAATATGTAATTAGTCTCTCTACAGGCTAATCAGATGGTCTATATGGTCAGTCTACAGGGGTTGGACAATGAAACTGAAACACCTGTCATTTTAGTGTGGGAGGTCTCATGGCTAAATTGGACCAGCCTGGTGGCCAATCTTCATTAACTGCACATTGCACCAGTAAGAGCAGAGTGTGACGGTTCAGTTAGCAGGTAAGAGCACAGTTCTGCTCAAAATACTGCAATGCACACAACATTATGGGACATACCAGAGTTCAAAAGAGGACAGATTGTTGGTGCACGTCTTGCTGGCGCATCTGTGACCAAGACAGCAAGTCTTTGTGATGTATCAAGAGCCACGGTATCCAGGGTAATGCCAGCATACCACCAAGAAGGACGAACCTCCACCAGCATCACGTAGTGACCTGGCCACTATCCTGCAAGAAGAATGGCTTAAACTCTCTCTGACCACTGTGCAGGACGCAGTATATGTCATTCCCAAGACCAACTGACGCTGTATTGGCCGCAAAAGGAGGCCCTACACCATACTAATAAATGATTGTGGTCTAAAACCAGGTGTTTCAGTTTCATTGTCCAACCCCTGTATCTATAGGGAGTTTGATTGGCAGGAGAAATACATTTTGTTGAATGTTTCTCAAACAGGAAGAACAATGAGATCTCAAATAGAATCTCGAAAAAGGAATAGCTGCACCCCGAGAGAAGTGTGGGATTACAGTGCAGGGAGATAAAGGTTACCAGATACAATACGTGATGATACATTTAGACTGATATGGACAATATTTATTGAGCTACACATACAGAAGTAGTGTGTATCTCTCAGTATGGC
Source organism: Prochilodus magdalenae (assembly GCA_024036415.1). Lineage (NCBI taxonomy): Eukaryota > Metazoa > Chordata > Actinopteri > Characiformes > Prochilodontidae > Prochilodus > Prochilodus magdalenae. The sequence goes on from JAMWET010004726.1 coordinate 13,933, forward strand.
TTCCAGACATCACCGCATGGAGCTGTCGAGGTTCCTAATGGTGTCCTGTGATAATCCATCGCATGTAGCTTAAATATCCTCACACAGTTTCTACAGATGTGTGGTAGGGTTGGAGGTGAAGTGACACCAGGCTTCTGGACACGATGATCACAGAGCATTCATCTTAGCACTGACCACGGTGCCTCCACACACGCGTTCGTTGGTCGTCTTTAACAAGACAAAAGTGGGACTCGTCACGGTACATGACCTACTGCCATTCTGAGTCACTCCATGACAGTCTGGCACGACACCACTGCAGTCTTTGGGGGCGCTGACGTGGTGTTACGGGCAGTCGTTGTAACGGTCTGTGTGCAAGTAGTCCTGTGATGTGAAGTCATCTTCTAATGGTGCTAGCACTAACAGGAGGACTCATGGGGGGTATCACTGGGTCAGTCAGGTACAGCCATAAGGCCTGTCCTTGCCCTATGTCACATGCATGGCCGAGCATAACACTCATAATCATTTGCATGGCTCACAATGTCCACCTACCCACCAAGTCTCATTCCTGTCAGTTGGTTCCTTCTGGGTGCAGATATTTGTACACGTATTATTTTTGTGTAAACCATGACTCTTTTATTGGATAGAATTTTTAAAAAATATTAAAATTTAATCTTTAATTGATGCCAGCTATTTAGTATTCAGTGTTTCCTCTTCTATGAGGAATTATAAATGATGTATGGAGAACCACTAACACCACTGAGGAACCAAGCTGTACCAGCTAGGTGTACCTAATAAACTGTATGCACTCAACTGTAAGTCATTAATGGAAGTCTTACAAATTAGCAGGAGACTGGCGGCTGCAGTGTGCGAGATGAAAGTCCGGCTGCTGACTGATCTGGTTCAAAGACCAGTGTGAACCTGAGTGAACCGTGTTTAGAAGAGCCCTATGGAAAAACGCATGACCACACGCTTCACATCCATCCAACCCATCCTGTTCCCGCATCAGCCTCATCTCTTACTCATAACCTTCTCTCATTTCAGCTCTGTAAGGCAGACATGAGCGGTGGTGGGAGCTCATCACCTAGAGCTGATAAAAACTTATGGACCGTGAGTCATTAGACCAGCACTCTCCATTGATTAGCACAGCGGGTCAAGTGATTAGCAGCCTGTTATTCAATCAAGCCACTGCAAACCTGACAAGCACATAACTGAGGAGAAACCGGGAGGGGGGTTCATTCTGCTGGCGTCTTGGAGAGTCAGGTCTATGAAATTAGACTAAGCTTACTGAGCTTGCTTGGGATTTTCAGGCAGGACGTCGGCAGTTGAACGGGCAGCCCAGGATGTGTGGATGTACACTCACCAAGCACTTTATTAGGAACACCTGCACACCTCCTCATTCATCTAATGATCCACAGGTCTAGCAGCGGAATGGAGAAAATGTGGTAGGAGTTATTTGGACTGTGGTGTGATTGCTGGTGCCAGATGAGCTGGTTTGGGAGTTGCTGTAACTACTGATATCATGGGATTTCTACACACAACCATCTTTAGAGTTACTCAAGGGCTTTGGAGTTATGGGGTTATGGAGCAATACAGAAAAACGTCCAGTGAGCAGCAGTTCTACAGGTGTCTTGTTGATGAGAGAGGTCAGTGGAGAATGGCCAGACCGCTTCACGCAGACAGCAAGGCTACAGGGACATGGATAACTCCAATTCTGATGAAGCAGATGCCAATTCACAACCAGATCACAGAACAGAAGGTTGGGTTCTAGCTTTACTGGCAGATACAGTGAGCGTCTGGTTCGTAAAAAACAAGGACACCACAGCTACAGACTGGCAGAAGGCCAAACCCCCTCTCTGCTGACCGTGATGAGTGCCACCTCATTCCAATGTCCCTTACCCACCGTAAGATGACCTCGAGTGACCTACGGAGAGACTGGCGAGCGGGGGCTGGGGTGAAGCGCACAGCGAGCATGGTTCTAAAAACAGGCTTCTGGAGGTCATTAGTGATTTTCTAAATAACCAGATCTAATACAATATCTGATCTGGAGTTTGGGAGATGTTTCCAGTAGTGTAGAGAATCAAACAGAACTGAGGAATTCTGGTCCAACACAAACCCAGAACCTGAACAACCAGAGACACTGATCACTTTCAGGTGGTCTCTTCCATTTTTCCAGAGCTGTAGCTCAAAGAAATGACCTCAAATTAATAATCATCATATGCACTAAGACCGAGTTCTGTATATCCGTAATCAGTCCAGACGTACCCATCTGCTCTCCACTGCCTACCAACGAACACGCCTAAGTCAATTTCCATCAATAAAGATGAAAAATAAATAGGTCCATTATGCTTGTCAGAACACAGGGATGTAATGTAGTTTCATTACTGTACTGAGGAGGACTCCTTCCACAGTCCCAATAATCTGCCAGAAATGCTTTTATACTGTATTTACATTACAGCTTCAGTGTGGAGGGCACGTGGTTGGTGTGGCACAACGGATAACACCACTACTCAGCAGGAAGCTACCGTCCCATGTGGGAGACTGGGGTTCGATTCCCGTTCTGGGTGACTATGCTGTGCTACACCAATAAGAGTCCTTGGGCAAGACTCCTAACACTACACTGGCCTACCTGTAATATGATTAACCCTGTAAGTCGCTCTGTATAAGAGCCATAGATGTAGATGAGACTTAGCGTATGTAGAACTTAGAGTCCTGAGAGGAGGACGGAGCTGTATATGACTCCATAATTCCATAAAAGAGAGCTGGAAAGCATCAAGAAATAATGTAATATATAATTCAGTGACAAGAATTTACTAAATTAACATCTGCTATTAATTTAACTATGGCATAACCTCGCCCAACACTTTCAATAAGGTACAGCATGCGAAGCGGGTTTGTCAAGGGAAACTTGGCGTAGGCCGGAACCAATGTGCCATCGATTTTCCAGCTTTCTAAGGTAAGTAAATCTGGAGTGAGGTGGGCTTTATATTTCGTAATATATTAGTATTATCAGGATACATGGACACATGACATAGTTTTGATCATTTTCCAGTGTTGAGAATGATTTACGATTAATAGGTGGCACTGACTGATGATTTTGCAATCTAACTATTTATGTCTAGAGCTCTAATTATACTATTATTTTTAATAGTTTTTATATTATATATATTTTAAATTATTTTTTTGTCATGTGACCCTAAAGCAGTGTTTGCAAGGTTTACAAATAGGCCACTCTTGCGTCAAGGAATTGGGGAGTTGGGCCAGATGTGGTGGATGCCTTCCCTGGCACTATTCCATGTAGGCTGGGATTGTATCCACTGCTGGTATGACCGTACGCTACCATACACCTGCAGAAAACAGCTAATTCCTTCACACTATGGTCTTTGGGACATCCAGATGCAGTCACTCCTTTTAGCCAATCATTAACATCTGCTCTGGAGCCATTTACTACACATGGAACGAGACATTCCCTGCACTGTAGAACCATGTATATACACACATGCATCTACACACATCTACACACATCTACAGATGATTCATCCAGATTCCTTATTCAGAAGCAGAATTCACTGAGGCGTTGACTGTAAAGCTAACCCAGGCAGTAGTTTTGATGGACTACGTGTATTCCTGGAGTCTAAACCATCCCGACACGCATTTTAGCGATGCTAATCTAATGTTAATGCCGAGCTTAGCACGTTTATCAGTGCAGTATACCGCCTGGTGCACAGTTACAATGAGCTTACATGCTGATGAGAGATTACCGCTGCCTTAGAAAGTCTGCTAACTGCCCAGTCTTCTACCATGCTTATCTTCTGGTGGCCTGGCCATGAGCTTAGTTCGACCCATGGCTCCTTATTAGCTTACTGCACACTAAGCCAACCATTCAAATGAGCACGAAGTACATCTTATATTGTAGATCTCCATAATACTTCCTGTTACTAAGTGAAACCGGTCATTTAGCACAAACCCAGGATTCAGCTATGGCAGAGACGTCTAGCCACCCCATAGTTATGGCCTTCGGACACCTGAAGTAAAGGTCACCATGCTCCTGTTCATAAAAAGCAGGATTCTTTAAAACTGAATAACTGACTTTATTCTGTATCGTCCACCTGTCAGAGAGAGACGAGGCTCAGCCGGCTCAGAGCATTGACACACATACAGATGCTACTTTGCCCACTGAATCGTGCATCGACACTCCACCATATTGGTCCACAAGGAATGGACTGGAAAGATAAGACAGGCTAAGCTGGCTCAGAGCATGGACTACTAATAGTACCCAGAATTAAGGTACTCTAGAGCCTGCACCTTGTGATCCGAGTTTACGTGTTCATAGTACGAGATGAGTTCCCTGAGGTACTGAGGAGCGAGGCCATTTAGAGCTTTATATATAATCTGAAGAATTGAATTCTCAATGCGGAACTTAACTGGCAGCCAGTGCCATGTTGATAAGGCTGGGCTGATATGATCTAATTTTCTAGTTCCCATAAGGACTCTGGCTGCAGTGTTCAGAACTAACTGAAGCTTATTAAGGCTTTGCTGGAACAAGCTAGGCATGAACTAGCTTTTCTGCATTCTGTAGCGAGAGTGCATTTCTTAATTTAGCAATATTCTGTAGTTGTAGGAAAGCTGTTCTGGTAATATTAGTAATACGTTCATCAATGGTCAAGGCTTTTTACATATGAAGCCGGTGTGACGGTGAAGCTACTCAGACAGTTTGTTTCTAGCAGTTTTTGGGACCAAGAAGAAGATGCTCTGTTTTATCTGAGTTCAGTAGGAGGAAGACTGAGATTTAAATAATATGGGTCCTAGGACAGAGCCCTGTGGAACACCACACTTGTGTGCGAACAGACGATCCACCATTTAAATGCACAAACTGTTAGCGATCACACAGGTAAAATCTAAACCATGAGAGAGCTTTTCCTGTTCCAGTGTTCTACTGTGTCAAATGTTGCACTATGACCAGACAAACATATGGAGTCATCAATGGAAATGTACAAGGTCACAGAAATGGAGGAATTTGGGAAAAATTTGATAAGGTACTTTATTACTCCATCTCGAAAATCCCATTATGATGATAGTCCCTCTATTTGTTGGAGAAGTTGTGGTAATCAACATGCGAACCCCTACCATATTTTTTGTGATTGCTCAGTTATTAAAGATTACTGGAGTGAGATACATAAAGCCCTACAAGACATCTTTCAATGTGAAATACTCCTGGACAGCAAGTATATTTATTTTGGTCATATGGGCAGCACCAGTTGAAAAAAGTTGAATATTCTACTGGTTGCTGCTAAAACGCCCTTACCAGGAAATGGCCATCACAGGAGAGCCCAACTTTACATGTATGGATGGAAATTACGATGGATATCTACGAAATGGAGAAGATCACAGCATTTGTTAACTTTACAATGGAACAATGGATTAACAATGTAATGCCCCATAGACCTGATTTTATTTTTACAAATTGAAGCCTATTGTCAAGACTAGATCTCTCCCTGCCTGTATATAGTTCCTATATGTTATGGTTGTTATTGTGTTGCTTATGTGTGTGTTTTCTGTTTCTGACTGCTGTTTTTTTTTTGTTTGTTTGTTTTGTTTTGTTTCCCCCTTGCTCTTTCTTCACCCCATTTTTTGTGCACTGGCGGTGTCTGAGATGTATCCCTTTGTGATATTCACTGGTATATGCTGAATGCCAACAATAAAAAAAAAAAGATCAGACAAACAAGTAGGGATATGTTTCCTTTGTCAGCCGATACTGAAAGATCATTTACAACTCTTACGGATGCTGTGTCTGTGTTGTGTGGAGGCAAGTAAGTCTTTCCTGTGCAGGTAAGGACTTAGTTGTTGTGCTATAGCTTTCTCTAAAACCTTTAAAATGAATGGAAGATTTGAGATCATCTATAGTTTGATAGCTTAGAAGCATCAAGACTGGGTTTCTTGATTAAACGTTTGATTACTGCCATCTTAAGAGAGTTTGGCTGGGTCATTTCTGGCAAAACCTCCGTCAGTAAGCGTGGAGGAATTGAATCTAGTATGCAGGAAGAAGATTTAAAGGATGAAGGTGACCAGAGGTGCTTTTCTGACATCCCTGCGTAGCCCAGCTGGCATGTCACCAGCAAAACCAGCATATCGTCGCTGTCCAATGAAAAACATGTATCTCCATTTTTGTCCATTTTGACTTCTATGCATCATTTGAAAACAGCCGCTGCCGTTTACACTTTGTGAGATTTGCATGACGAACTGACCAACTGAAATGGCCCAGAAGCGGTCAGAAGGACGTCTGGTTCCATTGACTTACATTAAACTTGAATGAGGTTTTTGGCCTCTCCTGTAAAGTTGCCATTTTGGAGATACTTGTTTTTCTTTGGACAGCGACGATATGTTGTGCTTTGGATGCTGGTATGCTACAGCAGGACAAAGTTGTGTGACCAGCTAAACCAGCACCAGACCAGCTTACACCATCATAGACCAGCTACAACTAGCATGGGTTGGAGAGCTGATTGGTGCTTGGGGATTCAGTATGGTATCAGTATTGCTGATATCTCTAATATCACTCAGCAGGAACCACAAAACAGGTACATGGTCTGTAAAAGGTGGTGCTGAGGCAACCCCACTAAATGATATGAACCATTATTATAAGATGGAGCTAAGTGGTTTGGAGTTCTTAGAGACCTCAGAAGACTTCATCCCATGGGGTGGTTGGGGTGGGGATAGGGGGCTATGTGTGCTATGGTACTATTCCCCACAGAGCGTCTATATGCCCAGAGCTCATCATCCGACAGCATCCCTGCCGGCCACACACTCACCCCCTGCAGCGTTGCAGAGCGGAACATGACTCGTTCATCTATTAGCTCACTAGGGCTCTCCACCAAGGAAAGGACAGCCTACACGGGTCAAGAGAAGCAGTGTGGCATGAAGGAAATGGGGCGCTACATACTTTTTATACACATCCCTACCACAAAACAATTATACGATTCTCACCTTAACCCTCAGGGTAACCCATGAGCCAAGGGATCTCTGATGTCTGATATTTGCTTCTTCAGTTTTGCACAGAAACACTTGTTGGCTATTTTGCAAAACTACAGAAGCAAACAACTGCACTTGAGTTAAGGGAAAAATACATTCATCCATCTTCTAAGCTGCTTATCCTCCTGGGTCACCGAGGGTGCTGGAGCCTATACCAGCACTCAATAGGCAGAAGGCAGGGAACACCCTATACAGGCAACCAGTCTACTGCAGGGCAGATACACACATACCTAGGGAGGAAATTTAGCATCTTCAGTTCAACTGACCGCATGTCATTGGACTGTGGGGGAAACCCACTCCCTTATGAAACGATAATATATGGCAATGTATTGGAAAATATAGTGCAATATATTAAATAACACAATGTCATATATGGGAAACAAGTGCATATATTTTGCATATATTTATATAGTGATAAATATATTACAATATATTTTATAATACATAAGGAATTGCCGCTTTTCATATATTGTATGTATGGTAGTATAATATATATTTACTTATTATTATTTACTTTAATATATTGTAATATATTTCATTTTATATGTATATATTTCATTTTATATGTATGTATCGTTTCATATATATATATCAATGGAATATGAAAAGCGGCAATTCCTTATGTATTATACAATATATTGTAATATATTTATCACCATATAAATATATGCAAAATATATGCACTTGTTTCCCATATATGACCTTGTATTATTTAATATATTGCACTATATTTTCCAATACATTGCCATATATTATCGTTTCATAAGGGCTCAGACACTGGGCGAGATCACGTGGAGTCCACACAGAAAGGACCGTGGATGCTCAAACCAGGAATCAAACCCGAATCCTTTTTACTGTGAGGCAACAGTGCTACCCACTTCACCACCATGCTGATGGAAACGTTCTCAAACTTCTGCAGTAGCCTCTTTTTGCAAGCCCCCCTACTGGTCATTTCGCCAATGGGATGGAAATCAGATTTTTTTTAATTAGCCAGTAGAACACTTTTCCCTGGAACTCTGTTAGAAGATAAACTAGGACACTAAAATACTTTGAGGCATGTGGAGCTGCTGGCTTGTCTAGGAAGATGAAAATCCAGTTTCAATTAACATCATTGAATAAATGACCTTTAGTGCAGCTTCAAACAGTCACAGGTTCACATGGATTAGCTGTCATCAGGTTTTAATCTTAGACCTTAATCTCTTCATTTAGCCTGATAGGCAATGAGTAAATCTCAAGAAACGACAAACCACCAGCGGAAATATAAGAACAGGATACCCTGCTAGAACAACCAACATAGGCCAGCATAAACCAGCATGTTGATGCTGTCCAATGAAAACCATGTATCTCCATTTTTGTAGATTTTGAACTTTTCCATCATTGGAACACAGCAGCTGCTGTTTACACTAATTGCTGGGATAAACTTTGGTTACATGACTTCCAATAAAGTTACATAAGGTTTTTGGCCTCTCCTGTAAAGCTGACATTTTGGAGATATGTGTTTTCCTTTGGACAGAGAAAATATGTTTTGGACGCTGGTATGATGGCCAACCAGCATGGCTAAGCTAGGTGACCAGCTAAACCAGTACCAGTCCAGCTAAACCATCATAATAAACCAGTTTAGACCCAGCTCTAATCTGCATGTTGTTTCTGCTGGGTAGCTGAACCAAAATCCAAAATGTGTGGCATCTGCTCAGGATATCAGCGCCTTGCTCTGAGACATATTCTGAGACATAGACTCTGTTCATGGAGATCTACTGGTGAAAAAACAAGATTCAGTCAATTCTATGTGCACCCAAATCTCTTTACGCAATTTCAGGACTATCTCTGATTCATACAGGAGGTAAAACTGCCGGTTGCACTCCTCACCCTCCACAGAGAGAGAATGAATGAATAATGGACTGAGTCACTAATGGCAGAGGAGGCAGGAAATCCAGGATGACCGCAGGTGAGACCCACTACTACTCATCTGCTGTTCAGCTTACTGTATGAAGCAAATCAACACATGCAAAAAATAAAAAAAGACCCCGGGAGTGGGGACGGGACTCCCAACACCACCTTCGACTACCTCTGCAAAACTCAGACTGCAGGTCCCTCTGGATCAAAGCACCTGCCAAACGTCGTAAATGTACATTTTTGAATTTAAAGTGACACTATGTACAAATTTTGGGATTTGGAGACCTCTTTGGTGGGAAGGTGTAATTGCATGCATGTCGAAGAACATGTAACGTGGGCTGGGTTTAGGATACCTTCCCATTAAGGAAGTATTACTGAACAGGTGAACAAAATACGCTAATGAAATTCCAAATTTTAGTTCACACACCAGGACGGAGATCATGCCATACTGGAGAGATACAATCAGACTCAACTTGTTATTCATGGATAGTAGTGCAAACTACTACATCAAGCAGAGGAATACATTTGAAGGCATGTGGGGGGAAGCTGTAGCTGTGGATGAGTAACAGAGGTTGCCTTTCCAGATGAGCCATTACCAAAGCTAACTGCTCCCAGTGCTGGACACTGTGGAGGACTCATAAGACGACATGAGATATTTTCCTTCTTAGTGGATGACTGGCCTACATGTTAGTTTGGCAGACTAAGACATTCCCACCATTCCCAAATTTGCAAGATTCTCTGTGTCTCCAGTTCCTTGAAGGGGAATGCCATTCGACCCAGGGCTGTACGGGGTCAGTCTATGCAGCCGGCCACCAGCAGAGGGCGACGGCAGTGAGGAACTGATAATCCATTGAACTCAAAATCCCAGAATTACCAGAGGAAATCAGTGCCAATCAGACTCACCTGGCGGTACAGGATTTAAGGGTGTGTCTCACAACACTGCTTTGCCACACCTTTGATCTAGTGTGGCCGGTAAGACAAAGACAAAGAGGGGGAAAAAAGGGAAGAAAAAAAAGAGAAGGCCTTATACCTAAATACCTAAAAGGGTATTGGGGGTCTTAAACAAGGCTAGAGATAAATGAGGCCTTGTCGTTTTCTCCTTATTCCTTCTTTTTGGGCGTTTTTTGTTTGTTTTGTTCAGTTTGAGCTTTTCTTTAGTTTGAGCCACGCCATATTGGCCTCTCCTTAGTTTGAAGTTTCCCGCTCTTTTCCCCTCGCCATTGAAAAGGAGTGCAGTTTGCACTTCAGCCAGAGGTCTCTGGTGGCACAGTGGTAAGGGATCGGGTTGGAGAGAACAGAGTTGCTGGTTCAGCTTCCACCTCAACTTCCATCAAATTCCAGCTTCCAGCTCAATGTACCATTCACATGAACCAGAGCTGCCGGAGATCCATGCTCCCATTAAAGTGAACCTCTACAACACCCACATTTCCACACTTAACACTTCAATAATGGAGGTGTATCTCTAGAGCAGGTCACTGACTAAGACGAAACGATCATCAAGATCATTTCTTACCACCAGTCATCTCAAGCTAGCCCAAACTCTGGGTTTGGAAACAACTGTTCCAAGCGTCAACGCTCATTTAGAACCATCTCCCTTTCAGCTCCAGCAAGGGATGAGCTAGTGCACATGAGGTACACTGGTCTCCCACATGGTCCCTCCTGGGCTCTAAGGAGCTAGTGATAAAAACAATAGTGGCTGAGAAGCCGTTGGCTGAGAAGGAGGCCTAGAGAGAGGGAGTGAGCTAGAAATAGAGCGAGAGAGAAAGTAAAAATGCTGAATGCATCTTCCCTCTCATACCCATCTGCTGTCCTCCATCCACCTACTCTCTCCTTTCTTTTGTCAGCTCTCTCCACCCCTCTCTTCTCACTTCTCAGCCCAGCTCTCATTTCCTTTGTTAAGATGAGTTCTCTCTCTTTCTCTTGTTCCCTGGTGTCTGTACTTGGCTGTAAGAGAGGTAGCAGACAGGAGGGAGGAGGCCAGCGCCTCCGGATTCAGCTCTGTTGCACGCAGCCTCATTACAGCTGCCGGCCCACACAGCATGCACCAAGTTACCTGTGGCCACCTCCCTCTTGTTGCTTCTCCCTCTAATTCAAATCAGATTCTTCACTGTTGAAATAGGGCTGGGGCTGATGCAGCCTTTGCACTGTTACCTACATGTTGTAGCACCTCCCAGTGGTCCGGACAGTAAAGTCGGTTCCACAAACTCAATAGTGACATGGCAGAGAAGACCAATCCCAGCCAAGGATTGCAATGGAGGGGCAACGTGGCGAATAGCTGTCAGAGGAGCTTTGCTGGAGGACGGCAGGGGCTGGAGAGGATGCCTGGCAGCGCTAAACTCGGCTCTCCAGCAATGCTTTGAACTAATACTGGATTGATTGGCATACACTAATAACTAGACATGTCCGTCACACACACATGAACCCCTCCCCTTTATTTTCACGTCTGAAAGGTGGCAACCCTATTGGCTCCCATCCTAGACCTCTCGCCATGGAGCTGTAGAGGTTCCTAATGGTGTCCTGTGATAATCCATCCCATGCAGCTTGTGCGGTCATATGACCCGTGTCAACAAACCATTCATCTTGGTGCTGATCATGGTGCCTCCACACACTGATTCCTTAGCAACCATCGTGTGGTATTAGGGGCAGTTGTTGTAACGGTCTGCATACTAGTAGTCCTGTGTGGTGCAGCAATGGTGCTGGCACTAACAGGATGACTCATGGAGGGCATCACTGGATCCTGAATGTCCGCAGTCATGGCTGTTGGGCCAGTCCATGTATGTCGGACAGTTCTCTCTCTGTGGTTTGTGTATGTCTCAAGATCCTTCATGTCGCTGGTGCACGCCTCCTTCTATCCACTGCCGTAAACAGCGTGCTATGGTACTATCCACAGTATAGTACGTTGAGACCTATGATGCAACCCCTTTCCAACTGTGAGGCCCATCCTTACCTACATCACACGTTTGGCCAAGTGTGAAACTGGCATGTCTCACAAGGTCAGACCTACCCTCCATTCCTGTTGGTTGATTGATTCCTTCTGGGTGCAGATATTTGTGCAACTATTCTTTTGACCAAAGTGAAATACACTCGGCAACTGCAGGAGGACCCCAGGGGCGAAAAGTACAAATGGGCACTCCAGTATTTGGCAACGCCTACTCAGGACGTGTACAGGGACGTCTGAGAAGTGTACCCAGCCTAGTGTTGAGCGCTCATTAGCTTATCTCAAGGGGCAGCCTTGGTTACTCAACTGACATGAAAAACCTACTGGCTAGTTTTGTACAATCAAGCCTTTTCCCGCTGCTTGCTGCTGAACTGGGGCTTGTGTTTTCCCCTTGCCGGATAATCATTCCCTAACTCTTGCAGATCCTCGAATATTAAAATTACTTAGAATGCACATCCCTACAACCAATCCCATGCTATCTCTCCACTCATTCTATTTTAGTGCTGTTATTGCAGCCCTCTAGCACTCTTGCCTGGTCATAAACAGCCCGACTGCAAACACAGGAAAGGCTCATTACGCAACACACAAATGTTAGTGGTAGGTTGCCGTCAGGCCCGGTCAAAAGTGGTCTTCAGTAGGGAAAGGTCAGGCGGTGATAGCATTCTCTTGCCTGGCAACTGACAGACTTCAGAAGTGTCCTGCTGGTCAGCTTTTTCCCTGTTACTGGCCATCCACACCGGCTCTGCCACCTTGCCTCGCTTGGGTCTTGTAATCTATTTGCCCAGGGATTTTTCTTCCCTGCCGGAGCGATGCCGCCTTGGTCTGAGAGGAAAATGTCATTAAGCCTGCAGTGGGCTGTAATGACAGATAGCAGGCGAGGAGAGAGTGATGCGCTGTCACCTCTCGTTCTTCTCTCTCCCTCGAGGTGGGTGGGGGCTTTATTCGGAGCGCTCCGCGGGCCTAGCCGAAAAGGCGCAACAGTGGCAGCTCAAATCCGATTATGCCACGCTAAAGTCCTGGTCATCTGGGGCAGGGGGGAATGTGGGGAAAGGAATACCGACCATGGCTTTTACATCTCCATCAGTCAACACCCTCCTCTCTGCCCCACTGACCGCCCCCTACGCGCCTTCTGAAGTAGCGTTTCTGCTGATTAGCCATGGGTCCAGCAGGGCTGTGCTGAATACACAGTGATAGCGAATTGCTAAGGGCTGTTCACTGACCGACTGAAATTGAGAGCTCTATCTGATTTCAATTAAACATGACAACCACAAGACACAAGTTCAAACTGCTCTGATCATCAAAAGAATAGTTGCATACATATCTTCTGGTTGCAGCTATCAACCCACAGGAAGGAAACTTGGTGGATAGGTTTCATGCTCAGCCGTGCATGTGACGTTAGCAACGGACGGGCCTTATCGCTGTACCTGACTGACCCAACAGCCACTATTAGACATTCAGCAAGTAAATGAGTCATCCTGTTGCACACTGACCCCTACAATGACTGCCTTTAACACCACGTCAACATCGCCAAAGACGGCAATGGTGTCATGTCAGACCGTCATGGTGTGACTCGGAATGGCAGCAGGTCGTCTTCAGTGACTAGTCTCGCTTTTGTCTTGACGGAGACAAATCTGTGTGTGGAGGCACCGTGGTCAGCACCAAACAGTTTATCACCACATGTCGCACGTCCAGAAGGCCTGGTGTCACTCCACCTCCACCCCTACTGCACCATCTGCAGGAACTGTGTGAGAATATTCAAGCGGCATGGGATGGATTATCACAGGACACCATTAGGAACCTCTACAGCTCCATGCCGAAATGTCTGGCATGTTGGGTTAGCAAACATGGCAGCCCAGTGCCACACTGAGAGACAGACTTCTGTATGTGTAGCTCAATAAATATTCCCCATATCAGTCTAAATGTATCATCAGTTATTGATCCTGGTCACCTTTATCTTCCTTCCCAACAGCACTGCAATCCCACACCTCCTTTTGGGTGCAAAGGATATTTATGATGTGTGGTGACGACTAGTTTATCCATGACCCCACCTTAAACTGCTGTTTTGTAAGAACTCATTTGTCTGACCGCACCAAATCCGTATAGAACAGTGTTGGCGTATGGGTACAGGAATGAATGTATGAAGGAACAGTGTTGGTGTATGGGTACAGGAACACACAGATAAAGGAACAGTGTTGGTGTATGGGCACAGGAACACACAGATGAAGGAACAGTGTTGGTGTATGGGCACAGGAACACACAGATGAAGGAACAGTGTTGGTGTATGGGTACAGGAACACACAGATGAAGGAACAGTGTTGGTGTATGGGTACAGGAACACACAGATGAAGGAACGGTGTTGGCGTATGGGTACCGGAGCGAACGGATGAAGGAACGGTGTGGGCGTATGGGTACAGGAGTGAACGGATGAAGGAACAGTGTTGGCGTATGGGTACAGGAACGAACAGATGAAGGAACAGTGTTGGCGTATGGGTACAGGAACGAACAGATGAAGGAACAGTGTTGGCGTATGGGTACAGGAACGAACAGATGAAGGAACAGTGTTGGCGTATGGGTACAGGAACGAACAGATGAAGGAACAGTAGGAACAGTGTTGGTGTATGGGTACAGGAGCGAGCGGATGAAGGAACAGTGTTGGTGTGTGGGTACAGGAGCAAACGGATGATGGAACAGTGTTGGCGTGTGGGTACAGGAGCGAGCGGATGAAGGAACAGTGTTGGTGTATGGGTACAGGAGCGAGCGGATGAAGGAACGGTGTTGGCGTGTGGGTACAGGAGCGAGCGGATGAAGGAACGGTGTTGGTGTATGGGTACAGGAGCGAGCGGATGAAGGAACGGTGTTGGCGTATGGGTACAGGAACGAATGGATGAAGGAACAGTGTTCGTGTCTGGGTACAGGAATGAATATTCAAATCCATTTTGTAAGATTTCATCTGTCTGACCACACCAAATCCGCATAGTGCTGCTCTGTTGCACTAAACAAAAGACAAACGCAGAGAAACGATACCAGGCGAGTCAGCTAATCAGCGTGGAGGTGTGTCATTGCTTGAGTCCGTTCACATCTTGTGAAAGAACCCATTCGGGTGCCGAGAGCCAGGCAGTAGCAGGTGTCTGCAGATGCAGCGGCGGTGGCTCTAATATCAAACGCAGACGAGCGTCTGCCGGGGAGAAAGAGGGATAGAAGTCGAGCGGTCAGACTCGTTTTCTGCTTCGTTAGCACAGTGCTCGGAGGAGTGTGTGGGTGTGGTACGACGACGCACTCATTCACTCCCGTCAGCGAGCACTGGGCTTTGAGTACAGTCAGCATGAAGCCATCGAGTGAGCGGGATGCAGCCGTTCCCTCCCTTCGAGGCCTTACCATAGACAGAGAAGATGCTAATTCATGTAGAAGCCACAGCAGCACATTCAGGCTTCAGGACTAACACATGAACTGAACAGAGCACATGTAGCCTAACTGCAAGAAAACCCCCAATACCATCACCCTGAACCAGGAGCTACCTTACCTAGTAACCAGGAGTAACTGATCATACAGTTAAATATTAAATGTGTTCATATGATATTAAAATGTGTTAATAAACATCTGAAAAATATAATACAGAAATATGATCAAACTTGATTTAAAATCTGCTTATGTATGGATAAAGGGATGAACGGATGAAGGAACGGTGTTGGTGATGGATAAAGGGATGAACGGATGAAGGAACGGTGTTGGTGATGGATAAAGGGATGAACGGATGAAGGAACGGTGTCGGTGTATGGGTACAGGAGTGAGCGGATAAAGAAACGGTGTTGGTGATGGATAAAGGAATGAATGGAAGAAAGAACGGTGTTGGTGATGGATAAAGGAATGAATGGATAAAGGAACAGTGTTGGTGTATAGGTACAGGAGTGAGCGGATGAAGGAACGGTGTTGGTGATAGATAAAGGAATGAACGGATAAAGGAACAGTGTTGGTGTATAGGTACAGGAGTGAGCAGATGAAGGAACGGTGTTGGTGATGGATAAAGGAATGAATGAGTGAAGGAACGGTGTTGGTGATGGATAAAGGAATGAATGGATAAAGGAACAGTGTTGGTGTATAGGTACAGGAGTGAGCGGATGAAGGAACGGTGTTGGTGATGGATAAAGGAATGAATGGATGAAGGAACGGTGTTGGTGATGGATAAAGGAATGAATGGATAAAGGATCAGTGTTGGTGTATAGGTACAGGAGTGAGCGGATGAATGAGTGAACGGTTGTTGGTGATGGATAAAGGAATGAATGGATGAAGGAAAACAGTGTTGGTGTATAGGTACAGGAGTGAGCGGATGAAGGAACGGTGTTGGTGATGGATAAAGGAATGAATGGATGAAGGAACAGTGTTGGTGTATAGGTACAGGAGTGAGCGGATGAAGGAACGGTGTTGGTGATGGATAAAGGAATGAATGGATGAAGGAACAGTGTTGGTGTATAGGTACAGGAGTGAGCGGATGAAGGAACGGTGTTGGTGATGGATAAAGGAATGAATGGATGAAGGAACGGTGTTGGTGATGGATAAAGGAATGAATGGATAAAGGAACAGTGTTGGTGTATAGGTACAGGAGTGAGCGGATGAAGGAACGGTGTTGGTGATGGATAAAGGAATGAATGGATGAAGGAACAGTGTTGGTGTATAGGTACAGGAGTGAGCGGATGAAGGAACGGTGTTGGTGATGGATAAAGGAATGAATGGATGAAGGAACAGTGTTGGTGTATAGGTACAGGAGTGAGCGGATGAAGGAACGGTGTTGGTGATGGATAAAGGAATGAATGGGTGATGGGCAACTACAGACAGGAGGTCTATCTGGCTAGTTGTTGGTTATGCTGGTTTGACTCAGAGTCTGAAACTGTGTAGTGTGGGCGGGGCAAGAGGCCTCAGCCCTGTGATTGGTTAGGAATGCTTACAGAAGTATTACTCATGATTAGGACCACCCAGTTTACATGGAGAGGGGATACCAATACAGTTAGTTAGGACAGGAGAGAAGATTACAGACGACCCAGTTTACATGGAGAGGGGATTTTATTAGTCAGGGAGACCAATACAGTTAGTTAGGACAGGAGAGAAGATTACAGGAGAAGACATTAGGAGAAAGTAAGGAGATAAGAGGAGAGAAGATAAAGAGAAGATGTGAGGAGAGAACAGAGGAGAAAAGATGAGAAGAGAAAAGAGAGGAGGAGAGAAAAAGAAGAGAGGAGAAAAAAGAAGAGAAAAGGAGAGAAGAGGAGTTAAAAGAGTGAGGAGAAAATGCTAGGAGAGAAGCAGAAAAGAAAAGAGGAGTGAAGAGGTAAAAAGAGAAAAAAAGGAGAGAAGAGAGGAGGAGTGAAAAGAAGAGAGGAGAAAAAAGAAGAGAAAAGGAGAGAAGAGGAGTTAAAAGAGTGAGGAGAAATGCTAGGAGAGAAGCAGAAAAGAAGAGGAGTGAAAAGAGTGAGGAGGTGAAAAGAGAAAAACAGGAGAAAAGAGAGGAGGACATAAGAGAGGAGAAGAGAGAATAGAGGTGGAGTGAAAAGAAAAGAAGTGAAGAGAGGAGACGAGAGAAAAGAGTGAGGAGAAGAAATATGCTAGGAGAGAAGCAGAAAAGAGAAGAGGAGTGAAGAGGTAAAAAGAGAAAAAAAGGAGAGAAGAGAGGAGGAGTGAAAAGAAGAGTGAAAAGAAGAGAACAGAGGAGAAGAAAGAGGAGGAGTGAAAAGAAGAGAAGAGTGAAGAAAGAGAGGGAGTGAGAGAGAGCTCTGTTTGTTTTCTGTAGCTGAAGTGTAAAGCATGGTTACATTGAGCTGTAGGAGCCCTAAGTGAGGAGTTTGGCAGATTCACAGCTCCTATCAGGAGGCTCTTCTCCAGCGTGGCCTGAGGGGCCAGCCTGGTGTAGATACCAGCTGACAGTTCTAAACCAGGAGCTAATGAATAAATAGATTGGACAGTGGACACGGACAGATGTTCCATCCACTCGCTGAGTAGATTTCGTAGCCAGGGCTATATTTGGAAGAGAGCTTCCATATGCACCTAAACAAATATTAGCATCCCTCCCTCCCTCCCTCCCTTCCTCTCTTTACTCTCTCTATCGCTCTCTCCCCTTTTCTCTCCCTCTCTCACACACAGGCACACGCCCATGTTAAATCCATCACTTCCCTCTTCCCACCACGGTGTTGATGAATGTAATAAGGGACTGTAAAGTACAACCAAACTTGGTGGTTTGAATGACATGTGACTTGATTTGGCCATGCATGTGACATCAGCCAGGCTGGGCCTTATCCCTGTACCTGACTGACCCAACGGCCACGACTGCGGACATTCAGCAAGCAGTGATGCCTCCATGACTCATCCTGTTGGTACCAGCAACATTGGCAGACGGCTGCACGACGCAGGCCTACATGCACACAGACACCTATGGCGACTGACTGCCCTTAACACCACGTCACCGTCACCAAAGACTACAACGGTGTCGTGCCAGACTGTCATGGAGTGGCTCCGAATGGCCTGGTGCCACTCCACCTCCACCCCAACCGCACCATCTGCAGGAACTGTGTGAGGATATTCAAGCTGCATGGGATGGGTTATCACAGGGCACCATTAGGAACCTCTACAGCTCCATGCTGAGACGTCTGGCGTGTTGGGTTAGCAAACATTGGGCCATACTGAGAGATGCTACGTCTGTATGAGTAGCTCAATATTGTCCATATGAGTCTAAATCATCAGTTATTGTTCCTGGTAACCTTTTATCCTCCTTCCCAACAGCACTGCTATCCCACACTTCCTTCTGGGTGCAGCTATTCTTCCGATGATGGGTGTAACTACACTGGAAGCATCAGCTCTGTGTGAATATTTTACTGATACAAACCGCAACAACGCTGAAAGCACTTGTGCTGTAGCGGTGTGTGCTAATAGCTCTCGGCCGGTTCGCTGTTCGTGTGCCGCTGTGTCTAGCAGTGACAGATTACAAGCATGGGAGAATCTGGTGAGCATGGGAGAATCAAGTCAATCTGCCCCCTGGGGGCAATTCACTCGGTATCGCCCCAGTCAAATTACCCCATCCTATTCCCTTTAAGCGGTTATTTAGAGCTTACAGTCCCACAACAACCGTCTGCTCTCCCCGAGAGGCCTGGGGTCATTACGTTCATTCGTCAAACGCTCACTGTAATGGGCAGGACGGGACAGTCGCACTTATTCCACCGCCTGAACCACTTCCACCTCCCCCACCCCACACACACAAACGCATGTGTGCACACATACGCACAGACCCACCATGCCACAGTCACAGCACCCTTCGGTCCAGGTCTGGGTGAGAAACAGAGCTAATAGGCTCGGGCCCAAGCCGTCGATAGACCGGCAAGCATGAAACCGAACAGCAGCCGTGAGGAAAATCAGTCACCCTGTCGTTTCAACAAAATCAATACACAGCAGCGAGCCTGCAGAGCACGGGTCGGCTTTCCGAAGGCCGCGGGGGAGGCCTGTTTCTGCCTCCTTATCGCTCAGACAAAACTCCACTCATGTCCACTGTTTGTTCAGGCCAGCAGATGCCAGGCCGGTCAATGATTTTTCAGACTGTCCTGACAGGCGAACAGAAAAACACTGATTACATCCGTACTGGGGTTAGCACTGGGCTCGCTTACCGCTCACAAACTCTTGTAAAGATGTAATATTTATATATATATATATATATATATATATATGTGTGTGTGTGTGTTATAAAGTATTTATTAACTCTATTATCTGTAATGGTACAACTCGGTAAGAGATTCTCATGTGGGTTAAGGCAGAAGGCTGGTTGGTGTAGCTCAGCGGATAACACCACTGCCCGCCAGAGAGCCACCACCACATGTGGGAGACTGGGGTTCGAATCCTGGTCTGGGTGACTACGCTGTACTACACCAATAAGAGTCCTTGGGCAAGACTCCTAACACTACACTGGCCCACCTGTAATATGATTAACCTTGTAAGTCGCTCTGGATAAGAACGTCAGCTAAAATATTGTAAATGAAATGAAAATGAAGGCTGACTGGAGAGAAGCCTAAACATGTGTTAGTGGTTATGCAGATTCACACATTTATATACAATTACCATGCTTGCAAAAGTTTACAACGATTTAATAAACCATTTATAAACGTGCTATGGTTTATTTATTACAAAAGATTTTTAAAAAATGTATAAATTATCCATTCACGTCTGTAAATATTCAAGAGTCATCCACCTTTAACATCCACCTTTTACAAGGCTTCATATAGATGTAATTACATATTTATAAGTGGGCTACTAAGCATCTATTACAAATAATGCAATCTCAAGTGTGATAGATTTGTGTGTATGTGCTGAGGTTATGTATTTATGAATGTGCTGTGATGCATTAATTAGGTCTATTTAATAACAGACACACAATTTGACCCACCACCATCATCAGTGTCACTGCAGTGCTGAGAATGATACACCACCCACATAGTACCTGCTCTGTGGTGGTCCTGTGGGAGTCCTGACCATTTGAAGAACAGGGTACAGTATACAGAGAAACAGATGGACTACAGTCTGCAACGGTAGAACTACAGAGTGTGCTATATGGTCAGTGGTGGTGGTGGACAAGGTACACTAACCATGCAGTTAAAGTATTGATCCCCAAGGTAAAGTACTTCTCCAGTGTCTGTAGAAGCTCCTCCCCTTTAGTCCTCCACTGGAGTAACAGTGCTAAAGTATGTACCTTCAGATGTACTTAAGTATGGAGAGTAACAGTACTAAAGTATGTACCTTCAGATGTACTGAAGTATGGAGAGTAACAGTACTATAGTATGTACCTTCGGATGTACTGAAGTATGGAGAGTAACAGTACTAAAGTATTTACCTCCAGATGTACTGAAGTATGAAGAGTAACAGTACTAATGTATGTACCTTCAGATGTACTGAAGTATGAAGAGTAACAGTACTAAAGTATGTACCTTCAGATGTACTGAAGTATGGAGAGTAACAGTACTAAAGTATGTACCTTCAGATGTACTGAAGTATGGAGAGTAACAGTACCAAAGTATGTACCTTCAGATGTACTGAAGTATGGAGAGTAACAGTACTAAAGTATGTACCTTCGGATGTACTTAAGTATGGAGAGTAACAGTACTAGAGTATGTACCTTCGGATGTACTGAAGTATGGAGAGTAACAGTACTAGAGTATGTACCTTCGGATGTACTGAAGTATGGAGAGTAACAGTACTAGAGTATGTACCTTCGGATGTACTGAAGTATGGAGAGTAACAGTACTAAAGTATGTACCCTCAGATGTACTGAAGTATGGAGAGTAACAGTACTAGAGTATGTACCCTCAGATGTACTGAAGTATGGAGAGTAACAGTACTAAAGTATGTACCTTCAGATGTACTGAAGTATGGAGAGTAACAGTACTAAAGTATGTACCTTCAGATGTACTGAAGTATGGAGAGTAACAGGAGTATGATTTATTACGGCTCTAATGTCCTATTATCATTTCTGGAACAGGACTCTTCATCAGCTCAGTGTAGGGGAAGAGACTCTAGTGTCTCTCCGTCCACCAGTCTTTAATAGAAGCTCATTCATGAGTCTGACACTGACGTCTATTCACATCATCATCAGCACAGAACACTGAAGGAGAACAGGTTCTGTTAGCTAGAACTATAAAAGGTTAATTTTGATATTTGCAGTTTAATTACAAATTTAAGTTTAATAAAATTGTACAGATTCCCAATTGAGTTTTCTTTTCTGAAAGGAACCACGAATTTCACATAATGTAGCGGAGTAAAAAGTACGATACTGGGCTTTGAAATACAGTGTTCTACATATTGGTTCACTGATTTAGAGTAATCTGAAGAAAATGGAACAGTCTATTAAATACTCTTCTATTACTAATGCTAGGATGCACCGATCCAAACTTTCCAGTTCTGAGTGTCGGACACCGTTGTTTTCATGATTCCTCTATGGTGTACAAGTTGAACTAATTCTATACATTCTTATATACTGTTGGTGGATTTTGCCATTCGTGAACCAATTTGGTACGATCTTTCCCAGGATCTGTGTTTTCCGCATTTAGGACAGGATCTGAGCCTTGGGGAAGGGTTCTCATCAGGGCTATATAGCTGTAGGTTAAAGGTTAAACACCTTTTTAGGCTATTATTGGTTGGGAGAGAGGACCATCTGGTCAAACACCACCAACAACATCACTTTCCTAAAGGGGCTGAAACAGACTGTAATACCGTGTGTCTGTCTATGTTTTCGGATAAGAGCTGAGACTCCACTGCGATGCCGTTGTTGAATTAATAACTGTACACTTCACCATGTTGGAGAGACTGAAGGCATCAGGACTGATGTAAACGATACTGTCATAAGCCCGTAGACCTAAATACCTTCATACTGCTGACTCTCCGCCTCGCTCTATGTTGTTGTTCCTGGTCACATATCAAGTCTACAGGCACCCTCTGAACATACTAGTGACAGCATAGCACACTTCGCAAACATATTAATGTGGATCAGCCTAATTATTCAATACCCGATACGGTTGCCAC
The DNA here is from genome assembly GCA_024036415.1 of Prochilodus magdalenae. Classification (NCBI taxonomy): domain Eukaryota; kingdom Metazoa; phylum Chordata; class Actinopteri; order Characiformes; family Prochilodontidae; genus Prochilodus; species Prochilodus magdalenae. The sequence goes on from JAMWET010004726.1 coordinate 36,308, forward strand.
CCGTCCCGTAAACTACAGACTCGTCCTTTATTTGGCAATTACATTTTCGGATCTTCACTACAGAACCCAGTCTGTTTTTACTGCAGTGCCGCCCCAAAGTCACGGCCATCCAGTACTGGTTTGGGTTCTTGTCTCTTCCATACAGAGCTCTCTCTGAATCTGGTCAGGATATGATGCACTATTGGCGAGAACAGTCTGTGGCGACAGCGCCTCTCCTCTCATTACTTCTTAAAGACTCCGCCTCTCTGGGAGGATCCCTGATACCCAATCAGGCTGCCTACCTGTTGCTAAATTACCCTAATTAGCTGTGAGATGTTCCACCAGTGGTTGCTTTATAGCACTGCACAACTTGGAGTCTTTGGTTTCCTGGGACCAGCGTTTCTGAAACACGCTGCTGGTACCAAAACAGACCTTATCAGTTTAATGTGGGGTTTAGATGGTGCAGGGTGTAGCACATCACTGCATTCTATTATTACTAGCATTCCGAACAGCATCCCAACTGCCTTGGAGTAATACATGCACGGTGATAATACAAAAACTAATTTAATACATTTACAATGCACATGACCTCCCACCCCCTGGGGTATGAGCTTATTAGCCGGTGCACAGCCCACCATAGAGCTGTGTTCCAAGCATTTCCTCAGCACAGATGTGCCTGAATTGAGCCTTCATGTTTCATGTGTGCACCAGCCCATCTCTCTCTCTCTTTCTTTCTTTCTCTCTCTCTCTCTCTCTCTCATGCATGCACTCTTCAGCAGATAGTGGCAGCCTATCGATGGTTGCATGGGGAAAGTGCATGCAGTACAATGCACGCGCATGCACTGGTGCCCTAGGGTGAACTTCTGCATCAGTGGACCTCGCGCGCGCGGAGGGAAACAGGTTGCAACACGAGGCTGAAGTTCAAATGGTCCGTTCCACCTTAAAACGTCCACCTTAAATGCAGTTACATTCTGACAATTCCAACAAGAAGCTCACGGATCAAGAAGCACACTTCAGCAGCACCAACACGGTCCCCGTGCTTTCATCTCTCATGCAACTTCAGAAGGTTAGAACAAAAGTAGCTCTGGTCAAGCAGACCACCCTGGTGGGGGGTTTACTTACATGCTTCAGCTCTTGCGTGCGGTCCTTCATGCTTCAAACTACGTCCGCAACTTTCCCCGGAATAAAACAAAGCCCCCTTTTGGTAAACCCCCCCTCCCCTACAAAGCTCCTGCTTGCGCGTCAGTCCGCTCAGAAGAGGCGCGAGCGCTCGGAGAAGCGGCAGGCGGGCGCACGCATCGCCTCACTAGAAGAAGAGATTTTTTTTATTTTCCGTGCCCCCTCGCCCTCCACTCCTCGAGACCCTCCCTCCCTCGCTCCCTCCCTCTTTTTTTCCAGCACGAGGAAAAAAGAGAAGGTAGACACACAATGGATGGATGACGCGTTTGATAGTGATAAGAAGTCCGATTCAGTGAATCGAATGTCTGATTCACTGACTCGAGGCAACTTGTACCCCTACCGTGAGGTTTGACTCAACATGTGGGTCCCTGGTGTGCACGGTGATCTATCTAGTGGTCCCACGCCTTATGTATTAATGTATGATTTAGCAAATGAATCAAATAGATGAGTCATGTGTTCGATTCGCCTCCTCTCAATATGCAGAGGATTAATACAGGAAATTAAAAAATGTGGTTATTGCATATATCTGCATTCTGTAATATCTCATGTTGTGACTGTGTGAAGTTAAATTTGCAAAGCTGTCATTTAAAAAAAAAATATTGGCGCTCGATTCAGACGGACTCGTTTAATCGACTCCGCCTGCTTTACAGAAAAGAACCGACTCACACGAACGATTCATTCACGGATCAGACCTCGCGACCGTTAAAAGCCTCGGGGCTGAAACTAGTGGACATGGCAGGTAAAACCGAGTTTGCCGTCGTCGCGGGATGAATTTCGTTTATAGGGGTTTTAGTTATCTGCATACGACCGAGCGAACACCGTGAACATGAACCGGCACAGCGGAGAGATGACGCCCAGACCGGGCTCATGGTTCCCGGCTAGCTAGCGGGGCGTCGCCCTCTGGTGGCTATCACCGGTAACGCGCCGAACAAATAAGCCCATGTGTTTATGATCTCCATTTCATTCATTCACCGTACTTCGTTCATTTCTTTCAGTTCTGATGGTGACAACACTTGCACTACTTTTCTGCTGCTCAGATCCCTCACTCTAGAGCGTTTTTTGTTTCTTTAGTCAAGTTGATGGTTTGGCATCCAATTAAAACTTAATTTAAATGACACATTTCAAGGAGCAATATGTCATTAAAGGAGCCATATGTAAAATGAGATGATGAATTTTTAAGACTTTAGTTTGTCAACCTTGTTAGCTCATGTCCTTGGTCACATTAAACACAATCCATTTGGGCCCAATAATTTAACAGACAACATTATTGTGTCTCTTTAATCTTTGATTCAGCCATCGTGAGTGGCCAGTGAGCCATCACCAGGGAAAAATAATACTAACCATACACGGCAATGTAAAGCAGAAGAACTATGCTGAGGAACACTACTTATTGTTTTTAATGCTACACCAGACACCACTAAAAATGTATCATTATGCATATTACAGCTCTATACTCTGCTTTTAAGATATGCCAGAAGTTCAACAGTGTTGGCAAGTTAGCCAGCTACCAAACTTGTGGTGGACTGGTGACAATAGAATTAAAAGCCTTTCGGTCTGCAGACCTCCTCTTTTGTTCTCCTCACTTCAGTCTGCATTTTTTGGTATTTGGAACGATATTTGGTATAGGGAGAATGAGAAACATGGATGCTAACCTTTGGACTGTACACCGCTGGAGACTCTTGGAGAGAAAAGCGATGAAGTTACATTCTGAGCTTGTAGCGTTTTATGGCTGTGGTTGATATACTGCCCTCTACTGTTTGGAGCATGAATTTTACAGACTGTGTGACTCACATATTGCTCCTTTAATCACGCCAGGCGTGAGTACAGCTCTTCTCCTGGGAATGCTCTTTACTAGTTTGGTATCCAGCTTTTCCAAACATTACCTGAAATCCTATACTTCCATTTGAAATGACTGGCAATTCACTGCTAGCAAGATGGTTTGGAGGTCAGGGGTCTAAAAAGAACCTACCAGGAGCCCCTTGTGTACTACAGTCCCTACGTCCTATTTAGTATGTGGTTTTGGAGGCAATTAGACTATATGATTTAGGCCACACCCACTTATGACACCCAAGTATCATTAAGCAATCAATATCAAAATATTAATATCAAATAATTCTGAACCCAGTGATGCACTAATCATCAATAACAGCAGCTGCCTGTTTGGGGTGGAGTATAAAAAGCCTGGCTAAGCCGACCTGTAGAAAAGCAGCCCAGGGAAAGTCAGACGAGCTGAGACTTTAATGTTCAGAGCCAATTTATAGAACAAGTGTCCAGAGCTTCTTACTGTCCAGTTCAAATTTAAAACCGCTCTGATCAGCTTTCACCATCACTCGGGGTACTCAGATGCAATACGGTCTACAACACACTGGATCATCTGGATACCAGCCTCAAGACTGGAGTAGGAAGATCTGATCCTTCTCAGAAGAGGAACACAGCATAAGCTTGAGAGGTCAGTCGTGCCTGGCATTCACGTCTGCCAGACTTCATCATACAGTGGGCCAACAGTGTTCAGGTCTGCCGGGCCAGACCTTTTTGTGCAGTCCATTCAGAAAGTCCGTCTGACCAGGCCAGGAGCTGATCCTGCAGTAGGCCCTGAGCTGGGGGCTTCAGAAGTGAGGTCTCCTCTGGCGACCGGTGTACTTTGTATCCGCCCTCACATCCCTGAACAAACAAGAACACAAACAAATCAACAACTACAGTAACAGCTATAAGAACAACCTCAAATCTGGCTTCCCAGAACATAACCCCCTTATCTATAAGCACCTTCTACACACCACAGTCTCAATACCAGTGTTCCTCAACCCTGGTCCTGGAGGGAGCCTGCCCTGCACATTTTAGTGGATTCCCTGCTTTGACACGCCCCCTGCACCTCTAAACGAGCTCGTTAATGAGCTGTTGGATCAGATGTGCCGTGAGCGGGAAAAGCCCTGCTTCCAGGACCAGGACTAAGAAACACGGCTCTATACTACACAAGCTGCGTCATTATGTGGGTTACTCTACCAGCCTGGCTCAAAGTCAGAGTTGAAATCACACTACAGACTTTCAATTGGTCCAGACTTCATACTAAAATCACTTCGCCTGACCATATACAGCCTTCTCAGGGACTCTACAACTCAATTCTATTTATTTTATTAAAACAAATGAATTAATATTCCATTCTGTCACTTCCAAACAATCACCAAAGCCCATCCATCCAACTAGCCGGGGTCTTTCAAGCAGCACCGCAAAGTGCACGGATGAACACGGAGATACGTACTTGCCCTGCCTTCGCCTCCTCTCCTTCTTCTCCATGATCCAGTCTTTGCTCTTCTTCGCGGACTTCCCTTTCATGTTTTTGAAGCGAGACCTTGAGTTCAGTGAAGACACAGACGCCTTTACTCCGCTTATGCACATTCAGAAGTGAAAGCAAGTCGACACATCCGCAACAGGTCTAAACACTCTGTGCCTGATCCACTCACACCGGCACAACACACACTAGCACACCACCACCACCACCACCACGTCAGTGTCACTACAGTGCTGAGAATGATCCACCACCCACATAACACCTGCTCTGTGGGGGTCCTGTGGGGGTCCTGACCATAGAAGAACAGGGTAGTACAGTATACAGAGAAGCAGATGGACTACAGTCTGTACCTGTAGAACTACAGAGTGCAGCTATGTGGTAAGCTGAGCTGATAAACTTGATAATGGCTGTAGGATAAGGAAAAGCATGGTTCTACTTTAGGTGAAGGTAAGCTAGAACCTCCCTCCCCCACTCTACTAGTAACTGTGCATTACCATGTACAGAAGAGTCCACGTAGAGGAGGTGTTAACTGCACTAGAAAATCAACAGCATGTCATGTGACAGGGATTCCCAAATTTTCCATACAGTCGTCTCCTCTATGGAAATGTCAGAGGGAGGAAAAGCTGTCAGGACGCAGCTACAGCCAGACAGAACTACTGCCCTCTGTTTCTGTTGGTCTTTGTCCTTTCAGGGCAGGGAACAACTCCAACCCAGCACTGATGCACAGACAAGACCGGTGGCTGCAAGTGACGTTCCTTACCATGCACATCGTGCTATTAGGTTATGAAATCATTTACACTGACACTGTCATATGCTATCTTCTCAAGTACAGCACCTCACCTCTGCCCTGAGAACTGAACTTGATTTGAAACACCTCTGTCGACAGTCTCGGACCCCAAACCCTAAAACGGAGCAGAAGAACCAGAGATATTGAGTTCACAGCTGCGTCGTAGGAAAAGCTGTGCATCATGGCAATTCACGAGCTCAGTTCTTACCTTGGGCAAGACGCCAGACACGCCGGCGAACAAGCAGAGGAAGAACCTTCGAGAGGAAAGGATGTGAGGATCAGTGTATTGTATTTCACTACATGAGCAGCAACTCTACCGTTTGGCTTGTGAACCAGGTGAAGCAGTGAACACTCACTTTTTGGCTTTGCTGCTGTTGGGGTAGTCCACCACCATGCCTCCTGTGAAGCCTGCCCTCATAGCCTGGGCGGTGATCAATTCCAGCTGGAGGAAGAAGCAAAACGTTAACCCCGGTGAACCATGCACCTGAAATTTTGAGCATCCTAAGGGCTAGCAAACAACTGCCTGCAAACCAGGGGCGTTAATGCACAGACCTCGGAAATCAATTAGTAGAATAGACTGTTATTAATTATAATAATACTGAACTAATATTATGCAATTAACATGTTCCGTCTGGTAATAATGCTTTAACTGTAAATGAGAAGTTTGTAGTAGTGAGCAAGTTCTCATTCGCTAAACAACCCTGTGGGAAGTCATACCCTGTGTGGGAAAAGATTAGGGCTGTACCCGACTCAGAATTTTGTCTGGTCGACAATTCGTCTATTCGTTCATGTTTTTTTTCTCCGCGTACATTATCTAGTAATCAGTAAATCAATCTGCATACGGTTCAGATCTGACGTCCTCCTTATTTAGAAAGTCAGCAGAGTCACAGGAACATATTTCCAGAGGCGGGGCATATGATGATCGATCTGAACTGGAGCCTGATTTAATTACAGGATATAGATTTGGGCAGCAGCTCCTATTTATGCTAAACATTAGCGCTTATAGCTTATAGTCTTATTAATTTCACTTTTAACAGCTTCTTTAGTAGAAGGACCCTTCGTCTTTCATCTCTCATAAATAATGACCTGCTAAATAAAACCAGATTAGTCCATATTTAAATTATTATAGATGAAGACAAGAATGGTAGAGCTGAAACTGTTTATTATATGGAATAATTATCTCTCGTTTATCAGCAGGCGTATTAAGTGACTGTATTTATCTTTAAGTAAAAATAATCTTAGCTGTAGAGGAATAAATATAAATATCTGTAATTTAGATTCTAAAATAACGGAATTATAATAAAACAAAAAAAAAAAGTCTCCGGTCCGTTTTTCCTTCTCCGCAAACAGCCGTTACGTCTAAACCGAAAGTCAGCTCCCTCGTTTGGAGCAGTGTTGGATGTCTGACTGAATGAGAGCAGAATTGGGTTTAATTTGTTCGGGGTCTCTTCTTCAGAAGCTCCTCCAGGCTTTCTCTGAGACATCGGTTCCTCCATGTTTCTCAGCTTCACGACTTCCTTAGTGGTGAACCGCCAGCGCGTGTCGTCACGTAGATTACATTTTTTAGCAAGCGTCACAGCCCAGCTAGACCTTTAATATATATTTATTATTCCCTTTAATAATTATTAATATGTCTTTTTACATTCTTAAAGTTTTTTTGTAAGCTTTAGTCTGTTTAACAGGGGAAAAAAAAGATCACTGTTGTCAACAGTTTTTTTTTTTCTTTAAGGGTCTCAGTCGACTTAAAGGGTTGCCGACTGACAATTCAAATCGTTCTAGAGGGCAGCCCTAGAAAAGACGTTACTGTGGATCAGTGCTGTGATGTTTCAGGAGGGGCAAGTTATTGTCCTGCATCCAGCAGAGAGAACAACTAAAAAGAGGCTGAAATTACTGAAACTGGGTTCAGGACCGTTCCGCACCTTATTAAAACCTGGAATGAAATTAAATCTTTAATGACAAAATCTGAGAAAGTTATATGGTTTCCAAAAAAAAAAAAAAAAAAAAGTGGACATAACAGCTATGCTTAATAGGGAGCATACAGTTTGGGTTCTGGGTCTAAGGTCATCTGGTCTGAGGATCCCTGGTTGACCCTATTCCAGAGTAAAGAGGGCTCATCAAGCGTACTGCCCACTGTACAAGGAAGCAGTGTTATGGTCTGAGGTTGCTTCTGTTGGCCAGGTTTCAGCAACACTGTATAGTAACACTATATAATGCATCACGCTGACCACCTGAATTTACTGAACGGCCAGGTTTTACCATCAATGGATTCTCTGATTACGCGGGTAGACTCCAGGATGACAATATCGGAACTCATGGGGCTCAGGGTGTGGAAGACTGGTTCAGAGAGCATGTGGAACCAATCACACATGAATTGTCCACTACATAGTCCCGACCTTAACCCCACTGGCAGTTTTTGAGACATGCTGGACAAGATTTGACTGAGTGGTTCAACTCACCTGTTGTCAATTCAGGAACTGCACCGAAAAAGGTAATGCAACTTTATGTAAGGGATGTACTATCAGTCTGGGGAACTCACCTGTTCTGAATTTTCAGGATAGAGCTGGAAGACTGCACGGGCACCTCTGGCCTACAAACAAATTGATAAAGTAAATAAAAGGAGCATTACACACCCATGAAATTAAATTAATCAAAATATAAATACATATAATGGCTGTCAGTCACCAGGGTGGAGTAGAGGGAGCTAAAGAAGGTGTAGAGCCTCTTGGGAGGACTGTGGGTTTTCTTATCCGCGTTGCAGAGCCACTGGAGCGCCGAGATACTGAGGAAAGCAACAACAGTCAGTTTCAATTCATATTGTCAAAATTCAAAACTCACAAATCAAATATACTGTACTACTGACACAGCAGCAATTCAGTCATACACACGTATCTTTGACTAATCAAGCAATCAACTTAACCACAGTGGGCTGAACTTACAGAGGACCAGGCTAGACATTAAGAGGTACTCCTTTTAGCAAATAGAAAGCAGGGAGTAATGGCTCCTGTATGTATGTATGTATGGCTCGGCATGTTGGGAAACGAGAGACCCCACACAAGGACAACTTTAACCCACTCATGTCCTTGACTGTTAGTCAAAGATTTTGATTTTTGATTTGAATCCCTTATTGATCCCACAGTGGGGAAATTTAGTCTCTGCATTTAACCCATCCGTGAAGTGAAACACCCACAAACACACTCACTAGTGAACACACACACTAGGGGGCAGTGAGCACACTTACCCGGAGCGGTGGGCAGCCCTATCTACGGCGCCCGGGGAGCAGTTGGGGGTTAGGTGCCTTGCTCAAGGGCACCTCAGTCGTTACTGTCCGTTCAGGGAATCGAACCGGCAACCCTCCGGTCACAAGGCTGGTTCCCTAACCTCCAGCCCACGACTGCCCCCAAAGTCCCCACACTACACAAAGGAAACACTGCCATGAATGAAACACCAGGCCAGATCAAAACCTCACTAGAGAGTTTCTCACAAGCTGCTACAGTGCGGGAGTCCTTGTGAACTAACATCCCTTTGGATCCAAATAAACAGGGCGAGTGACGGAGAGGCTATAGCTCTGACGGTGGGGTTTGCTCTAGCACAGAAAAGACAAGCAGAAAGAAGTGGAGGAGGCCAAGGAGGTAAAGAGGGGTCAACAGGGCTTACACAGCGCAAGTTAAGAGTACATTGATTAAGCCGCCATGCTTCTAACAACTTCAGTACACATGGACAAGTTACTTTGATTGGTTGATTGGATGGATGGATGCTTTCTTTACCTGATACAGCCATCAAACGTCCCAGGCCTGAAAGGCACCCCTTGACCCATGTCTCCTAAAACAAGATCTCCGTCCACCTCCCTGTCTAAAGCAACATCTTCGAGGAAAAGAGCAAACACAGTTACTTAACATCCTGTGAGGTTTTTGTTAATACAGCTCCATACATTCACACATCCTCTATATCTTACATAAACTATGAGACTATATTTACATTTATGGCATTTAGCTGAGCGATCAGGTTAACTGTATTACAGATAGGTCACTGGAGTGTTAGGAGTCTAGCCCAAGGACTCATTGGCGTAGCACACCATCATAGAGTCACCCAGACTGGAAATCGAATCCCAGTCTCCCACATGGGCTGCTAGCTCATTACACCACACAGACCAGAGTTCACTTTGTTTACATTTCAATATACTCATTTCTACCAGTTCCTAAAGCAGGCCCTAAAACTGGGGGAGGGTGAATACTGGCTCCCTTACCCAACATGGCCGTGCTGATGTCCACACCGACCCAGTAATGGCCTTCTTCTGATAAGTAATCACCACTGAGTCCTGAGCCACAGCTGAAAGAGCACGAGAACATCAATAAACAGCCAACAGTCAATTAGCACAGAACTGTACCATTAATATTTCCCCTGCACTAATCATCAAATCAATTCCCCGTCCCGCAGTTTCACAATATCCAGACCATCTGGGACCTGCGGAAGTTACACGGTTTCTCCAGGAAAAGCAATTTCCTGGTTATTCATGAGTCCATTCGAGTCACTGTTTGTTGTCTAAAGTCCGCTTCTCTATTTCAGCACTGGTGTTGTGAGGATAATAGTTTGCCGAGGTCCATTCATGACTTTTGACACACCTGGCAACCCTGGGAAACTGTTTGCATAGCACAGCAGTGCAGTGCTGCCGCGTTAACATGTTGGCGCACCTCATAGTGGTACACGGGGCCGATGGTGTCATGGAGAAAGCATCATCACTGGAAACAGCTTAACAAAAGAGAGCTTTAACAGTGCTGGGAAAACTGAACTCTTGGCGAAGTGTTCCACTCACTGCTCCAGAACGCTGCCGGTTGCGGTTGGCAGAATTTTCTGTGCCAGCTTCTTTGGAAAATATGGATTAGCGTGCTTGTCGTCATCCGTCTACTGCCAACATGTGAATGCAGCATCAGCTGATGTGCTTTTAAACCATGTGGCTGCCGTCATCTTTATGAAACTAGAACTATGCAAAGTCCTGTTTAAAGATGGACCATGTAACTTAACGTAACCAACTTAAACCCCTACACACAATGAACACCTACCCTACATCCAGCAGATAACACGGCTGGTCTTCCGGTAAGCTGAGGAGCTCCACTGCCCTTTCCGACATTTGAGTCTGGATCTCAATCATCCGAGAGCTTTAAAGGACACCATAGGAAAAACAGTGAGTAACGCATTAATACTGAGCTTTATTTTAATACCTGTGGCATCCTGTATGACACTTACTTCTGAGAGTACTTCCTGGCCTCTTCCTCATTGTAGAACTGGAAATGCAACAATAAAATTAGTAGCACGCTCAGTCTGATCTACACCACCTACATGCTCTGGGATCATCCTAATGCCAGGGTCTTTACTCGCATATCGCCGCTGTCCAAAGAAAATCTCCATTTTTGTTGATTTTTACTTTTATGCCCCATTTGATCACATGAGCTGCTGTGTACACTGTGTGGAAATGTCATAAGGAACGGACCAACAGAAACGGCCCAGAACTGCTTGGAAAGACATCTGGTTCCATTGACTTCCATTCAAATTAAATGAGGTTTCTGGCCTCTCCTGTAAAGTTGCCATTTTGGAGATACCTGTTTTTCTTTGGACAGCGACAATATGTATATCCACATGTTTGTTTCCCAGCTGTGGTCCTGCAGGCACCCTGCCGTGCACAGTTTTGTGGAGTCCCGGCTGTAACACACCCTTGCAGCTCTGAAAAGGCTTGTTAATGGCCTGATGTGCTGAATCTGGTGGGTTGGCAACAGGGAAGCACTAAAACGTTCAGGGGAAGATGCCTTTAGGACCAGCTAATGGTTTCTGATTGATATAACAAGCATACCTAAATCAGATCTATGCTTCTCCTGCTTATTAAAGATGAGAAGATCTTTATATCCCCTGTACTACAAGTACAGTACCTTATGAGGGGGCTTAGCAATATGACAATGGACAGTATGCCGCAGATAGAATGAGATCTAATAGATACAGACCTGAAAGACTGAGTGTATTAACATACGGTGCTGCAGCTTTTCAGTTTACAGAGGCTTTAAAGACTAAAACTAGGATTTAATGCCATTCTAACCGGCAGCACTGCTTTACTCAGACCTGATGGTTTGACAAAATCCACAGAAGAGACTTGATCACTACAATACCCAGCATGCACTATATTACCATTTCGTATGGGATTACTTCTCCAGTGTAGTAATTTAATTTAAACCTCGTCTGATAGCTTTACAGTTGTGATATGTCTGGTAAATATATATCCCGATTTCTATTTCTGGTACTTCAGCTTCGTGCTGGTTCGCCTGTTAGCCGCACAGCTACCAGTTATATGGTGAAACAGTATCCGTTACTCACCACCTCCGGAGGTGCCATGTGCTCCGGTCTACGACAACTCGAAGACATGATGGACTTGCACTGTCAGCCTAATAAAGAAGAAGAAAAACTAAATCTGTTGCGCTAAAAGAATAAAGACGAACAGCAACAACAACACTGCTCACGGCAGAGCCACATGGACGACCAGCACGACGTCACTTTTAGGGGACGATGAAGATCTTAAAGGGACAGGAGCCCTATTACTCTATTGGTCCAGCCGTGCTCTCATATTATCCCGTTTTTTATTACTATTTATACTACTTATGTTGAGACAACACAGATTTAGTTTTCATGAGGGACCTGAGAAATGTAAAATGAAAATTAATATTACTTTGTAATATTATCCTGTATTTATAGTGGTAATTCGTTTAGGTTCTTCATAAATACAGACTTTATTTCTTATAATCATTATACATTTATTGTTGTTGTTTCTTATGCATTTTTGTTTGTTTAAAGTTCTACAGTATTACAAACGTTGTTATCATTAGAGTGTGTATTTTGTTGTCCATAATGATATTTGTAGTAATAGTATAAGTAGTTTTTTGTTTTGTTTTTAAATTATTCACTTATTATTAAAGTGTCTATTTGTGTATTATTAGTAGTGCCTTTGCTTATTGTAGTGTGTTGTTGTTGTTGTTGTTGTTGTTGTTGAACAGAGTTAGTAAAAGCATAGTAAAATAGTTGTTTTTGGAAAAAGGGTGTTTAAATTCAATTTAATTAAATTAACAATTTGTATAATTTCTGTGTGGTTTATGTAGTGGTAATTTTAGTTAGTTTTTGATGTTTTACAGGATTAATAATAGTAATAGTATAATATTTGTTATTTGTTATGCTTTCCGTTTGTCTCTGGTCTGTTTCCGGTCTGCCTCGCTCTGATTGGTCCGCGCTGCTACATGCGGAAGTTGTCCTCTGCTCTAATGGCGGAGGTCAGCCGTAAGCTGGGAGCCGGGCTCCACAAATTGTCCTGCCTGAAAACATATCATGTAGTTTCCGTAACTGACAGCCAGCCTGCCGCCTCCGTCGGACCTTCCTTTGGCGGAAGAACTGCACTAGAGAGTGTCGGCGGCGAGAGCCGTTCAGAAGAGAGAAGCGCTGGGCGGCCAAGGCTGAAGGGATTCACCGAGAGACACGGTTCCGGTGCCGGTCCGCAGTATGAGATTCCACACTTGCCGTTAGAGTCAATTTTAAGGGCTGAGTTAATGCTGCTGGACTCTGATCAGGTCTTTGTCGTAGATGTCGCTGGCCAGCCGCTCCCTGTACGCCCTCTGGACGGCAGGATGGCATGTTGGGTAAACAGGTGTGCCCTGCTGACACCCTGTCCTCCAAGAATGCAGAAGACTGAACAGTTCCACAGAAACTACTGTACACTCCTGCTGCTGACCGACAGACGACTGAGGAGCCGTCCCAGTGTCACCATAACCCAGTCCTGCAGCTGGAGCAACAGCTATGGCCCGGACGTCCCGCTTCACAGGAGCAAGACGGCATACTATGAGATCCTCCAGGTGTCTCCCAGCGCTACGCAGGCCCAGATCAAGACGGCCTACTACAAGCAGTCCTTCCTCTACCACCCAGACAAGAACGCAGGCAGCGAGGTGGCCACACAGCGCTTCGCCCAGATCAGCGAAGCCTACAGCATCCTGGGCAGCGTGGGCCTGAGGAAGAAGTATGACCGTGGCATCCTGAGTCCTGCTGATGTCCAGGGTGCAGGAAGACCCTCTGGGAAGGAGGCATCGCCCACATCACGCACTTCGGGCCCTCAGCAGCAGCAGCGTTCCCAGCGGCATTCCAACATCACCGTGGGAGGGAAGCCGATGTTCGACTTTGACGCCTTTTACCAGGCGCACTACGGCCAGCAGCTGCAGAGAGAGCAGGTCCTGCGCCAGTGGAGGAAGCAGTACGAGCAGAAGCAGCAGGAAGACTTCAGGAAGTGGAAGATGGGCAAGATGATGGAAATGGGTGTCGGGATGCTGCTGGTTTTGGGGGGTTTCATCATTTTCAGCATGAGGTCTTGAAATGGCTGTTTCTTAAATGGCTCTACAGAGTAATGCACTATGTAGGTCATGAAATACCTGCTTCTGCAGCCAGACCCCAGAAGACCCCAGCTGGTGCTCTCTTTGGGTGTAGAAGCTGTGGTTTCTTGATTCGTATAGGGCACTGGGAAATAGGGAGTAGGGAGCCAGCTGGGATTCAGACAAAGGAACCCAGTTGTGGTTCTGTAAGGCCCGGCGTTTGGTGATTTCTTAGTTTTCCAGAACACACGATTGGAATGATTGCCAGGTTTAGTTTGTGTTGCAGCAGGAAAGTTGTTCTCTCTTCTGTTCTTCCAGGATCGTAATTCAGCTTCCATGGCCACACAAGCTGGGGAAGTACAGCAGTACGTGATCAGCTCAGTAGCCAAATTATATGGTTGTAAGACACTTGAGGTGGAATTCCACTGATTACATAACCTCTCTACTGAACCGTATGGTTTAGATGTGAACAGAGTCTTAGAGTGGTGTGGCTCTTTACAGTAGTGGTGATGGTAACCAGGGCTCACCATGTCTACAACACAAATCTAGGAATTTAATTTCTCTGTCTGTCTCTGTGTGTGTGTCTCTCTCTCTCTCTCTCTCTCTCTCTCTCTCTCTCTCTGTGTGTCTTTCTCTCTCTCTGTGTGTCTTTCTCTCTCTCTGTGTGTCTTTCTCTCTCTCTGTGTGTCTTTCTCTCTCTCTCTCTGTGTCTTTCTCTCTCTCTCTCTGTGTCTTTCTCTCTCTCTCTCTGTGTCTTTCTCTCTCTCTCTCTGTGTCTTTCTCTCTCTCTCGCTCTCTCTCTGTGTCTTTCTCTCTCTCTCTCTGTGTCTTTCTCTCTCTCTCTCTCTCTCTCTCTCTCTCTCTCTCTCTCTCTCTCTCTCTTTCTCTCTGTGTTTCTGTGTGTGTGTGTGTGTGTGTGTGTGTGTGTCTCTGTCTCTCTCTCTCTCTCTCTCTCTCTCTCTGTGTCTTTCTCTCTCTGTGTCTTTCTCTCTCTCTCGCTCTCTCTCTGTGTCTTTCTCTCTCTCTCTCTTTCTCTCTGTGTTTCTGTGTGTGTGTGTGTGTGTGTGTGCTCTCCGTCTGCTCTCGAGCCTCCTCTCCTCTCTCTCTCTCTCTCTCTGTGCTCTCTTCTCTTGTCTCTCTCTCTCTCTCTCATCTGTCTATTACTGCCCCTCTCTGTGTGTGTGTGTGTGTGTCATTCGCTCCTCTCTCTCTGTGTCTCTCTCTCTCTCTCTCTCTCTCTCTCTCTCTCTCTCTCTCTCTCTCTCTCTCTCTCTCTCTCTCTCTCTCTCTCTCTCTCTCTCTCTCTCTCTCTCTCTCTCTCTCTGTGTGTGTGTGTGTGTGTCTCTCTCTCTCTCTCTCTTTCTTTCTTTCTTTCTTTCTTTCTCTATCTACAATTCCTATACTGATGAATATATATAAATAATGGCCCCAGGCTTTACATGCATCAGTATAGGAATTGTAGATTGATTACCAACAGAACCTTTTATAAATGTGATGCTTATTTGTAGAAAGTTTAATAAAAACAGCATCAGTTTAAAATATCAGTCCAATTCAAACCTCTGCCTGATGCTTTGCCCTTTTAATTGATTTGATATATATTTTTTATATATAATATTCATCATCTGTTGTAAAATGGCCACTCCTCCAGCCCTAAAAACATTCTTACACCAAAATCTAATCTCAGAACTATTATAAACCAACGTCTCGGGCATCTTCTGTAAACAAGTCTGTGCAATAGCTTACTTTAAGGGTGCTTGGGAGCTTCAGACGTCTCACCACCACCACTGTGAACAAATCTGACCTGAGTAATCACGCCACACCGCTCTGAATGAGTTTGTTTACCTCTGAACTGTGTAATTATGCTGGCATGCTGAAAAATCAGTGGCTGTCTCCTTTAATGATGAATGATCTGTTAAGTGACTTGTATCAGGTAGACTAAATAAGCTTTTGGATATAAATCGAGCAGAAGCCGGTTACCCCAGGTGCTTTGTCCCTCTGCAGTATAACAACATGGAAGCACGTTTCTAATGGCCGTTAATGGGCGGTTCCTACAGCAGGTTAGTAAAGTGCTGTGTTAGTGTTTGTTCACCCCATGAGGCCCAACACTGCACCTCCTGTTGGTTTCCCACGTTTTGAAAGGGAGGAAGACTTGAATAATTGTCATTTTAAAGAAAAGTAAGTGAAACGAAGGTAAGAGGCTTCTCTCCGGCGCTGGGGCAACAGTGGACCTCATAAAACTATTTATTTTAGTTTTTTGTTAAGTGATTTTTTTAAAGTCCTGTTTAATGACCAGTGCTGCTCGTGTCTGAAGTCCTCTTGTTAAACTGTAGAAATGACCTCTCGTAGATTTACCACCCACATTTGCACAGATTGCACTTTGACCTTGTATATTAAGCTGTTGAAAGCTGTGGTCTATAATGTCAGTACTGTTAGAGTTCGCTGTGCCCAGGCCAGTCATACACTACCATGTCCTAAGTGTTTTAGCGTACGTCAGGCATCACCATGTTTGCAGTGGGATGACTTGAGGCTCTGATCTGGTCAGCGAAGTGGGATGTGCCTTCTCAGGTTTGTTAAAAGCTTTAATTATCTTTTTTTTTTCTTTTTTTTCAATTTTAAAACCCAGATATATGTAAACCCTGTATACTATTGTTCACAATTCTGTATCAGAAATAAATTTTATGATCATGAACTCGATGAATTGTATGAAGGACTCCATGTTCCATTCTCCAGTTCTTGGTGTTGAAAGCATGCCATGTATTATATTGGGTACCTGTAATTTAGCAGACGTCCACAAGATGGCAGATGCAGTATACAGGAGAGATTAGCTTCCAGAGCTGCTTCCAGCACAGTGTCTTGGTTGTCAGTGCCTGCATACATGATTCAGCATATCTATAACGTTACCTATCCCATTCAGAGCAGTTTATTAATAGGGATACTTAGACTCAGATTTCTTTACAGTGGTCAGAAATGGAGCCTGTCTAGAACACAAATCTAGAGATTAGATTTTCCATTTAGACTAATATGGGTAATGTTTACTGAGCTACACATACAGTATTCAGTATGGTGCAGGCTGTAGAGGTTCCTGATGGTGTCCTGTGATAATCCTCGCATGCAGCTTGAATATTCTCACACAGTTCCTGCAGATGGTGCGGTAGGGGTAGAGGTGGAGTGACAACAGGCCTTCTGGACGTGTGACAACAAACCGCTTATCTTGGGTGCTGACCATGGTGCCACCACACACGGATTTGCTGGGCGTCTCCACCAAGACAAAAGCAGGACTCATCACTGAAGATGACCCGCTGCCATTCTGAGTCACTCCATAACAGTCTGGCACGGTACCATTGCAGTCTTTGGTGGCGGTAACGTGGTGTTAAGGGCAGTCGTTGTACTGGTCTGTGTGCATGTAGTCCTGCATGGAGCAGGATGACTCATGGAGGGCATCACTGCTCGCTTGGTGTCCGCAATCGTGGCTGTTGGGTCAGTCAGGTGCAATGATAAGGGCCTTCCTTCCCAACGTCACATGCACAATGTGAAACTTGGTTCATTTTTATGTCTCATGATGTCCAAGTCACCCACCAAGTTACATTACTGCCAGTTGATTCTTTCATATATATATACAGGGGTTGGACAATGAAACTCAAAAAAACACCTGTCATTTTAGTGTGGGAGGTCTCATGGCTAAATTGGACCAGCCTGGTGGCCAATCTTCATTAATTGCACATTGCAGCCACGGTATCCAGGGTAATGTCAGCATACCACCAAGAAGGACGAACCTCCACCAGCATCACGTAGTGACCTGGCCACTATCCTGCAAGAAGAATGGCTTAAACTCCCTATGACCACTGTGCAGGACTTGTATATGTCATTCCCAAGACGAAATGACGCTGTATTGGCCGCAAAAGGAGGCCCTACACCATACTAATAAATGATTGTGGTCTAAAACCAGGTGTTTCAATTTCATTGTCCAACCCCTGTGTGTGTATATATATATATATATATGGTATGTTTTAGGCCAAAATCTAATCTCAGTCAGCACGTTCATAACCGTTTCATGTCGTTGCTGTCTATTAGGGAGCTTTAAAAGGCATTGAAGTCTTCAATACGTCTGGTTCCCATCACCACCATGGTTACAGGTTTCTCTAGAATTGAATATTTCATCATTCAAGCACTCTGAACATTTACACTTTAACTTTATTCAGACGTGGTGGATGGAGTCACTTGGTTAGATGTGGAAGTACAAACCAAAAATATACTTGAGTGAATGTGAAACTCCCTTTAGGTCCCATCAGTTTTATACCAAGCGAAACCCTGTAAATCTCAGCTCTGTGGAAACCCTTTTTATATTTAATCACCGAAAAATCAAGCGACTTTATTTGTAAACAGGTCGTTCACAGATTTTATTCACAGAAATATAAAGTAGTATGTCAAGTACATCACTTTGTACAAAATTGCACAGACTCTTTAAAACGCAAAGATCGGGGAAAAACTCGGGTTACAAAACGAAGAGAGATGAGTACATGACCAAACATAAAACAGATGAACATGAACAAGCTGACGAAACTTCTAAAGGGGCTTTATTCATTTACGTACTTAATTATCTAAAGGTGGGGGGCGGTGGCGTTGATGCGGTGGTGATGATGCACAAATAAAACCTCTGTAGGAAAATGATATTTACAAATGGCCGAGAAATAAATACGCTTCAAAAATACGATTCAGATTGGCACATGTACCACTATGACTGGCTGGCTCCTTTTCTCTCCCAGACTGCCTAGAGTTCATTACAACCCAGGTGTACGTATGGAAGAGAGGGTACCCTCTAAGTCCAGCCATTTACCTTGTTAGGGATTCAACGTTACACACGAAAGCATTCAGAAACCCATTAAAACTCATTACTGATTAGTGACTGCTGTTATTCTTCTAGCGCTGCTATAGCGTCCTCACCCCTTTATACAGAACAGGTAGAGTTAGATCATGTGCCGGCTGGAAATGCGGATCAGTGAGTGATTACTACAGGCCTAGGCAGTATGTACAGAGGAACAGATGTGAAGGTTGTTCTCCTGATGAGATATTAAAAGGTAAATCTCACCTGGTTCAGCGATAATTCGAATTCCCACATTTCTCTCCTTGAACTAAAGTACAAACACAACTTATGCCTAAACTGCATTAGATGTGTTTTGGGGATTTGGAGACCTCTCTGGTGGAAATGTGTAATTACATGCAAAGTGCAAAACAGTATTTTGTAGGAAGCGGGGCTGAATCTGACTTTTCCCGAGCATGTTGAAAGAGAACTCAAAGAGAACCAGGTCTAAACCGGTAAAAGGGTGTGTCTCCTGATGACTTGAGTGAATAATCTACTACTGTCATCATAACAGTATCGGTACAATATTAATTTTGCACTTGAGAGCTAAATATCGAGGCGGTCCTTCTTTTTAATCCTGTGTGACGTTAATACAGTGTCGGTCAGATTATTATGTCTTGGCTCCATTTTAAACCTTTTGTGCATTTCAGCCAGTATTTCTCAGGCCTGGTCCTGGAAGCACTCTACCCTGCCTGTTTGTGCTTTCCAGCTCCCAGCACATCTGAGCGAACTTATCAGCTCATACACAAGCCCTGTCAAAGCTGCTAAAGCAGGGAATCCACTAAACTGTGCAGGACATGGTGCCTTCAGGGCCAAGGGGCTAAGAAACACTGGGTAAAGCTATAAAGTGGGGAAACAGGAATACCTTATTTGTTAGCAACAAGCTACCCAGCTAATATAGCTTGAGGATAGCTCGAGGATACTGGACCACTGTTGGGCTACTAAAGGCAAAGCTGGTGGTCCGCTGGTGCAGCGTTTTTAGGGTGGACCACCGGTGGTTAAGCAGAGCAAGCAGATAAACTTTTCACCACTTATTTTTCACTCACAGTCCAGTTTACTGCCTAGTTTACTAGCCTAGTCTTCTTTTTCACCTCATATCTTATCAGTGTTAGCATGTTTGCTTCTGGCTAGCGTATTAGAGTGGGGCTAACATTTTAGCATCTGGCTACAACATTAGGACATCCAGTAAACTGTGCAGGGCATGGTGCCTTTAGGGCCAAGGGGCTAAGAAACACTGGTTTAAGTGGGAGAAACAGGAATACCTTATTTGTTAGCAACAAGCTACCCAGCTAATATAGCTTGAGGATACTGGACCACTGTTGGGCTACTAAAGGCAAAGCTGGTGGTCTGCTGATGCAGCGTTTTTAGGGTGGACCACCGGTGGTTAAGCAGAGCAAGCAGATAAACTTTTCACCACTTATTTTTCACTCACAGTCCAGTTTACTGCCTAGTTCAATAGTCTAGTCTTCTTTTTCACCTCATATCTTATCAACGGTAGCATAATTGCTTCTGGCTAGCGTATTGGGCTGGGGTTAACATTTTAGCATCTAGCTACAACATTAGGACATCCAGTAAACTGTGCAGGGCATGGTGCCTTCAGGGCCAAAGGAAACAAGGGTTTAAGCTATAAAGTGGGGGAACAGGAACATCTTAACTTTTAGCAACAAGCTACCCAGCTAATATTCCTGATAGCGTGAGGATATTGGACCACTAGCAACAAAGCTGGTGGTCCGCTGGTGTTTTGCTCAGCGTGCCACCGGTGGTTATGCAGAACACTAAATAAACTACCTCTTTTCACCACTCGTTTTTCACTCACAGTCCAATTTACTTATTCGTCCTTCATTTCTTACTTTCCTACTCTGTTATTACTTTGATGAATCATTTTCAGTGTCGGCCACATTTTCAACTAAATCATCTCGTCATTGTTTTTTCTCTCAGTTGTATGTAATATTTGTCTAAGGTTATTTTCTAAAATGATATCTATACACATCTAAAATCTCTTTGTGGAGATGAAACTAGTTACACCTTATATGCAGGACAGTTATCTGGTGGGGTCGAAGGGTGGGACAAATTTAGCAAGCAGGCGGATCAACATATGCTAGCTATCTGGGATTAGTGATATGATTTAAAAACAGGGAACTTCTTATTTATGTTATAGTTATGTTATCAGTTTATCAATTATGTCTATATTATTGTGTAAAATTAGAGGGGTGGTCTTTTGTACTACTGGCATGTGCAACTGTGTTGACTTGATGCCATATTTTAAATTCGGAATTCAGACCACTATTCTGACTTTACAAACAGGATTTCCTGGTTGGATATTTTTTGATTGAGTGTAGCATGAGTTTCCATGACTTGTTAGCTAACAGTGCAAACTAAAGAACAAACTCGTCTGGACTAACTGGCTATATCTGGGAAAAGGAGAGACTTGTGTAAATGGGAATTTTCGCTGAAGTATTCCTTAAAGGTAGAGAGGCGGACTACTAGCTTTCTTGACGTGAACATTGAATCTTGCTGTGAACGCAGTAAGTTATAAATGCATTAATGTACCGGTGCTGGATTTGCCTGCTATGAAATCCTGAAACTATGCAGAAAGTATGTGACTTGTTGATATAGTGCAGTTTAGTGAGCATGATATACAGGAGCTGATCTATGACGCCTCGTACCCGCCGCCCCATAACCGAGCGAAACGCTCCTTGTTGGCTTTGGTAATTGCAACCATTCCCTTCTGGAGACCTGACCCATGTTCACCCTGACTGTCGCTAGCAGGAGCAGCCGTATCCATGTTATGGGAAGCTATCTCCACAAAGCCCAGGAGACAGTTGAGGGGAGGGTATCCGGGACGTTCCATCAACAGCTTCAAAAACACAAATGGAGACACTCGGGGGAAATCGATTTGGCTGGGGAGCTTTTAACTTTTTTTGATCAGTTAGCAGAGCCGGAGAACGGCGGGGGTGGGAGAAAAGGGCCGAGCGAGGGGGCATCTGCAGGAAACGGCTTGATGAAGGTTAACCGCTGTCAGATGTCTCGCCGCGTCAGCTTCCTCTCCGGAAAGGAAAAGCCCCGTATCAAAACGCCGCAGAGCGGGCTCGTCCTAACTTCGCACATGAACGAAGGAAACAAAGAAAAGTATGAAGTGAGTCCTTGAGGCATGCTGCCGGGTCCTTGGTAGCGGGATGGGCCTTTTGCCCTTAGCTTTCAGAACATTTGTGTAATTGGAAAATCTCTTTTGTAGGAAATGTTGTACTTAATAAAAACAGGCTGCAAAGAACCACCAAATTCCTGAAGTAGCATCTGTATCGGTGTATGAAACGCGGACACCTCCTTTCTATAGGGCAAGGCTTACCAATCCTGGCCATGGAATAACCCCTTGTTTGAAACATCTTATGGTTTGACCTGCTCTTGCAAACATAACTACTCAGCTATTTGGCTAGCGTGGTAAAAATGTAGCAGATAATTAAATTTAAACTATTTAGCAATATTTCATAATGAACTATAACACATTTGATAAAGTATAGGCCCACTGTTGGGCCAAAACACAGCTCTCAGGCTGTTTTCAAACCAAAAGGAAATCTTTGGTATTGTTTTTTATGGTGTATATTGGACGTCTGGCTCTTCCCAATGTTCCTAAATGCATATTGTGCGTTATGTATTCTGAATCACAACAAAAGAAACTGAATCAGGGTGAATGGCGGTTGCTTGAGATTCCGAGATGGTTCCCGAGGAAATGGACTAGCATCAAGCTGCAGTGAGACCATCCCTATGGATGGACGGATGGATCACGTGTGGCGGGAGCAGAAAAAGGGGTTCTTCAGGACCAGGGTTAGGCGCTACTGCGTGAGTTCAGGCCCGGCTGGGCCGTTCAGTAGAAAGAGTACTGGTTCTCCACAGCTCTTGTCCTCCTTGTGCCATCACCATCGTGGTACTCCTCTGCACCGGCAGCAGGGGGCTCCAGCAGCCTCTCTGCGCTGTTGCTCCGGCTGTGGAGGCCTCCGCCCACGCCTCCTAGCGGCTGAGCAGTGGGGGAGGAAGAGGAGCTGGAGGACAGTGGGCCGTCGGAAGAGGGGGGAGCTGGAGGCTGTGGGATTCCGGGAAGGTGGTGGTGGTTCAGGTGGGCTGCTTCTGTCCGGCAGCTGGGCGCTTCACGTGGTGGAGCGGGAACGTGGGGAACGTCTGCAATGAGGTGAACATGAAGTTAGCGTAAGTAGTGAATCGGCCAAGACGTGTTTGGCGTCTCAGGTTTGCTTCTTCAGTTTAGTTTACAAGGTTCAGTTAGCGGACAGGTAATGGAAGCCCCACAAATCAAGCTAACTGCATGTCTGCGTCACCACACACTTGCTCTGAACCAGGTTAACGTGTTCAGCAGTTGTAGAGAGGCTTGCTTATGTGGTTTCCTAAACACTGGCTGTGTGTACATCCAAAGACTTTCTCCAATCCGACTGAATTGATTCTGACTATAGTTCAAGCTGTAGCCTTTTATATGCCAGTCTAAGAATCTGAGGAGAAGCATCTGATGAAGCAATCAAAGCCAAAATGGCTAGAGCACCACTGTCAGCCCTGTTCCACCTAACCAAGACTGGTTCTTGAACTGGTTCTGTTCAGGCTTTGTAGATCCTTGATGCTTTTCAGGGAACCAGTCTGCCTAGTCTGTAACCAACTAACGCCATAAGATACAACATCAACGCCAACAGAGGACCCCGCACAGCTGTAGTAACAGTCCTAACAAGATGGCGGAGTGTACAGATTACCTGCGGGTGTTTGTGCTGTTATTCCAGATTTCTGTTTGTAGCCAGAAGGCAAAAACGAATCAACTACTGGTGATAAGAACACATAGAAGAGGTTCTTCCCAGAGATGGGAACTCGAGTTAGTGACTCGAGTTCAAGTCGCACTTGAGTTGCATATAAATAGACTTCAGACTTGACTTGTAACTCGTCTATAATGACTCCTGACTCAACTCGGACTCGGTCCAAAATAACCTATAAACATCGAGTTTCTTTCCGTTACCATCCAGGCACGGTGTGCGGAAGTTACAGGAAAATAATTCCTTTGCGTATGTATACTGTATTTCGTTGATTTGGGACACGGCCCACGGACACGGACCAATCACAACATCCGACTTCAGCGCGTGCGTGATATCAGTGAGCGGCACCAAGTGTAAACACAGCGCTGTAGCATGGCTTCGGCGGAAGCGCCGTACGTGGTAGGCTTTGGTTACAGGGAATTCAAAATCCTAGCATATAACAGAAGAGTGGCGACGTGCAGAGAGTGTGGGAAACAAATTACAGACACTGGATCGACCACATCAAACTTCATAAGGCATCTGAACACACACCTGGATAGGTTTGTGCTAGCCGCTTAGCCGTTTAGCCATCATTCCAGCTATATAGCATACAGTGTTAGCCCCTTAAGCTGGCCTGAGTTTATCATTAATCTGTTAATCTGTTGTGTTTTTTTAATCTACACTTTATGCTACAGTTACTATATATGCTTTGTGTAAATTGACTTAAGACTTGACTTGGACTCAAGCCTAAAGACTCATGACTTGACTTGGACTTGTATTTTGTGACTTGTGGCCATCTCTGGTTCTTCCGCAAACCACTGGGTGGCCCCACTTTTGCCTTCTCTTTCCTCAACAACTGCCACGCCCATGGATTGTCGTCATGGTTTGTGCTGAAGAACCTACTATACCTCGGTTCCAGCTGGGACTGAACTTCCCGGGTTCTGAACCAACTTGTTTTTGGTGGAAATGCACGGAACTGTTCAAAATTAGACGCAACAACCTGAATTGAATGAATGGTTCCACATTGGTGGAAAAGGCCTATTGGTATAGATGTTACATAGCAACAAGCGATCATGTGAGTCCAGTCAGGATGGGACACATAGTAGTATGTTACTTGAGCTTGTATTATCTATACTATGTGGCCCTATAGCTGGTGTAAACCTATAGTCCTTCATTTGCTTCATAATCGTCTGAATAGATCATTACTACGAGCTATACTCTCGACTCCCTAGATAAATGTATAGGACTCCCAATATGTTGTGATGATTCCATGGTCGTCATTGTACAAAATAAATTTAGGTCAAATTTACATTCTTTATTAATCGACTTCACAATTTAAGTGCAATTCGTGTTCAAGCCATTATATAGCCAAGTCCAGAACATTATCCACAAGGGGGCGCAATTAGCAGTCATATCGTTCATTGGATATCAAGACAGGGGTTCAGACGATAACGGAAGTTCAAGTTCAAGGAAATTCATTTAGCTGGTTTGCTAAACTTGTAGCCAAGTTCTTGCTCCACCTATTGAAGTAACGTGTTCAGTATTAATAACCTGGTGAGTGATTTCATTATAGGGACCATTCATAGCCTACATGAATCAGCTAGCCTGTTATTCCTGCTTGCCACTTTAGTGTAGCTGACTCCAGGACATGCCCAGCTTTCCTAACGTTCCGTGACTTTCACTAAATAAGTAATGAACTGATATGATCTTTTTAATAAAGCTTAATGCATATTAATGAACCACTTCTGCATACTGGATCACCGCACTCCTGTTAATAAGTGGGTACATGTTTGTGGCCGTGCACGTGACGGAGCATGCCGAGGCCCATAAGAGAACAGAGGGGCTCTGTGCTGTTATGGAGGGCAGGGTGCAGAAAAAGGGGGCCACGGGAGCGAAACCGTCCACCCCCACCCTCCGTCAACCCCGTCCCAATGGAGTGCATTCATCCACTGTGGCTGGCCTGGCACAGTGAAGGGAAAGAGCGAAGGAAAGAGCGAGGGATGGAGCGAGGTAGTTTTCACAGGTTCATCGAGTTTCTGTTGCTTGTGTGCTCCAGGCCCTGCCATCCATCACCGTGCACACTACAGCAACACATTCCGCAGCCTGCCGGTCAGTCCTCTGTATCCTCATCACTCTCTTTCTCTCGTCCTCTCAGCGTCCCTCATTCAGGCTGACTTCGCTGTTTATTCCCTCCATTCATATACTCCAGGTAGAGGTATGCCTCCTTTGAGGAATCCGTGGTTGATGGGAAAAACAGGCAGATGTTTAAGAGACACGGAGGAACGTGCCGGGCTCTACGCAGTAGGAGTATGATGGTTTGTCAGTGACCATCGTCAGTACTGAGAAACTAGAATAACCGAACAACCGTTCCCAGGTGATCTATACACCCCGCCTTCTTATTTGTGCTGTGCATGGCCCTCTGAGGTGGCATCCTTTGACGTGCCTTGGTTCCTTGGTTCCCTGGAAATGACCAAGGATCAACAAAGGAACCAGTTCAAGAACCAGTCTTCATCAGGTCAAACAAGGGCTACCAGGGGTACTTTGGTCATTTTGGCTTTGATTACATCATCAGATGTTCAGATCAGATTAGATATTCACTTACCATCATACCGAGGAACGTAACATCCCAATCCCTGTATTCCAAGATAACAGTTCCCGCGTTCACAGGGCTGCAAATGTGACTGACTGGCATGATATACGTTCAGGAGCTTTCACATATCTGGACTCCATTATACCATTATAGGTGGTTGGTGTAGCTCAGCGGATAACACCACTACCCACCAAGTAGCCACCACCACACGTGGGAGACTGGGGTTCGAATCCCGGTCTGGGTGACTATGCTGTGCTGCACCAATAAGAGTCCTTGGGCAAGACTCCTAACACTACACTGGCCTACCTGTAATGTGATTAATCTTGTAAGTCGGCTAAATGCCCGAATGTAAATGTCTCTTGGAAATCTGAGGGACTACCTGGAACAAGCAGTAAGACTCCAGGGAAGGCATCCACCAAATCTGGACCAGCTGAGCAATTCTTTGGGGCAAGAGTATCTGAACATTGATGTGGCCTACATCCAGAAACTTGCCTAGTCCAGGCCAAATCCAATCCCAGCTGTTATTGGTTCTCCTGGAGGTATTATGCGCTAGTTTTAGTCACAGGTGACTCATTATTGAATCAGTTCATACATACAACAGCATGCAAAAGTTTGGATACCCTGGTTAAACGATCTACAAAAATCAAATACACCAACTTCTTACTGTAGCACATGCTTCGATGCCATGTTGGCAGGGATGATAAGCAATCCATCCACTAGAGGGCAGTCCAGTGTCAGATGTTTCTGACAACAGCAAACACGGCTACGGTGGAGGAGGTCTTAATAATGTACCTACTATGAAAATGATAAACAAGGTAGCAGTGTGGACGGCGGTGGTCAGTGAGCTCATTAAAAAGTCCACGGCATGTGGACAGAGATTTTTTTTTTATAGTTTAGGAATTGATGTCTCGCTCGAATTATTGGCTATACTGCCCCCCTGATTTACAGTGGTACTGCTTCATTTGGACTGTATCCGTGGGATTTCAGAGAACATGAACAAATATGAATCAAATAAATGCAGAGTATAGACAGGTATGTTTATAATGTTCAGCATAAATGAACATCCTTCCTCGCAAAAGACTTCTAGATCTGCAAGGCTGTTGGGCCACATCGCATGCTCTGCTCGTCTGAGCTCTATCCACAAATTTTGGATAATGTGAGAGCCATGGCAAAACAATCAGCGTGTGCCTCTTGAGGTGGCCTACTGTGGTTTTTCAGGTGTGTTTAGGATCATTATCCTGTCGTCGCAGCCTTCCTCTTTTCAACTTCAGCTTTGTTTTACAGACATGTGATGTTTACTTTCACAGGACTAGTTCCTTTTCTAACTTCTGATGCTGAATTCTGTGGTGAGGAAGCAGGAAAGGGTTTCTTCTGATGACTCTTCCATTAGCAGTACCCCAGGAAAGTTTTCTTGGTCTTTCAGACGTCATCTTGACCTCCACTGTTCCGGTTAACTGCTGTTTCTTCATTACTAACACTTAACACTTTGGACATTAGTCATTTTAATGTTATGCGTGTTCAGCAGCAGCTTAGGAGTGCATGGCTGCTGATTGTTGGGACAAGGAAAATAAAGAGACACGCTATTTCTGAAATTTCCATCAGAGGGCATCAAGTTGGCACAATGGGTAGCACAAGAAGGGCCTGGGTTTGATTCCTGGCTGGGACGTCCAGGGTCCTTCTGTGTAGAGTTTGGATGTTCTCTGCCTGGGTTTTCCCCGGGTGCCCCGGTTTCCTCCCATAGTCCAAAGTGCATGCAGTCAGGCCAATGGAGATCCTGGAGACACTAAACTAAACAGGTGTGAGTGCATGCACTCAATAAATGTGTTCCCCGTGTGTCCATCTTGTAATGGACTGGTGTCTTGTCCAGGTGTTTCCCTATTTCCCGCCCGATGAAAGCTGGGATAGGTTCCAGCATCCTCCGTGACACAGAGGGATTATAGCTCAGAAGATGAAAGAATGAATGAATGAATGAATGATGTTTGCATCACCTGACCTTTTCTAAAGAGAACAAAAACAGAATGTGGCATGTAGCAGTTTCTTAATTCATGTGCATGTGTACCTGTAGGACTGCGCTGCACCTGCACGTACGAGCGGAGCGTGATGTCAGCCGAGCCACCAGACTCCAGTGGGATGGGGTGGGCGTGGAAGTGCCTCAGCATGTCACACACCGTCTGGAACCATAGGTGATGCACATGGCACTGTCCGTTTTCATTCACGGACAACCGCAAGTGCTGCCCAAACAGAAAGACACAAACGAGAGTGAGCGTTGATATATGGTTATTTGGTACATAGTGATACAGATTATCACACCCCACTGAAGACTGATGTACTGGAAGCTTGAGCAATAACAGGCAGTTCACACATGACAGAGAGATCATTTCCAGGAACTCACGAGGAACACGTGAACACCCTTCTGCCGAATGTGATACTCCAAAACACACTGCTGTTGACTGTTTTACTTTCAGTTACTTGGTATTCGAACAGAAATAGGAACAAGCGAAGACGTAAACAATAGGTCAGCTTATGTGTACCCTTCAGAGAAAACGAAGACCCTACTGAGAACAGATAATGTTTCCCTAGAGAGGCTCACCAATGAGAAGTGTTCACCAATGCAGTGTGTGTAGTGTTTACAGTCTGACAGTAATAACTGTGGAGTGATTATAATCCGGTATGAATCTACAGTGTGTGTATAGTTCTAATAATCTGACAGTAATAACTGTGGAGTGATTATAATCCGGTATGAATCTACAGCGTGTGTATAGTTCTAATAATCTGACAGTAATAACTGTGGAGTGATTATAATCCGGTATGAATCTGCAGAGTGTGTATAGTTCTAATAATCTGACAGTAATAACTGTGGAGTGATTATAATCCGGTATGAATCTGCAGTGTGTGTATAGTTTTAATAGTTTGACAGTAATAATTCTAGGGTAATTGTAATCCGGTATGAATCTGCAGTGTGTGTATAGTTTTAATAATCTGACAGTAATAATTCTAGGGTGATTATAATCCGGTATGAATCTGCAGAGTGTGTATAGTTTTAATAGTCTGACTGTAATAATTCTAGGGTGATTATAATCCGGTATGAATCTGCGGAGTGTGTATAGTTTTAATAGTCTGACAGTAATAATTCGAGAGTGATTATAATCCGGTTTGAATCTGCAGAGTGTGTATAGTTTTAATAGTCTGACTGTAATAATTCTAGGGTGATTATAATCCGGTATGAATCTGCAGTGTGTGTATAGTTTTAATAATCTGACAGTAATAATTCTAGTGCGATTATAATCCAGTATGAATCTGCAGTGTGTGTATAGTTTTAATAATCTGACTGTAATAATTCTAGGGTGATTATAATCCGGTATGAATCTGCAGTGTGTGTATAGTTTTAATAGTCTGACAGTAATAATTCTAGGGTGATTATAATCCGGTATGAATCTGCAGAGTGTGTATAGTTTTAATAATCTGACAGTAATAATTTGAGGGTAATTGTAATCCGGTATGAATCTGCAGTGTGTGTATAGTTTTAATAGTCTGACAGAAATAATTCTAGGGTGATTATAATCCGGTATGAATCTGCAGTGTGTGTATAGTTTTAATAATCTGATAGTAATAATTCTAGTGTGATTATAATCCGGTATGAATCTGCAGAGTGTGTATAGTTTTAATAGTCTGGCAGTAATAATTCTAGTGTGATTATAATCCGGTATGAATCTGCAGAGTGTGTATAGTTTTAGTAGTCTGGCAGTAATACATGATGTTAATTCTGTATAATCTGTAGTGTATGTAGTTGTTGGAGTCTGATATTATTAACTTTAATCCAGTATGAATCTGCAGTGTGTGTATAGTTTTAATAGTCTGACTAATAATTCTAGGGTGATTATAATCCGGTATGAATCTGCAGAGTGTGTATAGTTCTAATAATCTGACAGTAATAATTCTAGGGTGATTATAATCTGGTATGAATCTGCAGTGTGTGTATAGTTTTAATAATCTGACAGTAATAATTCTAGGGTGATTATAATCCGGTATGAATCTGCAGTGTGTGTATAGTTTTAATAATCTGACAGTAATAATTCTAGGTAATACATGATGTTAATTCTGTATAATCTGTTGTGTATGTAGTTGTTGGAGTCTGATATTAATAACTTTAATCCAGTATGAATCTGCAGGTGTTTTTACAGTGCCTGTTATTTTCCTTTCCTGTCATCATGGCATCTGCAGGTTGTACCCATCTGCTCACACAACAGGGCATTGTCATTCTTCACACCCTGGCAAAGCAGCAGTGGTGAAATACGAAATAGGTGCTGCAGGTATCCATACATACTCCCAGACGCGCACACACGGTCTTTAAGGCTGGTTATGTGCTACACGAGTGCTGGTCATAAGAGTGAGGTGGGAACATTCCACCTCCACAAGCAGACAGATCAGTTAACACACAGAACGAGGGCAGGTTTCTCCATCAGTGTTACATAGCGGCACTACGGTGGAAGGCTTCAGAATACCAAGAGGGACACCGGAGTAAGACGGAATCTCGAGCAGCAGGATGTGAAAAGATCACATTTCAGCCGGATCCCTGCAGCCGAGCAGCACCAGTACGGATGCACGCTCGCAGAAAACAGCTAACAGAGCACCTGGGTGGTGGGTGAAGGCGGTAGTATATTCAGAATGAACTCGGTGCCCCTCTTCATCCGGCAGACAAACAGCTTCACACAGCAAACATTTGCCAGCTCAACACTACATGTTTGCATTCGCCCTGAAATGCTTGTATTAGTCTGTAAGCGCATGACCCGGCCGAATAAAGCTTCCTATTGTGCTATGGGTTTTGTGAAACGCTGCTCCTCCGGAAAGGTTATGTATATGTTTGAAATGGCCTGTGTCGTGAAAACCTGAATGACCTCACAAGTTTGATGTAATAAACCCTCTGGACAAAAACTGAGTCACCTGAATATACCTAATAGCATGTAATATCGCCACGACAACAACAGCTGTGATTTAGATTTGGCACTGGCCAGACAAGTTTCTGGATGGAGGCCACATCAGTGTTCAGACACTCTTGCATCAAAAAATAGCGCAGTTGGGCCGCATTTGGTGGATGCCATCCCTGGCACAATTCCATTGCAGATTCAGCTACTTCCTTCACACTATGATCTTTGGCCACGCCCAAAAACAGTCACACCTTTTATTAACATCTGCTCTGGAGCCATTTACCACATCTGGAACGAGACATTCCCTGCACTGTACCACCTCTTCTCCATCTATGGATCCCATCACTCATGTGCAAAATCATACATTCCTAAACCCGCCCCCCCTTAATCTTAATCTGAAATGTCCAGTTAAAATGGTCATAAGTTATTCATTTTTTCAATAAATATTTATGGGGAGATTAGATATTCGATAGCCCATAGGAAGGAAATCAGGTTTCCTAACTACCACCTGGAAGCAGAACACCCAAACTGTCCCCATTGGATAAACAGCACTTAAAGCTTTCATCCTTGAGAGAGAGGAGAACATCAAGCTCCACTCCTGCTTCAGTGCCTTCAGATCTAAGAACATTCACCGCTGCTTCTATCCATCCCTCCACTGTGAGAAGAAACCTCAACGCTATGGAGGTCTGAAAACAGCTGTTCCAAGAAGCTCCTTGAGAAAAGGAGAAAGAAGCTGCTGGTGTTCTCAGAAAGTCCAGACCTCAACATCTCTGAATGTGAATGTGGATATCTGAGTCTCTAAACCAACTTCTAAGACTGGACTTTGGAGCCGTGTCCGCAGACTTCTTTGAGAAACCGAACGTGAGTCTCCTGAAAAGAATGGAAGCTGTAGTAAAGGTGAAGAGTAGACACACTAAATCCTGAAAGGGATACAGCATAGACCTGTGAGAGACTGGCTCACCTTGGCTTTGCCCTGAAAGTTAAAGGTGAGGACGTATTCTCCCGGCCGCGTCTCGCTCTGCCGGATCACGAACAGGCCGTGGCTGCGAGCACCGCCAGCCAGCACCAGCTGAGCCGCCCGCACACGTGACAGCGTTCCGTGGAACCACGGGTAACCCACCAGGCTTCCGTCGCCCTCCATCTCCCCTGGGGGCTCACCAGGACCTCCTGAACACAGACCGAGACAGGAAGCATTGTGGGGAGCTTAGTGGCCGAGGCGGTGACAGCTGAGTGCAGTTTGTTTTTGTTTTTGACTCGGGGACGGTTGTGGATTTATACATGCTGTCGCCATGTGACCATCTGCTAAAATGTCTGTATTTGCATGTGAATGCGGTCCAGATATGGGCCTTATCCAACAGCAACAACAGAGGATCCTGCAAACGGAGGAAGCATTAACCCTTACAAGGGACCCGCTCGCATCACTCTCACTCTGAGAATGGCTTTGATGCTGAAGGCCGCACATTTCTAAAGCCCCGGCCACTTTCCAGCTTCTTTCAATGCACGAGTCTTTCACCAATCCTCAACGAAACATCTCATATCTAGCGCATATGGTGCTCTACAAGGTGCCATAAGAGTGTAAAAGCTGATTTTCACCATTAGATGTTAATATTTTAGCTTAGTCTGAGGTTAACAGAGTATATACACAGATTATACACCACCAGTCAAAAAGTTTACACACGGCTACTCATAGAAGGTCCTCCTTATGTTCATCTTAACCCATAAGAGCCCGCAGTGACGTATGTGTCACAATCCTTTTAAACATCTGTAAAGTTTTTATACAGCTTCATCCTTTATCTAAACACATGGTAAGTGACCCATACCCAACATCCTGAATGCAGTCACATGACAGTTGGTGAACATATGACCTCATTTAGCAAATGGTGGTGTGCTTGGTTAGTGCAGCTAGAGACAAAACCAGCTCATTTTACAGTCTGGGTTTTCTACCTATAAGGTTCTGACCTGTTTAAGAGCTCTAATGTTCATATACCCATATCTATATTACATATACCCCATATTCTATATTATATCCATATTCTATATCACATACACCCATATTCTATATTATACCCATATCTATATTACATATACCCATATTCTATATCACATATACCCATATTCTATATTATATACCCATATTCTATATTACATATACCCATATCTATATTACATATACCCATATTCTATATCACATATACCCATATACTATATTACATATACCCATATTCTATATCACATATACCCATATACTATATTACATATACCCATATTCTATATAACATATACCCATATTCTATATCACACATACCCATATTCTATATTACACATACCCATATCTATATTACATATACCCATATTTTATATAACATATACCCATATTCTATATTCTATACCCATATTCTACATTACATATACCCATATCTATATTACATACACCCATATTCTATATTACATACCCATGTTCTATATTACACATACCCATATTCTATATTACATATATCTACTTTGATGCTATTTCCTAGAACACCATGATGGAATACCAGTTATGAAATTGGTGTTGTTGTGAGATATGCTACCAGTATTATGACTCTATAATACCTACAGAAGACGCCATGTGACCTCGTTGTCACAATAAGACTGATCTTTTATGATCTTATAACTGACCCTTCATTATTTTCCCATAAGGGGAAACAGCTCTGGGCTCTTATGGGTTAATGCTTTACTTAGAATAAAAGTGAAGACATCAAACTAGAAACTAGAACTCCTGGAATTACACAGTCCACCTTAAACACCTCCAGAATGGAGCTTTACATGAGGGTCAACCAGCTTTCCTAACCTGCAGTAGAGGCTGATATCAAACAAGGTTTATTACTAAGCAGGTTTGGAGCAATTCTATTGGTCGGTCCATCATGAATATTCACTAACCTGAAAGGAGAACTAGAGCTTTTACACTGTGCAGAAAAAGAGATAAAAGTTTTTACACCACTAAATATATATTAGAGGTGGAGATATGGAGAAATATCATACTGTGGTACATCAGGAGTATATGTGGTACATCAGGAGTAGATGTGGTGTATCAGGATATGGACTGGTTCAGACTCTCATCAGTTGGAGCTGTTAGGTGTAAGACTGTAGAGTCTGTAAGACCACCAACACCCATTTAGATGGGACTCAGTGGAAACCTTTGACTGGTAGTGTATACACAGAACAGCAGTGGTGAGCTGTAACTGTTAGCTCTGGGCCTTCAGTCGTATATGATAAAACACAATAATGCTAACTTTGATTAGCACCCTGATGGGATTTCTGGCATTATGTTAGCCCTACATTCACAGTGTTGGTTAGTTCTAGCATAAACACATACAAAGCTGGTAAAGGACATTCCGTCTGCTTTATCAGAGGCTTGAAACGTACTTTGACATACAGGTATGTAGGAGGTTGCGTACTGGGGGTGGGGCAGACTTCAGGGTTAGTTGACCTGCTTGTTTTGGAGTGGAGTTTTGTGTTTTAAGTCTTGTTTATATTATTATAGTATTTTAAAAATCAGCAGCAGTCATGTGTCATTAACATGTCTTGTCATTAAAGCAGGCCCAAGACCCTCATATCTGTTTATGAGCCTGTTCATGTGGCTATGGTCGTGACACAGTTGGTTACGTAGCTGCTGATCAACAATCTCAGTGAACGGCACATGAATCAGTTGCATAAAGTTTGTCTAGAAGGAGAGAGAGAGAGGGAGAGAGAGAGAGAGAGAGATCCCCAGTTTGAACTATCAGCTATGTTGTTGTATGGTGAGAGGCAATACACAGAGTCTGTGTAATGTTAAATACCAAAAAATTGGTGGATCGTTTTGCATGATGTCACTGTTGACGTCATGTCTATAATGCTTGAATCTTCCGCACCCCCAGCTTAGAACCGCCTCCGGGGTCTTTATAGAACTGTATTTTATTTTCTACGCAGAAGTTTTACAGTGTCTCCCTCAGTAAAGACCTCAAATCTGAAATCTGGTTGAATTATTACTTGTGTTTTGCTGTCAGGGACGTATCTAGAACTTCCAGAAGGCCTATGGACTATGTCATATATGTAGTGTAATTCTGTATTGTAGCAGAATGTAGAGACCTACTGATTTACTGCGTTAATGACAGCCTGTCTAAATGCCAGTGATGTTCTAGGTGAAGCAAGACATGTATTTGGTCATGTGGGTGTACCTGATGGTAGGCTGGCATTCTGAGCCTCTGGCGAATGGAGGAATCGCTCTAAGGGCACATGAGAGGGGTGCTGTGTGAAAGGTAGTTCCCTGCAACGGACAGTGGGGGCGCTGTAATGGTCAGCAGAAGTGGCAGATAGCCTCTCAGGAGCCCTGTGTACACCTGGAAGGAACAACAAACAAACAGATAATAACTGCATTGTTGTTGGTCATTCATACTGAACACTATACGGGTATGTATTACATTTTGGTGTACCGTAACTCAGAAAGTGTAATGTGTTAGTGTAATGTAAGTAGTGTGTTGGTGTACAGTAACTCAGTAAGTGTAATGTGTTAGTGTGCTGTAAGTAGTGTGTTGGTGTACGGTAAATCAGTAAGTGTAATGTGTTAGTGTACTGTAAGTAGCGTGTTGGTGTACGGTAACTCAGTAAGTGTAATGTGTTAGTGTACTGTAAGTAGCGTGTCGGTGTACGGTAACTCAGTAAGTGTAATGTGTTAGTGTACTGTAAGTAGCGTGTCGGTGTACGGTAACTCAGTAAGTGTAATGTGTTAGGTGTACTGTAAGTAGTGTGTCGGTGTACGGTAACTCAGTAAGTATAATGTGTTAGTGTACTGTAAGTGGTGTGTCGGTGTACAGTAACTCAGTAAGTGTAATGTGTTAGTGTACTGTAAGTAGTGTGTTGGTGTACAGTAACTCAGTAGGTGTAATGTGTTAGTGTACTGTAAGTAGTGTGTTGGTGTACAGTAACTCAGTAAGTGTAATGTTAGTGTACTGTAAGTAGTGTGTCGGTGTACAGTAACTCAGTAAGTGTAATGCGTTAGTGTACTGTAAGTGGTGTGTCGGTGTACGGTAACTCAGTAAGTGTCATGTGTTAGTGTACTGTAAGTAGTGTGTTGGTGTACGGTAATTCAGTAAGTGTAATGCGGTAGTGTACTGTAAGTAGTGTGTTGGTGTACAGTAACTCAGTAAGTGTAATGTTAGTGTACTGTAAGTAGTGTGTCGGTGTACAGTAACTCAGTAAGTGTAATGCGTTAGTGTACTGTAAGTAGTGTGTTGGTGTACAGTAACTCAGTAAGTGTAATGTGTTAGTGTACTGTAAGTAGTGTGTTGGTGTCTGGTATCTTAGTAAGTGTAATGCGTTAGTGTGCTGTAAGTAGTGTGTTGGTGTACAGTAACTCAGTAAGTGTAATGTGTTAGTGTACTGTAATAAGCGTGTTGGTGTACAGTAACTCAGTAAGTGTAATGTGTTAGTGTACTGTAAGTAGCGTGTTGGTGTACAGTAACTCAGTAAGTGTAATGTGTTAGTGTACTGTAAGTAGCGTGTTGGTGTACAGTAACTCAGTAAGTGTAATGTGTTAGTGTACTGTAAGTAGTGTGTTGGTGTACAGTAACTCAGTAAGTGTAATGTGTTAGTGTACTGTAAGTAGCGTGTTGGTGTACAGTAACTCAGTAAGTGTAGTGTGTTAGTGTACTGTAAGTAGTGTGTTGGTGTACAGTAACTCAGTAACCCTGTTACTCTCCATACTTAAGTACGTTTGAAGCATTAGCACTAGAAAAGCTCCTGGGTCTGAAAGTACTTCCACGGTCCATTGTAGTTGTAAGCATAAGCTAGGTTGCCACTTCCTTTGCTAATCATAGCATCATTGGGGTTTCAGGCCAAAATGATCACATGGCGCTACAAAGCACATGGAAGAACTTGGCACTGTTGGACATATGTAAACAAAACAACCACTATTTTGGTTGTAGTTTGTGTTTTAAAGTAGATGGGAATGTTTGCGGACGTGCAGTAGCTCAGTCACTCTGAAGGAAGGGAGCACTCTGTGTGTGGTTGCTTTGTAGCACAGGTAGACCATTCTCACCTTGATCTGGTGATCCCTATTATCTTGTCAGACCATGTGCAGTAACACAAGTGTGCTGTCACAGCTAGCGTTAGTTTTCATGACATTTGTCATAATGTTCGATCACATGACGGCTAATCCGACACACACAGCAAAAAGGTGCACCTGATATGCTGTCAGGGCATCAAATTACGGCATACGTAGTGAAAAATGACCTGTGGCAGTAACATGACCCTGTAATATTATTGAACTAAATCTGACACGGCAACCAAATACAGCACGGTTAAGTCAACGATATAACGCAAGGCTCAGTAAAAATACTGATGAGTTGAGAACAACTTGTGTGTGATCTTGGTTGGGGTTTTAGGATGCTTGATAGACACTCATTGTCTAGTCAAGAATAGCTGCACCCAGAAGGAGGTGTGGGATTGTAGTGCTGTTGGGAAGGAAGATAAAGGTTACCAGGAACAATACATGATCATAAATGTAGACTGATATTAATAATTATTGAGCTACACATACAGGAGTAGTGTCTCTCAGTATGGTGCTGGGCCGCCATGTTTGCTAACCCAACATGCCAGACATCTGGGCATGGAGTTGTGGAGGTTCCTAATGATGTCTTATGATAATCCATCCCATGCAGCTTGAATATTCTCAGATAGGGGTCTCGGTAGGGGTGGAGGTGGAGTGACACCCAACACTGACCCTATTCCAGAGTGATGAGAGCCTCAGAGTAAGAATGGAAGCACATCATCAAAGCACTCATCACCCAGCACCCACTGTACTCTGGAGGCAGTGGTATGATCTGGAATTGCTTCAGTTGGTCAGGTCTCAGCTCAGCAACGTTATGTGGCAGTGAAGCCAAGTCAGCTGACCACTTGAATGTACCGAATGACCAGGTTTTCCCATCAAATGATATTGACAGATAACAATGCCAAATAACAAGATTCATCGGGCGCAGAATGCGAAGGGGTGGTTCAGGGACCATTAGGAACCACCACAGAGTCCTGACCTCAACCACATCGGAAGTCTTTGGAGTGATTTGACTCCCTCTACATCAATGCAAGATCCCAGGGCAAAAATGAATGCGAGTGTAGATGGAAATGCCAAGTTTCCAGGTTTTCCCCGGCTCCTCCGCTCCCCTGGACTCCACATCCCAGAATGCATCATCCGATGACATCACACCCACATGTCCCCAGCCATACAATCAGCACCGCTGTAGGTCACCTGAGTTTTAGCCCAGCTGCATCC
Source organism: Prochilodus magdalenae (assembly GCA_024036415.1). Lineage (NCBI taxonomy): Eukaryota > Metazoa > Chordata > Actinopteri > Characiformes > Prochilodontidae > Prochilodus > Prochilodus magdalenae. The sequence goes on from JAMWET010004726.1 coordinate 74,365, forward strand.
ACTTAGCCTCAGTATATACACCCCTCTCAAGCACTTCCTCATTGTCGTTCTTGCTAACCCTGGTTTGCATTGCTGAGCGGTTCTCCTCTGTTTATTCTGACTCTGGCTTTTTGACCTCCTCTTTTTGCTTATCCCTTGTCAGCTTTCTCTTTTGATCCACTCTCTGGCTATTGACCTCTCTCTGTTAACTTGACCTTTCTCTTGCCTAGCACTTCCACCTTGTTTGCCTCGCTGCCTGCCTACTCTGGTTTTGACCTCTGCATGTTCTCTGACTTTGACCTTGTCTCTCCCTCTATGTTTGTCTGTGTATTGTGGCTGTGCTTGTTTATTTGTGTGCTTAATAAAGCCCATTGGACTTTTAGCTCTGCGCATCGGTCCTGGTTCTTCATTCCTGACAGTTGCGCAGCTTAGTGTATATCCATGTTATTGTATTGCATTAAAAAATTCAAATATTTTACCAAAAAACTGACTTTCATTTTCTGAAGTAATTCTAAAGTTCTCCTACAACCCTAAGCCAGACCAGACCAACCAGCTACTACAATGGGATTTTGCCCATTGAACCTCTGGCTTTAATTACTTTCTGGAAATGTGTAAACTGTATTACAGCAGGCTTTGGTAACCCACCTTCGGACAGGAGCTCACAACTGCAGGAGGCCACCATGGAGAATTCTTTGGAAGGTTGGCCGTGTGGACATGATGCAAGCTCAATGTCATCACCGCTGTCCCTGCAATACAGACACAAGGCGACTGTCCTAGTCAAGACGGAGACCAGATTAAGATATCTAGCTCTTTACACAAGACAGAAACCATGACAACCTACAGTACACATTGAAATTAGCATATCTGTTAGCCGCCCCGGTTAACTCTGCATTGTGACTTTAGAACACCTCCCTTTTTGGCCTTTTTGCTCAGATTTATAGCATTTAAATGGGTTTTGGAAACTGAATGAGGAGAGCAGTGACCTGTTTTCCACCTGTTAGCCAGTCCATTCCAGGATTCTGTGCATCGCATCTGGTGCAGCTGATTGGTGCAAACTGTGGTTGGTGTAGCTAAGCGGATAACACCACTACCCACCAAGTAGCCACCACCCCACGTGGGAGACTGGGGTTTGAATCCCAGTAGGGGTGACTATGCTAAGCTATACCAATAAGAGTCCTTGGGCAAGACTCCTAACACTACACTGGCCTACCTGTAATGTGGTTAACCTTGTAAGTCGCTCTGGATAAGAGCGTCAGCTAAATGCCAGAAATGTAAATGTGATTCTCAGCAGCCGGGACAATGAACTCAGTGCACCACTTGAACCAAAATGCCTCCTACAGCCCAGTCCAGTGCTGTCCGGAGTGGTCAGGCACTGTCAAACCCTCCTCATACTGTGCCCACCCCACCCTGCCTTCTTTCCAGCCCTCTGTTGAGTCGTGAGCAAATATTTATCCCCACCCCACCGCCCCCATTTACCCGGGGTCTATGCAGTCCTGGATGTCGGCGACCCAGGAGTTTTTCTGCAGAGAGTCAATGGTCTCCAAGATGTACTCGCCGCCATTTTCCACCTGTGACGACACACAGCACAAAGCCACGGTTGTGTGAGGGCCCTGCTCGGATATTCCACATCACGACGCTATTTACCAGCAGCTAAACCCCACAGATTATTTATTATTCCGCTCTGGAGAGCGACAAAGCTTCCATTAATATCATTAACGTGGGGGGAAATGAACTCCTTAAACAGTCCGCCTTGCCTTACTGGAATGGACAGACGGATACATGTACAGTATACATTAGAGGACACATGTAGGTTCATGCTATGTAATGAATATGCAAATGTGGTGACGAATGAGGAAAGACAAGTACAAACAAATATGTCAGATGGGCCGTGAAGTAACGGTACCTTCAGCACAAAGGTGTTGTCTTTGTCCGGCATCTCCAGAGGCATTGTGGTCCTCACTTCCACGATGGCTGACAGAGGCACGCTAACCTTGGGCTTGGAGGACTAGAAAATATAAAGGTAATTAAATAAGGTTAGAGCTGAAGGGTACATGCAGCACTCTCTGTCTGAGAAATGATCTCCAAAGCTCTTTATCTGGGAGGCTGTTCAAAAACATTGGGATTATAACACATACAGAAACACTCATCATCAACATAGCTGCACCCAGAAGGAATCAACCAATCAGAATGAAGCTTGGTGGGTAGGTTTGACATCATGAGAGATGCCAATGATTCAGGTTTTGCTCAACTGCACATGCTACATAAGCCAGGACGGGCCTTATCAGGGTACCTGACTGACCCCACAGCCTCAATTGTGGACATTCAGTGAGTAGTGATGTCCTCCATCCTGTTAGTGTCACCACCATTGCCAGACGGCTGCATGACCCAGGACTACATGCACACAGGCAGTTACGACGATGTCCTTAACACCACGTCACCAAACACTACAGTGGTGTCGTGCCAGACTGTCATGGAGTGACTCAGAATGGCAGCGGGTCATCTGGTGTCACCTCCACCCCTACTGCACCATCTGCAGGAACTGTGTGAGAATATTCAAGCTGCATGGGATGGATTATCACAGGACACCATTAGGAACCTACAACTCCATGCTGAGACGTCTGGCATGTTGCGTTAGCCATACTGAGAGATGCTACTTCTGTAGGTGTAGCTTAATAAATATTCCCCATATCAGTCTAAATGTGTCATCAGTTATTGTTCCTGGTGACCTTTATCTTCCTTCCCAACAGCACCGCAATCCCACACCTCCTTCTGGGTGCAGTTATTCTCTTGACGATGAGTGTATGAACATGGCAGGTTGCAGTAATGGAATACAGTGTTGGTAGATACACTATTCTAGCAGGCAGCATTAGAGTCAAGGATTATTCCATAAATAGCACAAGGATGTTTCGTGATGTGGCGGATTAATACAGAGTCTGGTTATTGCTAGGCGATCATATGTGTGCACATACTGTGTATTTTAGATCGGCTTTAAACGCAGCTCAGCCAATCAGATTTTAGAACCAGGACTGGTTCTAGAACTGGTGTACATACACCCTTGATCTTCGCCATGATTCCAAAGCTTTGGAGTCGACTCTCAGTTTCTGAATCCCTGGAATCGAGGATGGAATTGGGATGGACTCGCAGTCGTTGTGCTTCCTCTGCACCTGACTGCACCTGAACGTGACGGAGCACAGGAACATGTATCTGGCGAGGATCGCCTCACATTGGTGTTGAGACACAGAGCTATAACACCCAGGTCATGACTCTGTCCCGTATCTGGAGCTGGACACAGCACGCAGAGAGGAAGTGCTGTGTGGACGGGCTAGAGTGAGATTGATGGCATGCTGACTGCAGCTTCAGCTCCACTTCACAGCCCCTCAGAACACACACATACATACTCGGCCCTGCAATTACTCAGCTCTGAGCTGCTTCGATACGAAAACAAATCACAGCAGTCACTCCACGCTGATTTAATCAATACACGATTCATATGTCTTTCCCTCCCTCCCGCTTTCCCTCACTCTCACTAGAGAACAGTTTACTAATACTAGTACAACAGCCCAATTCCGAGAAGCTGTTATTACCATTATAATTATTACTGGATGTAATATTACTCATCAGCTTTTCACCCTCACACCCAGGGCTGGGAGGGTGGTCGGGGTTTGCACCTTCATAGCTGGGAGGGTGGTCGGGGCCTGCACCTTCAGAACTGAGAGGGTGTGGCAGGGCTTGCACCTTCAGAGATGGAAGGGTGGCTGGGGTTTGCTCCTTCAAGGCTGGGAGGGTTATAGGGTTTGCTCCTTCAAGGCTGGTAGGGTGGTCAGAGCTTGCACCTTCAGAGCTATAAGGGTGTGGCAGGGTTTGCACCTTTAGAGCTGGAAGGGTTGCCAGGGTTTGCTCCTTCAAGGCTGGGAGGGTGATAGGGTTTGCTCCTTCAAGGCTGGGAGGGTGGCCGGAGCTTGCACCTTCAGAGCTATGAGGGTGTGGCAGGGTTTGCACCTTTAGAGCTGGAAGGGTTACCAGGCTTTGCTCCTTCAAGGCTGGGAGGGTGATAGGGTTTGCTCCTTCAAGGCTGGTAGGGTGGCCGGGGCTTGCACCTTCAGAGCTATGAGGGTGTGGCAGGGTTTGCACCTTCCAGGCAGGTGGGGTGGCTGGGGTTTGCTCCTTCAAGGCTGGGAGGGTGTGGCAGGGTTTGCATCTTCAGGGCTGGGAGGGTGATCAGGGTTTGCTCCTTCAAGGATGGGAGGGTGGCTGGGGTTTGCACTTTCAGAGCAAGGACTGTGGGCGGGGTTTGTACCTTCAGGGCTGGGACGGTGGGCAGGGCTTGTACCTTCAGAGCTGAGAGGGTGTGGCAGGGCTTGCACCTTCAGGGCAGGGACTGTGGACGGGCTTGTACCTTCAGAGCTGGGATGGTGGGCAGGGCTTGTACCTTCAAAGCTGGGATGGTGGGCGGGGCTTGTACCTTCAGAGCTGGGATGGTGGGCGGGGCTTGTACCTTCAGAGCTGGGACGGTAGGCAGGGTTCGCACCTTCAGGGCAGGGAAGGTCAGCAGGGCTTGTACCTTCAGAGCTGGGATGGTGGGCCGGGCTTGTACCTTCAGAGCTGGGACGGTGGGTGGGGCTTGTACCTTCAGAGCTGGGACGGTGGGTGGGGCTTGTACCTTCAGGGCTGGGATGGTGGGCATGGTTCGTACCTTCGGGGCTGGGATGGTGGGCATGGTTCGTACCTTCAGGGCTGGGATGGTGGGCAGGGTTTGTACCTTCAGGGCTGGGATGGTGGGCAGGGTTTGTACCTTCAGGGCTGGGATGGTGGGCATGGTTCGTACCTTCGGGGCTGGGCCTGTGGGCGGGGTTTACTGACTAGTTTCGATTAGCTACAACAACTCCGCTCAGATAAAAAAGCGAAAAGCTGGAAAGAATGGACTGGAGAGACGTTTCCTTTTACACTGGCCCGTGTGAACCCAATGCCCACTTGACACATGAAAGCCGGATGACCTTCTGCACCCGAGCTTTGAGTTTGGCATTTGTGTGTCAGGAAAAGCCAGAGCAGGGCTGCTTCCTCTGCGCTGTGAACTGCTGTTTTATCGGCTGGTCATTTGGCCGGGAAGAGGAAGCTGTTAGTGGTCACTCCAGGGAGAAGCCACGAAGATCTGCCGCAGAGCTGATGTAGCGGATAAGGATGAACATATGTAGCGGTGCATTGGCACTTCAGAGACATACTGTCAAAAATACAGCCACTATGGAGAGTTGTAGTACTGAGGGGGAGTCTCCAGACACCTGAGAAAATGATACTAGAGGAGCTATACAGTCCAAAAGTCCAAAAACCTGGGGCTACAGACTGTGTATTCGTGTGGTACCCCTATGATTATGATATAAGAGCTGCTTCCCAAAACCTTTGGCTACAGTGCGTATACTGAATCAGGCAATGCACTGCTAATGGAACACTGTGATTTAAACTTGGTGCACAAATATTCACACCCCCAAACAATGTAACTTAATGATGACCGTATAAATCTGTACATCCAATCAAAAACCTGTATCAAAGCACGTCATTCCCAGTCAGCCAGAACATTCCAGAGTTGGAATGGTGTCAGCATCTCAAGAAGCTTGGGATGAGTTAGCGGACATAAAAATATAAACCAGAGGAATATATAAACATTGATATGACACAGTGGATAGCACTGTCGCCTCACAGCAAGTACGGCCTGAGTTCAATTCCCCAGCTGGGCAGCCAATGTCCTTTCTGTGTGGAGCTTCCATGTTCTCCCAGTGTTTGTATGGGCTTCCTCTCCCAGTTCAAAGACATGCGGTTAGGTGAACTGGAGATGCTAAATTGCCCCCTAGGTGTGAATTTGTATGTCTCTGAGTCGGCCCTGTGATGTCCAGGGTGTTTACTTCCTTCTGCCCAATGAGTGCTGGGATAAGCTCCTGAGAGCCAGGAGGATAAATGGTTTGGATTATGATGATGATGAGCCACTGAATGAATACTGTGATGGTAGTATGTAGTGTGTTAGGCTTTACAGCCTAAAACGAAATGAGCATTAAATATGAATATATATTTTTCTATGCAAAAAAAAAACTTGATGTGCAATAATTATAACTCTATAAGCTAACCAAGAATGTGCAATAAGTAACTGCTACCTCAGCTGTCTGTTTAAAATATACAGTTTTCATAGTCATTTATTATATTTAAATATTTTTTTAAGGCAATGTGTATATATGTATATTATTATTTTATTTTATTTTATTTTATTTTATTTTATTTTAATTTTTAATTTTTTCCCTGCCTCTCTCTCTCATATTTCTCCACTTTATATATTTTAGCCCTATGTTTAATTATTTTGTGTGTGAAGTGCCGTTGGATTGCTGTTCAATTTCGTTGTACGCTGTGCAATGACAATAAAGGCATCTCATCTCATCTTATATGTTGTATAATAACTCAGTGTGTCGATCCAGTTGATTTGGATTTTCGGTATTTTGGTCCATCAATGTGCTCTGACTACAATACCCAACATGCATTACGCACATACAGGTGTTGGACAATGAAACTGAAACACCTGTCATTTTAGTGTGGGAGGTCTCATGGCTAAATTGGACCAGCCTGGTGGCCAATCTTCATTAATTGCACATTGCACCAGTAAGAGCAGAGTGTGAAGGTTCAGTTAGCAGGTAAGAGCACAGTTCTGCTCAAAATACTGCAATGCACACAACATTATTCAAGGTGCATGGGATGGATTATCCCAGGACACCGTTAGGAACCTCTACAGCTCCATGTTGAGGCATTTGGCATGTTGCATTAGCCATACTGAGAGACACTACTTCTGTAGGTGTAGCTCAATAAATATTCCCCATATCAGTTTAAATGTATTATCATTTATTGGTCCTTGGTAACCTTTATCTTCCTTCCCAACAGCACTGCACTCCCACACCTCCTTCTGGGTGTAGCTGTTCTTTTGATGAGGAGTGTACGTCACACCACCATTAGAAATTCCCACCTACAACGAAAATGAAATGCCCTGCTATGGTGGCTAATAAACACAGCTCTGAGTCATGTTTACCAGCTAGCTATTTTAAACAGCCCTCCCTCATGTATCCAACCCAAAGTGTTTGTAGTCCTCCAACCTTCAAGATAAGCCACAAAACTACAAACTACAACAGACGTAGCAAGAGCTGAATGTTTCATTCTCCAGATTAACCACTGTAGCTACTGTTTATGGTTCTACACTATACTGTATGTCAAGGCTTGACTCTACAAAGACACTGTCAGGTCCCTCTGTCTGGCTTTTTATCTGCTGAAGTAGTTTCGCATTGACAGGCACAGTATCAGCAATGTCGCTTGCTAACGTACACCAACCTGCTGTCTATAAATAACGTGGACCTAGACGTGTATCCTGGGTAATTAAAAGGGGAGTAACTCAATGCTAACACGGTATCGACACGTACGGATTAGTGCTGACCTATACATAGCCTTGTGTGTGTATGTGTACTCAAAGGGGTGGGCAGCAGGACACTGACAGATCTGGACACAGCACAGCAGATTTGGGCCAGCTGAAGCCAAGCCAGGCCTGACTGTCCTCGGGTCAAAACTGGATCATACACCAGCTGGCAAATTTACACGCAGTCAGCAGCGCAGTCCCACATTACTGCAGTTTACAGGCCTCCAGAGCGCGCACCCTCACTCTGCAGCACATAAACACTCACTGGCCACTTTATTAGAAACGCCTACCCTCTACTTCCACTCACTGGACACTTTATTAGAAACGCCTACCCTCTACTTCCACTCACTGGACACTTTATTAGAAACGCCTACCCTCTACTTCCACTCACTGGCCACTTTATTAGAAACGCCTACCCTCTACTTCCACTCACTGGCCACTTTATTAGAAACACCTACCCTCTACTTCCACTCACTGGCCACTTTATTAGAAACACCAAACTTGTGCTTCCACTAACTGGTCACTTTATTAGAAACACCTACCCACTAATTCCACTCACTGGCCACTTTATTAGAAACACCTACCCACTAATTCCACTCACTGGCCACTTTATTAGAAACACCAACCTGGTATACTTCCACTCACTGGCCACTTTATTAGAAACACCAACCTGGTATACTTCCATTCACTGGCCACTTTATTAGAAACACCCACCTGGTATATCTCCATTTACTGGACACTTTATTAGAAACACTGACCTGGTATACTTACACTCACTGGACACTTTATTAGAAACACCTACCTTGTGCTTCCATTCACTGGCCACTTTATTAGAAACACCCACCTGGTATATCTCCACTAACTGGCCACTTTATTAGAAACACCAACCTGGTATACTTCCACTTACTGGACACTTTATTAGAAACACTGACCTGGTATACTTACACTCACTAGCCACTTTATTAGAAACACCTACCTTCTACTTCCACTCACTGGCCACTTTATTAGAAACACCAACCTGGTATACTTCCATTCACTGGCCACTTTATTAGAAACACCTACCTTCTACTTCCATTCACTGGCCACTTTATTAGAAACACCAACCTGGAATACTTCCATTCACTGGCCACTTTATTAGAAACATCTACCTTCTACTTCCATTCACTGGCCACTTTATTAGAAACACCCACCTGGTATATCTCCACTAACTGGCCATTTTATTAGAAACACCAACCTGGTATACTTCCACTTACTGGCCACTTTATTAGAAACACCGACCTGGTATACCCCCACTCACTGGCCACTTTATTAGAAATACCTGCCTTATATTTCCATTTAATGGCCACTTTATTAGAAACAGACCTGATCTGTAAAATGGTCAGCATGTACAACCGGAGTCCTATGTGTGCTACTTTGTTTCCTATCACTGTGTAAAAGAAGCTCCCAGGTGGAGTTATTACTGAATTCACTGCAGTAGTTTCACAGGGACTGTGCACACATGTTTAATTTGATTTTTGTAGTTTGAGGCATCAAAAATTATATAAATATTTACATTCGTCTGCCTGCATGTGATTTACATCAAAATAAATGCAACAGCTGCTTCAAGAAATTATTTTGTTGAAGGTGGAAACAGGCATTGGAGGGCTGAAGAAACCAGATTACCTTTGGTGGTACGTAGAACTCGAGCAAGAACTTCTCGCCTCCTTCCGAGCCAGCTCCTGTCTTCCTGAGCAGCAGCCTGCACTTCTGCCACTGGGCCGTCCCCACGCAGTTGGTGTCGTCAGCGACCATATAGCGCAGCGCCCCCTCCCTCTGGATCTCCAGCAGCTCGGCCCCCCGGTGACTCTGTGAGCCGCGTGGCAACCTCAGTTTCTGGCTCCAGCGGTCAGGCGCACCAGCTTCCCCTCCATTAGCTTTCCGGTCCCCCTCTGGAGACGCCCGGCGGTGCCAGATCTCCCTGACTCCATCCATCACGCACAGGCTCATGTTGCGCAGCGAGAAGCCCTTTTTGAAGCGTGCTTTGGGATGGTGGTGGCCCAGGGACACATCCTCTGAGCTCCGTGACTGGCCCAAGGCTGACACCTTGTGTGGGGCGGAGCTTCCGGCAGCCCCTCCTCCTCCCATACTGTCCATGCTGTCCAGCGACTCGCTGGAGGCGCCCGCGTCCTTGCGCCGCTGGTAGAGGTCGTGGCCGTAGGGCGGCGGGCAGCTCCGAAGGCCGGCAAAGGGCACAATGCTGTACTTGGGGGCGGAGCCAGGAGAGCCCGGCTCCCGTACTTGGCTGAGGGTGGCCGCGAAGCAGTCCAGAAAGTGGCGGGCGAAATGCTGTGAGAAGCTGGTGTCGGCACCTGGTGAGTCGTAGCACGGGTTCTCGCTTACGAAGCGCCGGAACTTGTGGGCGAAGTCGGCGGCGGAGGCACGGGCGTGCAACTCACAGAACTCCTTCCAGTCGGGCGGCGGGCACGAGGAGGAGAGCTCCGGGCTGCTGGGCGCCCCGTCGCCATTCATCCCTGGGCCATGCCAATGCCCTGGCAGAGTGCTATGGGACACAGAGAGGAAGAGCGGGTCAGGCGTCATGACAGAGACAGGAACAACTTCTTACCCCAAGATACATTCATTTCAGAGCCACTTGATCGAAACAGCTGCCTTAAGCTACATTAGGCTCCAAGCCAGCTTAAAGTCACTTTGGACTGGTACAAGAACTGCGGTACAAGGAACTTTGCATACTGTGGCGTCCTGCCACTGGACTAATGCCTGTAGAAGCACAGGAGGCATGGGCATGCAAATCATCAGGCCAAGAGTCTCTCGGGATGCAGTAGGAGAGACGGGATGCAGTAGGAGAGACGTACCCAGTAGATAAGGTGTGCTACCCTGTGCTATCCTCTCCTGTCATCTGTTCCAACCTGTACAGTGTTTCACATGATGCTGTTTGGTGGTTGGTGTAGCTCAGCCGATAACACCACTACCCGCCAGGCAGTCACCACCACATGTGGGAGACTGGGGTTCAAATCCCAGTCTGAGTGACTACGCTGTGCTACACCAATAAGTGTCCTTGGGCAAGACTCCTAACACTACATTGGCCTACCTGTAATATGGCTACCCTTGTAAGTCACTCTGGATAAGAGTGTCAGCTAAATACCGTAAATGTTTTACTGTGTGTTTATCAGGGGTCCAAAACACATTCCTTTTACGTGCCAACGCGACACCTAGGGCCCTTCCTTATCCGCATCTATGTGAGGAAAGTCCAAGAGGAACAGAGGAATTTGTGTAAGTGCTGGTCAGCAGAGGGCTTGGGCAGCCCATTGGCTAGCTTTCACTGAGCATCTTTCAGAAGCTGTACAAAAGAGTGGGAGAATACAAAAAGAGAGAATGTGTACACAAGGGTGAAAAAGAGCCAGCTGCAGCGGGCACTGCTAATGAACGTTGGTGCCTGGAACTGGGAGGAGAAGACTGGACCTCTGTCACTGTGGCCTCCATGTATGGTCCATGTTTAAAAATGGCTTTCATAAACGTCCTACAGTCGTGCACAGTGCGGCGTTCAGCTCTGAACTCCAGAGCCGATTTCCACTGCTACGGCTAGTCTCGGCTAGCACTAGGTTCCCACTAGCAGGCAACAGAGCCACAAGTGGCCAGTCATTTCCTTATGGGAGAATAAGCTTTGTAGTCAAGCTTTAGCAAGCCCCATGGTGACAGAGCGACAAGCGGCAAATCAAGTTGTGATTTTCTGAAATGTAAATGAATGGCTTAGTGTAAACAATCGGTACCAGCTAATACTTCGGACCAGTTGCAGACACGGGGGTCCGAGGCCCCTCCCCCCCCACCGCCTGCTCTCTGAACCTCTTGTTCCTACCAGCATTTGAGTCCTATTCATAGCAGTGTGTTGGTAAATGTGGAAGACGAGCTCGTAACCGCCGTTTCCTCTTTCCCTAGTTTATATGACGGAAGTAACTTGTGGCATGCTAGTGTGAACGCAGGGTCAGGGCAATGCCATGGGAAAATTAGATTAGTGACGATTAGCAAGGCACTAAAACTGCTCAGGCTCTTTTTAAACAGGCATCTGAAGAATGCAAAGCTTCTAACAAGACATCAGAGTCGCATAGTCTTCAATCCGGATCCTTACAGTGAATATTTCACCTGTGGAAGTTACTGGTGAGGCTGTTAGGCTTCCGTCTACTGAGCTGCTAAGCCTGGACCCATTTTTGATTAGAGCCTTTTACTCAACCACCAGGAATGAAACTTGGTGGGTAGGTTTGACATCGTAAGATAAGCGAATGATTCAAGTTTCACGCTCACCTGTGTACATGATGTAAACACAGACAGGTGTTATCGCTTACTGACCCAACAGCAACGACTGCGGACATTCAGCGAGCAGTGATGTCCTCCATGAGTCATCAGCACCATTGGCAGACGGATGCACAATGCAGGACCACATGCACACAGACCGTTACAACAACTGCCCTGAACACCACGTCAACGACGCAAAAGACCGCAAGGGTGTCGTACCAGACTGTCATGGAGTGACTCAGAATGGCTTTCGTCTTGGTGGAGATGACCAACGAATCCGTGTGTGGAGGCACCGTGGTCAGCACCAAGATGAACGGTATGTTGTCACATGTCACACGTCCAGAAGATGTCACTCCATCTCCACCCCTACCGCACCATCTGCAGGAACTGTGTGAGGATATTGAAGCTGCATGGGATGGATTATCACAGGACACCATTAGGAACCTCTACAACTCCATGCCGAGACGTCTGGTGTGTTGGGTTAGCAAACATTGGGCCATACTGAGAGATGCTACATCTGTGTGTGGCTCAGTAGATATTGCCCATATCAGTCCAAATGTATCATCATCATTTATTGTTCCTGGTGACCTTTATCTTCCTTCCCAACAGTACTGCAATCCCACACCTCCTTCTGGGTGCAGCTATACTTTTGAGTATATATACCTTCACTCCATATACATATCATTTGTGAGATCCTGCTGGTGTGGGTTACCGTTTGTTCAGTGAGGCAGAGACTTAACAGCGCACCATTGGAGAATCTTCAAAGTGTTAAACATGACGTTACAGTGACCCACAGACTCATCGGGTAACTTCGCTAATCTGCGTCAATTAGACTTCCGAACAAACTATGGCTTTTCCTTCCGCTTCTGGTCTGCACTCCTCCAGGTCTTTGCATTCTGCCGCAAGCACAAGCCTGCCTGACATTTCTGAGTGATGGCACCACAATCCCCTGGCCTACTTCTTCCAAACGCGAGCGCCAGAGAAAAACATGTTGAGGAGCGGAGGTGTGAATCCGTGAGCGTTTTCTTCCCGGAACGATGCTGACACTCAGCTACTCTCTCCCCATTGAGACTGAGAGTCATTCATTCTTCCACTCACTCTCTCTCTCTTTCTCTCTCACGCTCCCCCACAGGCCTCACCAGGCTCCGCTGCTGCCAAGCCTCATTGTATCACAGATAAGCCCTCTTTGTGGTTTTGTGGTGTCAAGCAAAACAACACATTCTATTATCGCCAGCCACCGTCACACTCCTCTCTGCCCTCTCCTCCCGTCTCTCCTCTCTGCTCCTCTATTCAAATTCCTCTTCTTCTCTGCAGATTACACCGTTCCCCCCAATTTTTCTCACACCCCTCGTTTTTATCCCTGCTGGTTCAGCTTTCGGTTGGGACCCTCTTCGTCCGCTTTCTCGCGGGAACGCTGCCGAGGTCGAGTCGGGCCCCATTTGTCATGTCATCATGTGTGTCTTCCAAAGACAGGCTTTATTTTTAGCCTGATGGCAGGACGCTTCCAACGTCCTCGACTCATGGCCAAGTAGGGTCTCTCAAAGGACTCAGGATGTGGAGCTAATTTCTAAACACCCTCCTGTTGATTTATAAGGCAACATCACGGCTCGGAATCTGCACAAATCATCAGGAAACCGGAATGTGGAAGAGTGCACTCGGAAATTCAGATATGCACTCAGATCTTCAGAGAGGCCGACCTTCATTGTTGTGATTTCCAGCCACCATAACAGGAGTCAAATACAAGCTCACTTGGAGGAGATGTTTGTGAGGAAGGAGAGGAAGTGGGATCCTAACAAACACCTAGAAGACCTGGTAGACCACCTAGCCGGCCCCCAGCAGACAGAAAGCACTGTGGTAACTAGTGTGTGTGCGGTCATAGTGTCAGGATGCAGTCATTCTGGTGATGATGGGATGGTAGAAGTCACAACAAGCAGCTTTAGGAATAATCAAGCTCCAGTCTTGCTTCAGATCTTAGAACGTCCACAGGTCTGCCTATCTCTCCACTGTGAAAAGAAAACTCAACGCTGTGAAGTCTGAAAGGATGCATAGCTGTTCCAAGAAGCTCCTCACTGAGACAAGGAGACAGGCACATCCAACAAACAATCGGCTGGTGTTCTCAGTACAATGGACTGACCACCCCAGGGTCCAGAACCTCCACACCGCTGAATGCGTTTGAGAAGCAGAACGTACAACCAACTTCTAAGACTGAACTTTGGAGGCGTGAAGGAAAATCGTTCAGGGTGGTCTCTGACAGCACTGTACAGGGTAGGTGTCTATGTGGGTTTCCTCCAGGTGCTCTGCCCCCCCCACCTCCGTCCAAAGACATGCAGTCAGGTGAACTGGAGGTGCTAAATTGCCCCCTTGGTGTGAGTGTACACGTGAATGTGTATGTGGATCTGTCCTGCGATGACCTGGTGTCCTTCTTGCCTTCTGTCAAATGAGCAGAAGCAGAAGAAGAAGAGAAATGAATGTCCAAGGTAGCCTTAGCTAATTATCTACTCCTACTTCCTTCACACCATCAAACAACCCCCCCCCGATACTGACGAACCTTTGTATCACTGCTTGGTTTCTGTTTGATGCTGCCACCATCACACCAGGGAAGTTTCCTAGTTTCAGAATGGCTAAGCCAGGCCAGGTCCTCCAGTGGACACGTCTGTCTTCAGAGCACAAATAGGAAATACAAAAAGATGAGTCAGCCAATGACAATGATCCAGGAATCATGGGAATCATGGGCCCTTCTGAACCCACTCCGCTGAGCACTGGCATGAAAAAAATCACACACATGGAATAAAAATAGGAGATCTGCACTCCGGACATAAACTCTGAAGGCCTTCCGAGGATTCCTTAAAGACGCACTCCATCATCCGCTACATGATTCCTTACATCCTGTTTGGCTTCTGTTCAGTAGCGGCACACAGGCTCAATTTCCGTGTCAGCGAGAGTGGTCAGTGAGAGTGGTCAGTGTAGAGTCAGCAGCCTCTTCATGCACAGATACGGCTGAAATGGTGGTACAGCAGATCAGAACCACTGTACTGCTGAAGACTCCAATAACGTTCCGGCAGGATCAGACATTTTTAACAAGGAGCAACATGAAATAGTGGGAGCATGTGGGTGGTACACTTGGTGTGGGCAATATGATGATGTATCGTGGCAAATGATGTGACAGTACACTAGGGCTGTACCCGACGGATTGGCCCGTCCTGGTCGACGATTCGACTATTCGTTTGTGTTTTTTTCTCCATGTACATTATCTAGTAATCAGTAAATCAGTCTGCACACGGTTCAGCTCTGACGTCCTCCTCATTTAAAAAAGTCAGCAGAGTCACAGAAACATATTTCGGAACTAAAGGAGGCGGGGCTTATGATGATCAATCTGAACTGGAGCCTGATTTAATTACAGGATACAGCGCCGGGCAGCAGCTCGTATACATGCTAAACATTAGCGCTTATAGCTTATAGTTTAATCTCACTTCTAACAGCTTCTTCAGTAGGAGGACCTTCGCCTTTCATCTCTCATAAACAATGAACTGCTGAATAAAACCAGATTAGTCCATACTTACATTATTATAGATGAACAGAAGAATGGTAGACCTGAAACCGTTTATTATATTCCCCGTGCTGAAATAATTATCTCTCGTTTATCAGCAGGCAGATTAAATGACTGTACTTATCTTTAAATAAAAATAATATCAGCTGTAGATGAATAAATAAACATATCTGTAATTTAGGATCTATAATAATGGAATTATAGTAAAACAAACGTCTCCGGTCCGTTTCTCCTTCACCGCAAACAGCCGTTACGTCTAAACCGAAAGTCAGCTCCCTCGTTTGGAGCAGTGTTGGGTGTCTGACTGAATGACGAGCAGAATTCGGTTTAATGTGTTCAGATTCTCTTCTTCAGACGCTCCTCCACACTTCCTCTAAAACATCATTCCCCCTGTGTGTCTCAGCTTCACAGCTTCAGCTTCCTTCAAGGTGAACCGCCAGCGCACGTCGTCACGTGGATTTAATTATTTAGCAAGCCTGCGTCACAGCCCAGCTAGACCTTACATATATATTTATTATTCCCCTTTAATAATTATTAAAATGTCTTTTTACATTCTTAAAGTTCTTGTGCATTTTTGTAAGCTTTAGTCCGTTTAACGGAAGAAAAAAAAGGTCACTGTTCTCAGTCGACTTTAAGGGTCTCCAACTGACGATTCGACTCGTTGACTTCTAGAGGACAGCCCTACACTACACATTATATACTGTTCCCTATATTCCATGGACAGACGGTACTCGCTGAACACTGACCAACTGTGTTTCATCATAAACAGAGCGTTATTAGTCCTGGATTATCTGGATTAACAGGGGTCTATGACATCAAGTGGATAGTGGATACAGAGCTACATCTCATTTAGACGGCATCAAGAGGCTGCAGCATCCGGCAGACACACTTTGTTGTACGTGCACACACGTGCTCAAAGACAGATGCATTTTGGGATTTGTAGTAAGCACATTTTTTAGATTTTCAGTTTTGGAAGTCTGTTTTTATTCCTAAATTCCTGATTCCATTTGTGTTTTCCACATTGGAATTCATAGGCCCATAGATTTAGTGTAACACAGTATGCAAAAGATGCAAATGTAGCACTACTGTCTCTCTGTTTCAACTAAACGGCAGATGCATTTTGCTGTATGTCAACATTCCTCTGTTCCAACTAATCAGACATTTGAAAAAAAATGAAGAGAAGAGACAGAAAGAAAGCGAGAGCCAGAGAGAGGAGTAAAAGAGGGAGAATTAAATAGACCAGGCTTCAGCACACTGTCCAATAATGGACCCTAAAGCCGGAGCGGCTTCCCCAAACCTATTAATATTAACGAGTGCCAATTAATCCTAACGGCCGAGCGTGAGCGTACGAGAGAGAGCGAGAGATGGAAGAGATGGAGAGATCCTGTGGTGCGAAAGCGCTTGTGACTCATTATCCCTTTCTGCCAACCAGAGGGAATTCTGGGATACTCTTTCCAGTGCTAACAGCCCGACACGAAACGTTTATGAGTGAGAGACATTAATGCATGAGCTCTGGCAGGCTTACATTAATAACCATAACCGCGTCCCCACGGAGCTCCCTAAGCTGTATATGAATGAGGGCTCTTATATAAGAGCTACCTGAGCCATGTTACTGACACGGCGTTTACTTTACGGGTGACTTAGGGGACGGGGTCCAGTTAAAACAGAGCAATTCAGTTAGCGGAACTAGCACAGTTAGGACATCCTAACTGGAGGGATGATATATGGGCCTTATATACCATGTCTGAGGAACCTATGCACGTTACTCCAAGCCATTCATCTCGGAAGCTGGAAGAACAAAACGCCTACAGACTACCGGGCATGTGGTGCATATGGTCCGAGCTCTTCAACATGAATACAAGGAACGCTTTACAAAGCTGGGACCACTTCTGGTCCTGATATGTATTTTTTTTTTCTGTGTTTTGTCCTAAAACTGCATGAAAACAAACACAAACATACACACACACACACACATACAGACACACACACACACACACACACAGACACACACACACACGGACATACAGACACACACACACACATACACACACACATACAGACACACACAGACACACACACACACATACAGACAGACACACACACACACACACACACACACACACACGGACATACAGACACACACACAAACATACACACACACACACACACATACAGACACACACACATACAGACACACACACACACACACATACAGACACACACACATACACACACACATTCACACACACACACACATACACATACACACACATATAGACACACACACACACACACACTCACACACACACACACACACACACACAGACACACGCACACAGATAAACACACACACTCACACACACACAGACACACACACACATACAGACACATACACACACACACATACACAAACAGACACACACCCACATACAGACACACACACATGCACACACACGCACACACACAGACACACACACACACACATACACACACACACACACTCGGATTGAGCTCCCCTGCGCGTCTTCCTGGAATTCTCCTTAGAAGCGGCTTTATTGTGGTTTGGAGAGGGAAGGAAAAAAATACCCATCAGGATCGGTCAAGTTGTCGCACAGGCTTAGTGTAAAACGCTCCGCCACCAACTGTAACTAATTCCCCCGCTGTGACTCGAGAGCAAGACCACAGTTTTGTGGCGGTAAAGCCGCTTGATAGGAGACACCATGGCTGCGTTATGATAGGTTTTATTCCAGGAAAAGGGAAGAGAGAAAAACAGCAAAAACGAAAAACTGATAAACATCCCAATAAAGAGCACACTAGGTAACTGATGGAGGACTTCATCAAGCAGCCTACTGACTACACTGTGCTACACATTCTTATTATCGAGTGTGGTTTCCTAATTCCTTAGGCCTACAAAGTACAGGACTGAGGGTTAAGAAGTTATGTATTAAGTAGCTTCTATTAATACATAAGTAGCTTCTATTGGTCAACAAATAGTTGCAGCCAGACACTTAGTGTGTAGGTTTGACATTGTGTCAAGTTTTGGCCAACCATGTGACGTAAGCAGGGGCAGGTATTATCTCTGTACCTGACTGACCCAACAGCCACGATTGCGGATATTCAGTGAGCAGTGATGTCCTCCATGAGTCCTCCTGTTAGTATCAGCACCATTGGCAGACAGCTGCACGACCCAGGACTACATGCGCGCAAGTGCTTACTACGACTGCCCTTAACACCACGTCACGTCACCAAAGACTGCAGTGGTGTCGTACCAGACTGTCATGGGGTGACTCAGAATGGCAGCAGGTCATCTTCAGTGACGAGTCCTGCTTTAGTCTTGGTGGGGACGACCTTCGAATCTGTGTGTGGAGGCACCGTGGTCAGCACCAAGATGATGCATTTGTCATCATGCACCACACATCCAGAAGGCCTGGTGTTACTCCACCTCCACCCCTACTGCACCATCTGCAGGAACTGTGTGAGAATATTCAAGCTGCATGGGATGGATTATCACAGGACACCATTAGGCACCTCTACAGCTCCATGCCGAGACGTCTGGTGTGTTGTGTTAACCATACTGAGACACTACTTCTGTATGTGTAGCTCAATAAATATTCCCCATATCAGTCTAAATGTATCAGTTATTGATCCTGGTCACCTTTAGCTTCCTTCCCAACAGCACTGATATCCCACACCTCCTTCGGGATGCAACTGTTGTTTTGGTGATGAATATATGTTGCGTTATTAATAAATTTAAATCTATATTTCAGATAAACTGTGTGTGTTTTTCAGTCCATTGTGCTGCTCATAGTAGTTGGTGAGGAATAAATTAGCTATATAAACATTCAAATTACCGGCACAATCGTTTTTTAATAGAATTTGTTAATAAATATCACCCATTAAATAATATATCTTTTAGCAACTACTGCACTTGGCATTTTAATAGGTTTGAATAAATAAGGCTGCATCTGAATGTGGAGCGTTAAAGCTATGTCCAACGTAGACAAGACACGTTTTGTCCTGAGTATTTTTGCCTCTGAAATTTTAATCTTTAATACTGAGTTTCTGCTGATCTAATAGGCAAATCATGTGGCAGCAGTTACATGCATGCATTCATACAGATACAGCAGATATACAGGGGTTGGACAATGAAACTGAAACACCTGGTTTTAGACCACAATCATTTATTAGTAGGGTGTAGCGCCTCCTTTTGCGACCAATACAGCGTCAGTTGGTCTTGGGAATGACATATACTGCGTCCTGCACAGTGGTCAGAGGGAGTTTAAGCCATTCTTCTTGCAGGATAGTGGCCAGGTCACTACGTGATGCTGGTGGAGGTTCGTCCTTCTTGGTGGTATGCTGACATTACCCTGGATACCGTGGCTCTTGATACATCACAAAGACTTGCTGTCTTGGTCACAGATGCGCCAGCAAGACGTGCCCCAACAATCTGTCCTCTTTTGAACTCTGGTATGTCCCATAATGTTGTGTGCATTGCAGTATTTTGAGCAGAACTGTGCTCTTACCTGCTAACTGAACCTTCACACTCTGCTCTTACTGGTGCAATGTGCAATTAATGAAGATTGGCCACCAGGCTGGTCCAATTTAGCCATGAGACCTCCCACACTAAAATGACAGGTGTTTCAGTTTCATTGTCCAACCCCTGTATATATATATATATGTATATACATGGTAACATTCACACCAGCACTATGTGACAGGAATTGCACTTCACAACCAAACTGTGCAGCTAACCAGCATATAGACCAGCGTTAGGCTGGTAAGGTGTCTTCATTTAGCTTACCAAAAGCTGCACAAGACAGAAAACACGCCTCCTTGCTTTCAAGATCTTTCATTTTCCTTCTCCTTGTGAAATACTGTGGATTTCATGTCATGAATTTGAGGATTAGGGCATCACATTAATCTCCGTTTCAGCCGAATGTCTTATTTTCAGTTCACATTAAAGAAGGGTGGTGCCGTTTTCTATGAAGCTGAAGTAAGTTTCATAATCACCAGCTTCTTGTTTCGGTTTTGCCATTCCACCTTAAATGGGGCAACAGTTATGCTAACACATCAAGCTCCAGAATGTAAAGGTGAAATGAGAAAACTGGCGAATGAAAACAATGTTATTACATTGTTATTACATTACTGAGACCAATTACAGCAGGACTAGTACTACATTAAGGAAGGACATTAGCTCGGGTTCAGCTATTAAAGAGGCGGTGTGCCCAACATCTCACAAACCCTACTGTGGCTACCAGTGAATGGAAAAATGTTATTACATTGTTATTACAGCACTAAGTATGTTATTACATTGTTATTACATCACTGCGATGTCGACGACAGCAGGACTAGTACTACATTAAAGAAGGGCATTAACTCGGGTTTAGCTAG
>JAMWET010004727.1:0-24882 GCA_024036415.1 Prochilodus magdalenae
CTGTTCATGAGATTTTTTTGGGCAGCACATATTCCAGAGAAAGTGAGGACAGTGTGTGTTTAACTTTCATACCTGTTATGTAATGAGCCGATTAATACCGTTTTTAGCTATTATTTACAAAAACATTATCTTACATATTTTCTTAAACATTTATTCTGCTTGCGGCAAGCATATCAGAAACCAAGATCCGAGGGCCACCGCCTGCCCAACCTGCGGGTATTCTTGAGCGCATCGAACTGGTTTGATACGACAGCCGCTCTCGTTCCTGTATTATAGAGGCTAACCACGATGTATTGTAATCTCGGAGGTGCGCAAATCACTAACTATTGTCATTTGGATTTCCGAGGCACGTGCTTTAAGATAACGCAGCTGCGCCTAGGAGAATTGTGGTCTGAGAAATCTCGACAGAATGTAAGCCAAACTTACAGAATGACCAGATTAATCAATTGATATTTGGAGTCTGATTACATGATCACGCCACAATTGTACGCCCATGAAGCCGCAACCCCGCAAATAACACGCTTGGCGACGCATATTGGGCGACCTTGAACGTCACACTTCCTGACCTATTGATCATGATGTAGGGTGGTTGGCGATCAAGCACGTCCAGGAGAAATTCCATCAAGGCATGACGAACCATTACTATCGGTACCGAGAGGAGGGGCTGTAACTTGCTCTGAGCATTCTTGGATCGTATGTTGTCTCCGAGCGATCTCATATGACGGTCATACTTGATCGATAACGTATAGTGAATATTGCATGGTTGGTACACACAGGTAGATGTGTCCCTATAAGAGATCGTGCCGGTCAGTCTTTCTTCGTAGCAGGTAATCTGGTCTTAAATGCGTTTCAGATTCTCATTTCCCTTTGTCATCTGACACCGTTTATGTTTGTCTTGGTACCACATGACATGTAATTCCTTGTAGTGGTTCTGGCTTTGGAATACCTGTTTCCGTGGTATACTTAACATCCTGACTGACCAACCCTGCTGAGTGATTATAAGTCCCGACTCAAGGTAATCCGTACTCTTGCTAAGATTTCCATGAAGCACGTTTTGTGTTCATTCTTCTTTCTAGAAAGCTTTCCGTATGTGTCCAGTGTGTTTTTTTTATTGTCTAAGCTAACATCTTCCAACGAATATTTATATGTACCCTCGCAGTCGATTTTCCCAAATAAATTACTTTCGATTAGTTTTTGGCCAACGTACTCACTCATTTCCTAGCCTTTTATCCCAAAATCTCTTCCTATATCAGACCTGATAAGTTTGTCTCGACCTGTAGTTGCGAGCACTCCTTTCCGTTTT
Organism: Prochilodus magdalenae; assembly: GCA_024036415.1. Classification (NCBI taxonomy): domain Eukaryota; kingdom Metazoa; phylum Chordata; class Actinopteri; order Characiformes; family Prochilodontidae; genus Prochilodus; species Prochilodus magdalenae. The sequence continues at coordinate 1,304 of JAMWET010004727.1, forward strand.
TTCCCATGATCTACTTAGGAAATCGAATCCTCTCTTCTTAAAATAAACTCACCTATTTAGTAGTACATTTCTCGGACCGAACATCTGCGAAAAAAGTACTCGTTGTCGGTAGAGTCGCGGGCAGTTTAAATCCGCTGGTTAGTTTTCTTGCCTAGTTACGTATATACCAGAAAAAATATTCGGGTGCGCGTCATTGAAGTGCTTCTTCACCAGTGTGCTACATTCCTCTACCTGAGTAATTTGCATTCATCAGCCCACTAGCTGCCTCTAGGAGTGCCAATGCCAGATACGGCGTGCATATGACAATCAGCTTGTCGTAGCCACCCAGAGAAAACTTTGGTCCTAGACACCTTGGGTTCAGACAATAAGTGCATCCCCCTGTAAGTATTGCGCTGTGTTTTTCGCGAAGAAGACGAGGTTCACATCTCACTATTCAATACGGCACTTATGTCGCTTCTTCTTGTGCTTAATTTCGGTTTTCTAACATTCGAAGGATCGTAAGCAAGCACCCACCCGATTGCAAACAGGGGGAGCACATGGTTGCTCTTGTTTTCTGAGTCTGAATTCTGGGATGGAGCCAGTGACCATGCTTAAGGAAGAAGACAGCGCAGTCCAGAGCTCATGGTATCTCCTAGTTACTCCGCCCTGTTGAGTGCCAGAGTAAGCGGCTGTTCCGTGAATGTAAAAAGTGAGATGTTTGTAGTTACCTGTTACAACCCAAGGCTTGCAAGCACTGTCACAGAAGGTAGTTTGACCCACCGGTGGGGTATGCCGGGTGTTGGTACCATATGGCTCTAAGATGTTTAGTCAACTGGAGGCTGGCCTTATGTAATGGGGCGAACCGGGGACAAATGAAGGGGCCGATGTAGAAACAGCTAGGACAATTCGTCCTGACGTGGTGATGGTAATGGTGACACAGCTTCCTCTTCATATGTTTTTTAGGCCAGAAAGGAGGTGACTTTTTTTCAAACTTTGTCATGACCTTTAGTCTTTGCCGATCAGGAGATCATAATGAACATGTCATCTCGACGAAGCAACCCCTGATAAAAACACAATGAAAGTATATTAAACGAAAAGGCCAGTGTGTTAGCATAGTGTACCATAGTACCCTGAATGGACAGCTGGATAACCGTTTCTATAGTGCTCAGGAGTTGTGTCACGTGGGGAAGATCGCTTTCATTCATGCTTAAACAAGCATCATATTTGACTAAACTCTTCCTTACAATGGCTACGATAACCCTCTTATTCTAAATAGATTTGTTTTTATTTTTTTTTTCTCTTTTAAACCGAGAATCAGGACGGGGGAGGTACAACGTCCATAAACGGCAAAGGGCATCGCCACATAGTAGAAGTAAGCCAAAAGCCCTGGACAGACAACGAAAGCAGCCAGGGCCTGCTGACCAGCGACGAGCCCGAAGGTGGCCACCGGGGGCCCAAGCAAACCTTGTTTCCAGACAAACAAACCAAAGAAAACCTCCAGCCTGCAGACTGACAACCCAGGGACAAAAAACATGCCACGGTTAACAGGCAAAGGAGAACCGGTGCACAAATGTCCATATATCATCACAGTCCAAATGAAAAACACGGTATCGTCCAATATGGCAACTGTGAGGATGACAGGGACAGTTGATTAAACAGGCTTGTAGCCCCACAAACACAGACAGCAAACAAGGTACAAGTGGACAGACAACAAAAGGGCGACGGACTGAGTCAGAGTAACGAGCGAGCAGAAGTCAGAACCAGGCAAAAACACATCAGAACCAGCAACATGATTCCAATAGGGGAAAGACAAAGAAGTAAACCAGAAAGAGTCTAAAAAATGGAGTTCAACCAGGCAAGCAAAACAGAGAATACAGAGAGGAAACCGCCCTCAGAGGGGGGGGTGGGGGGGGAGGGGGGGGGGGGGTGCGGGGGGGGCGGTGGGGGGGGGGGGAGGGGGGGGGCGGGGGCCTGAGGTAGGTTCGGTAACGCACAATGTGGCAATACTTCAAATGGGTCAGTGGAGAGAGGTTATTTGTATCAGAGGCTATCCAGCTACAGGTTGAAAATCAACTTCTAGAGACTTAGACTGAGAGATGGAACGGGACTGGGAGATGGTGGACATGTGACAGGGAAGTCTTCGAGTGGTGGATTATGGGAAATGAGTACCCGGAGTTGGGGATGAGAGAGAGCAGCAGGCGTGACAAGCAACTTTTACAGTTTCAGGCCAAAAAAACCTAATTTAATTTGAATGAAGTCAATGGAACCATAACGTCTTTCTCTGTTGGTCCTTTCACCAGGAAAATTCCACACAGTGTAAACGCAGGCTCATGCGCCCAAAAAATGAGACGAGAAAAGTAAGAATCTGGAGATGGACATGGGATACAGTTTTTGGACAGCGACGATATGCATATACTCTCTGTTCTAGTGCGGAGCATTGCCCAATCCTGTGGTGCGCTGATGCCGTTGCCTTCCCTGCTGACGCAGTTTGCCTACCATGGGCAACCCACTGGGGGTACCAAGGGTTCTTTTTAGTACCGACAATGACTGAAGGTGAACAGACCAGATCTTTAGGATTTGCAGTCATCATTCTTAACACCTCTAGCTTGTAGAGAGTACTGTTTTTTGTTTTTTTTTTTTTTTTTCCCTCCGGGTGTGTGGCGCGCATGGTGTGTAAATAAGGTGAAGGGACCACTAGCCGTCTGACCACTTCTCGGCACTACCCATAAAGGGACCCCCCCAACTACGAAATATTGCAGGTTGCGGACGTGCTTTATCAGCCAACAGGCAGATTTACCGGCTGTAAAAAGTATGGATGCCACTACCACGCTCTCATTTTCATCACAGTCTAAAAGTGAGTTCTGTAAAAGATGTTCACAGCTTTAAACTATTCGTGCTTTTGGTGGTCCCTGCTGATATATGAGTTTGGTAAAATATGGAAACTGAGTAGAACCGTAGATTAATAACACTGATCTGCTGCACAAAACCATATCACTGCAGCATGTCATTCGGAAAATCTTATCAAACCATCTTCGCCTACCTCAAACATGATAAAATTGAGATGATAAGGGCCAGGATAAGTCACAGGGAGAAAAACGGAGGACTGATTGTGGGGCTCTTCTTGAATTCCTCCTCCTGTCTGGACACTGAAGTGAAATACGACACGGATAACTGTCCTCCCCTAAATGGAAAGAAAAGGAAACCCTGTGATCCAGCAAATCAGTAAATACATACATAGAAGAAAGGTGGCACATGAATGTTATGAATGCACAGCCTGGTGCCCTGAGAGGTTGTTTAAAGACTTTCTTTTACACAAACGCAATGGAGACAGGTAACTTGGCACCAATAAGCTGCATCAGGAAATATCATTTCCCGATTTCCTGCCACTTTTTTACATCATTGATATACCCATATAAAAGCTCAGAAGGATCATTGTATGTAGTTCCATGGGTCATTATGGACAGTAGAAAAAATAGAGATATAGAATAGACATTAGATGTTAGATATAGATATAGACATAGACATAGATATAGACATAGATATAGATATAGACATAGATATAGACATAGGACATAGACAAGCTTATCGACATAAGATATTAGACATAGACATAGATTATCAGACATAGATATATGACATATATATAGATAATAGACATAGATATATAGATATAGAACCAAGATATAGAGTAATAGGACATAGACATAGACTAAGATATAGACATAGACTTAGACATAGACACAGACATAGATTATAGATGTAGACATAGACATAGATATAGACATAGATATAGACATAGATACAGGACAAAGAATATAGATATATGACATAGGATACAGATATAGATTATAGATATAGACATAGATATAGACAGGATTCATAGATATAGACATAGACATAGATATAGAATATAGACATAGACAATAGATATAGATAAAGATATAGAAATCGACATAGACATGAGACATAGATAATAGATAAAGATATAGACATAGATATAGAGACATAGATTATAGATAAAGGATAGAGATATAGACATAGATATAGATATGATACAGACATAAGATATAGATATAGACATCAGACAGATATAGATATAGACATAGACATAGAGTAGCTAAGCTATTAGATATAGATATAGACATAGATTATAGAACCTATATAGAACATAGATATAGATATATAGACATAGATTATAGCATATAGACATAGATATAGCTATAGACATAGAATATATATATAGATAATATAGACATAGATATTAGACATAGGACATAGATATAGATATAGCTATAGACATAGATATAGCTCTAGGAATATAGACATAGACATAGATATAGACATTAGACATAGATTATAGACATAGATATTAGACATAGGGACATAGATATAGACATGGACATAGGATATAGACCATAGATATAGAACATAGACATAGATATAGATATAGAGTAGAGAAGAGAAGCTTGCCCTGGGTTCCTCTCATCACCACTTATGATATACAATTCAGTAAGTCTATAACTCTGTATGTTTCTCTACGGTGGTCATTTCACACAACCCCAACCACTCTGCTTCACTCTGATTACATCTGAAGACTGCATTGTGCAGACATTTTTAAATTCTGCTTTTGAAGCATTACTTCTAAAAGTCAGGTCTTCTTGGTCAAATTTCCATTTACTAAAGGACAAAATCACTATTTGAGCTTATGACTTTCTATCACTGTTCATATTATAATGCTTGGCCGCTGTAAAGTCAGTTACTGCGGCTCTTTCTTTCTGAGGGGGGGGGACCGATTGCTTCCGAGATAAGGGCCACTGTTTATACTGATTTGAACGATCAACCTCTAGTTAAATTTTGGGCTGGGCCCTAGTCCTGGAGCTAAAGGAGCCATTTGGGGTAACTGAGCAAAATAGTCAAAAGAACCACAACTGGGAACCACCGTTCCTGTGTCCAGTCAGGGGCTTGATGTGGCATTTTGAATTAATAAGAAGGAAAGAAATATTTAAAATGAACATTTTGAAAATGGAAGGGTCAATAGACGAAGAGTCCCCTGGAATGGTGCATTAGGCTAAACGGCGTGCTCACACATTCAAGTTCAAATCCCATTCAGTGCCACAGCCATCTGGACCCTGGCAGCCAAAGATGGGGAAAGCGCATGCTAGCCCCTACGCCCTGAACATGGTAACATAGAACTGATTAACCTCATCCAGCCCACTGCTGTGGTGTGCAAGTCAATGCTGGATGTGGTTCCAGCTTTGGGACAGATCAGACGTGATATATATTTATCGTCGCTGTCCCAATGAAAACATTGTATCTTCCCAATTTGGTCGGATTTTTTTATTTCATGTGGATTTGATCACATGAGCTGCTTTAGTTTTAACATTGGGTGGACATTTTCATTGATGAAAGGTTCCACCAGAAATATCCAAAACATGCTGGGGAGAAACGTCTGGTTCCATTAACTTACATTCAAATTTCAATCAGGTTTTTTGTCCTCTGGTCCTGTAAAGTTGCCATTTTTGGAGAATACATCTATTTCTTTCAAACAGCAACGATATATACTGGCAGCGTTTCGTTAAGTCATAGAAAAAAAATAAAAATGAAGGATACACAGGCTTTGGTACAGATAGACAATGAGTTAGACATTGCCGACTCCGCTTTCTTGTCACCAACCTATGTAAAGAAAATCTGGGTCTGTAAACTTCGCTACTGGTGATTGTGTGGTGTGGGTTATCTCTCAATAACTATAATTACACAGGCTTATGAATTATTGAATCGGTTTAATTTCCCTTTAACGAGGTACACCCACCTTTCATCTTCATTACCAAGCACACACAATATATATTCTATAATTTATTAGTAGTAAACATCTAATATTTGTGTTTACTGCATGAGCTGTCCATAAATACGTCCAGTACTGCTGGCACTATGCTGGTGTTTATGCATGTATCATGGGGAGTTAGTATGAGAGTAGATTGCATAGCATAGTATTGAAATGCTTATACCGTTTTACAGCTTGAATTCCTCACGAGAACACCTTCAGAAACGCCAGCAGCCATGTGGTCTGTTTCACGTGTCGTGTTTTCTTGCAGGAAATAAAAAAGCCGGATGGCGTTTGCACTTTCAAATGATCTGGCCATCAGATTTCAGAGTCACCTCACCGACTTGAGTGCCTAGAAAAGTGCCGTTGTTGAATGGGTAGCTAAGTGAGGTACTTAGTATTTCACTTGCATTGTAGTTTACTGCCTCTAAAATCGCATTGGTGGCACATTCTGGGCCTGTTCTGGCACAAAGGCTCTCGTAGGACAAGAACGGATCTTCGACAGTGATATTCTTAACCTTCCCATCTAAATCGATGACTTCTTGAAACGCCTCAACGTCCAGTATGTTGGCTTCGCTCGTGATGATCAGCGATGGTATGTGCCGTCGGTTATAGAGCCGCAACTGAGAAAAGTCCCCTGAAGTTGGAAAATTGTTTTTCACAAATGTCCTCTCTGCTTTGGCAGGGCCGTTTTGTGGTGTGAACTGGTCCTCGATGTCGTTGGCCTCCCTATCGTGCAGGAAGTAAAATCCGCCACCCAGACCACCTGCTATGATAAGAGGGAGGATTAAAAACCACCAGGGATATTTCCCCACACAGTGCCCATATTTCTTAAAGCCCAGAGACAGAGGCTTTTCTATGCAGTTCGTTTTACAGCTTCTCATTTTGTAGCAGCGCTCTTGCAGCTCCTCGGTTTCGCCTGCACACTGCTAATCCATCCTCCTCATTTGAGCAGCTGATTCTTTTGTCACTGTGCTTTACGTACAAGCCTTCGTCTGTGGTTAACCTTTAACTGATGTTACGGCTTAACAGCATGATATACAGGCCATAAAGATTCTGTTTATCCAGCTAAAATAAGCTTACATGCATCAGTAATAAGCCTTTACAACGCTGATCTGTTACTGACATGTTGTCCAGGCACCTCTGCATCTTATCAAGCAAGGAAGTGAGGCGGTATTAACCAGGGTTAGCTCTAGTAGCATCACAGTGGTGACAGCATCATTAAACAAGACTTCCTCAAAAAGCATGAAAGGCCAGGTAGGCCATCAGAACTGACGCCTTCAAATAAAGAGCTTGCCTCTTCAGGACAGAGAGAAGGAACTCAATGGGCTAGATGAGTGTTGAGTGTAAATGCCTAATTGGGATTACTTTTAACCCAGGGAGAAGAAAATGTATCCTTCCAAGACTGAACTTTGGAGGTGTGGATCAACAAACAAAGTGCTGAAAGACGTGGTGTTCTATTTAGTGAGCATGCTTTCTGTCGTGGCAGTTGTGGGCTGGAGGCTGGAGGTTAGGGAACCACCCTTGGGACCGGAGGGTCACCGGTTTGATTCCCTGAACTGACAGTACTGAATGAGGTGCCCTTGGACAAAGCACCTAACACCCAACTGCTCTCCGGGTGCCATGGATAGGGTTGCCCACCGCTCCGGGCAAGTGTGCTCACTGCCCCCTAGTGTGTGTATGTAGGTGTTTCAAACCAATGGCTCTCCACTGGCCTCACCGATTTAGATTTGTTTCCACCGGATGATGAAAAATGAGTAACTTGTTCTTCCGTTTGAGTTTTGACAGGTGTCTGACTTTTGAACAGCACTCTAATCCAATATGTAACAATAATGATTTAATAGCAGCTGTAGTTGTTTTTAAGGCCCTGATTGGTTCTGCCCCTACTTATATTGCTGATTTGCTCACAGCGACCATTACGCAGCGCTCTTTCATCACAGAATTTGTTGGTCATGTCTAGGGCGCCTCTGAAAAGGTGATCGGGCATTTTTGGTGTATGCCCCAAGACTAGGAACAGTCTACTAGCCAGTATCCGCCAATCTACCTCTATCTTGGTTTTTAAATCAGGTCTAAAACTTCACCTATACAAACTCGCCTTTGGACAGTGAGAAGCTGTGGTAACTTATTTTAATATATGTTATTATCTGATTGTCAGGAAAAAGACTCCGGATCGACGCTTGCAGAGTTTAAAAAACAAAGCAGATTTATTATAAAAACACAGGCTAAGCAACAATGACAAACCAGACCAGGAGTAGGAAGAAAGCGTAGTCAGGGACAGGCACAGGTCGGACACTGGAGAAAGCAGTCCGCGAAGGCAACCAAGTTTAAAGGGAAAAGCTGAAGAGAAGTAGATAGGATAAGAGAAGTGGTTGGTGTAGCTCAGTGGATAACACCGCTACCCACTGGAGAGCCACCACCACCACATGTGGGAGACTGGGGTTCGAATCCCAGTCTGGGTGACTATGCTGTGCTACACCAATAAGAGTCCTTGGGCAAGACTCCTAACACTACACTGGCCCACCTGTAATATGAATACCCTTGTAAGTCGCTCTGGATAAGAGCGTCAGCTAAATGCGGTAAATGTAAATGTAGATAAAGCAGAGTTCAGAGACCAGATAATAGACATCAACCGATAAAGGGGAGTAGCAAAAGGGGTAGTCAAAAACCAAAAGAGAGTCAGAACCAGAATAACATACAAGAAAGTAGAACGCTCAGAATTGCTACAAGGTAGGCAAAGCTTCGCGAAGAGCATCTGGAAACCCGGACTTTAAATACAAACAGATTTGGGTCAGCTGACTAAAACTCAGGTGATCGCGAACGAGTAGGCACGTCCGCGCGAGCACATGGAGCTGACGTCATCAAGCGATGTCCTCTGGGAAGTGGAGTTCGGGAGAGCGGGAGGAGCAGGAAAGCCCGAAAGCAAGACACTGATTTATTTGATCTGTGTTTTGGTCGTATGTATTCATGTGTAGTCATTAGGTATTTTTATGTACAGCACTTTGGTCAAGGCCGGCTGTTTAAAGAGTGCTTTATAAATAAAGTTTGCTTACTTAGTTACTTACTAATGAGTACAGTTAGACAGCCATTCAGAGTATTTGGCATTTCTGGATTTCCCATGTTGTTTTGTGGGATGTGTAGTCTTTTGTGAATGTAAAAGGTCTGCTAAGTTCTAAAGCCCAAAGTACATGCCAGAGTGACTGTCTCTAGTGGAAACCAAGGATTCAAGGAGACTTTATTGTCATTGGCATCACATGTAGTACATGGGGTGGAACGATATATATATATATATTATATATATATAAGAATATATATAGAGAGAAAGAGCAGCAGGAAATTGAAAAGGTAGCAGCAGAGTGTGTTTAAAGCGACTGAGTCCTCAGAGTGTCGGTGCAGTGGTTTCGACTAAGTGGCGTTAAGAAGTCTTACAGCTTCTCGAATAAAGGTGTTCCTCAGTCTGTTCGTTTTACACTTAACGCTCTGCAGCCATCTGCCTGAGGGGAGCGGGACAAAAAGTGAGTGTGCTGGATGAGTGGGGTCCCTCATGATGCAGGTGGCCCTCTTCCTGCATCTGGAGCTGTAGATGTCCGTGGTGGTGGGGAGGCTGACTCCGACAGAGCTCTGTGCAGCCTTCACCACCCTCTGCAGAGCTTTCCAGCTGGCCTCAACCGCCTGAGGAAGTAGAGCCATTGGTGTGCCTTCCTGACCAGACTGGAAGTGTTAAACCACTCATCTCAGCTCTCTGAAACGCCTGGTTGGAATTGGAGCCTGCTACTCTGTGTTGAGTTGAGTTGCTGTGTTGATCTTCTAGCACAGTCCTTATTACGTATAGCCTACCCACACACTCTGAACACTCTCGTACGACACACAGAACAGTAAAAACCTGTCCCCCTGGAATGTCGAAGTTGGATTGGGTCTACCAACTTAGCCTGTCTAAAAACTTAAACTGATATGGCATAACCGACTGCATAGCAAGAATAGCCACAGGGGTATGTGGGCGAAATGTGTAACAGAGTGCTGCTCTGTCAGTTAACCGGTCAGAACAGAGTGGCCTGAGCAATAAGAGCACGCTAGGCTCATTGGGAGGTGGGGCTTAAACATAGACTAGCTCTAATAGAGTGTTTCATGCGGAGGGTGAATCCCGAGGTGCAGTATGCTTTGTTTCAACAAATACTGTGAACACTGAGAATGAGCGTTACACTTCCACTTGAAGGCACACCCAATCCAAATTCTTAATCCCCTGCTCATGTGTTTACGAGGGTAACCCCCAATGTAACTCAGTTTCAAGGGGTAGTGGTTGAAATCTTTCCCCCATGAAATTAGGCAAGCCTTTGAAAACCAGATACGTCATCAGTTGTCTGCTGCAGCTTTTGTGTAAACAGAGAAAAGGCATAGGCGTTCTCGATTCATTCACTTCCGGAGCACATAGATCAATCACCAAGTCACCAAATTAAAAAGGGCACAAATAAAAAACTTCATTACATCATTAAGAGGCTCCTAGCGGTGCTCTGTGGGTGACCCTGCCACTCTGCAGTGACAGCAGAGGAGGGTAAAGTTCAGCTCCTCACTGCTCAAACACATATAGGGCATCATATATATTTGAGCAGTGAGATAATAAATAATGGATGACCATTAATTATTCTCTCCACCAAGAACTCTTCAGTGATATGAAACTTTTTAATGGCCAGCTTCGTGATTGAATTACTCCGTTCCACCTTAAATGGTGCAGCAACCTCAAGTACCAGAACGTAACTGCTGCAGCATTTAAGGTGGAACGGGAAATGTTGCTGGGTAGCGCCGAGACATTAGCGTATTTCTAGTGATTTTTTACACGTGCCATAAAGAAAGATTTAAGATTTTAATCGCTTGTTGATCCCACAGTGGGGAAATTTAGTCTCCGCATTTAACCCATCCGTGAAGTGAAACACCCACACTCACTAGTGAACACACACACTAGGGGGCAGTGAGCACACTTACCCGGAGCGTTGGGCAGCCCTATCCACGGCGCCCGGGGAGCAGTTGGGGGTTAGGTGCCTTGCTCAAGGGCACCTCAGTCGCTACTGTCAGTTCAGGGAATCGAACCGGCAACCCACCGGTCACAAGGCTGGTTCCCTAACCTCCAGCCCACGACTGCCCCCAAAATGACCATAAAAGGCTTTTACAATGGTTATCTTGAAATATAATGGCTTTCTATTTGAGAAAAAAATATTGGGTGGGGTGGTGGGGGGCTAGTTGGGCTTGTGCAGCCATCTTGCTGATGATTCTATAGGCATTCTGGGCACTTTGTCATAACACTCTGTTATGTGCCTCTGAAAAATCTCCATTGGAAGGGCCATGTAGCCCTAACACTTCACCGTACTCCTCCATTTCAACAGCAATCGGGACAACCCTACCCCTAGACATAAGCGCACAAAACGGAGGGATGGGGTTAAGTGTTAGGGGTTAGGGTGAAATGGGAGTGGGCCTAAATACCATGTAGCTGCTGTGTATGATTGGGTTAGCAATACATATGCACCACATACACCATATTCACAGTGTTATCCACTGTGTTAGCCTGTTACCAGGTTCCATTCAAGGACTTTGGGTTGACCTGTCATGCCACATAACAGACATCACTCTCTTCACAGTGTTGAGCTGTAGTTGAAAAAGTGGAAGGCCAAAAGAGGTCTGGAGAAAGACGTCCCTCCACCTCTAAATAGGGTGGAAAAAATGGAAGCTGAAAACACATTGTTTTTAATGTGTCGCCGTAGCAACTTGAACCATGAATTTATAATACACACTATATTCATATTCCATTCATAATTGTTCCCGAATGGAAAAGAGCACTTTGATGTGTTTAGGATTCTAACAATTTTGGATCGTGGGTGTCTCCTCCACCACCAGACTGTCTGGCTGCTTGCTAAAGGTCATCTGTCACGGCGTGGGAGATATCAGGTTCTGTGGCCTTGCTGTCTCCCGTTTGGCAGCGGCTGCTCTGAGAACGGACAGTGTTTTTAATTTAACCTTGTTTAATCTGATTTACAGACAATACAACAATTAAGGAGGCCAAAATAGAAAACACCGCAACGGGCTGTGATATCGAGGGCACCTAACCTTACCCTTAACATGGAGCTATTCATACACAAATGCTTTAATGGCAAGCAGGTCGGGCCTTAAATGACACCAGCAATATCGCTCGTAGCTCAGACGAGAGAGCTCTGTAATGCAGTTTCTACTAGTAACAACTATCACTATTGTAACGGGGAGGTTGAGGCAGGTTGCAAACGCACAGTGGTTTTATTCAAGTTTGTCCGGAAGACAGGGGTCAAAACACAGGTGGATATCAACAAAGACATGTCCATGGAGAGAGTGACGACAGCCAGGAACAAAACAAAGGTCAAAACTCAGAATTAAACACAAACACAACCAAACACAGGAAACAAAAACAGTAGGGAAACACGGCTTAGAACTCACGAGTGGAAAAACAGAGACTTCACGACAGGCAGGCAAACAAAGGAGTCTTAATGGAAGTCCAAATGAGTACAGATCAGCATCAGGCATGGGAGTGGGTGGAGCAGGAAAAGCAGTGCAATGACATGAAGCAACCAGAGGGGGCGATGTGTGACATATGGACACGGCCAGACAGACAGACAGACAGGGATGTGACAACTATGACTATAACTATTAGTCATAATATCAAGTATACATATCCATAAAGCCATTTTGTCTAGCCATATTGTCAAGATAACATATCTATAATGTTATTTAGACTACTAATATGTTACCATTGATTTACATGGCATTTCATTCTCTCAGTTTATACCAGTAAAAAATCCAATAAAGTATATTTACAATTATGTTTAGTAGACATTCTAATTACAGATATATGCATTTCAATTTTGTGACTAGTTCACACCCAGGTCCACATATCCACATATGAATTCTGACTAGTACAAATATTACGGATATCTAAATTTAGTATTTTAACTGGTTAGAATGCAGTACCTGCATTTGATGTTTTATAAAGATAAATGAGAGATTAAAAAAAATTAATAAATTAGTTAAGTACCAATTCACATCAGAACCATAATAACAGAACAGTAATAATTATAAATAAGATATGTATAATATATTATATATATATATATATATATATATATATATATATATATATATATATATATATATATTATGTATGTATATATGTATGTATGTGTATATATATGTGTATATATATATATATATATATATATATATATATATATATATATTATGTATGTATATATGTATGTATGTGTATATATATATATGTATATATATATATATATGTTGTAAGATACAATCTGAGAGATCATAACTTCTCACTCAGGCTTCAGATGGTAATAGAACAGCATCTACGTATAATAGGCCATACAACATACCTGTGATATAAGACCATAACATAAGACATAGCGTAGGCTGCTGGGGAAATACCCTGCTGGCCAGGCAACACTGAATAATATTTTTCGCTGTCGGGTTTTTGCAATATTAGTTTGAGTTTCATAGTGACTCACTTGATCATACCAGTTAAATCTTTATCTTCCACATTAACTGAGAGCCGGGCCACCCTACTGGATCTAATCGGGTAAAGAGTGGATGTGTTGCCCACAGGCAAAGTCCTGGGCCTCACAATGGCCAGCCTATCAGAAAAACACAAGACGTGTTTGCTGTTCTCAATCTACTACTGCTTATATCAAGTTAGCTATAGGCCACTTATAGGTCACACCATTTGACACCAGAGATTTATGATGACTCCACTACTTACTAAATATAAGTGCTAGCATACGCTTTCAAGTTTTATCCTTGGTCTGTAAACTATGTGCGTTATTTTTAGTAAATTATACTGTAAATGATAAAATTCCTGTTTATTCACTACTGTAAATACTTCACCCCAAACTCTTTCATTAAATGTATGTTCGTAATGTAAGTAACATCTAATGTCTTGTCTGTGAAATGCTTTATTGTTGATATGAAAAGCTCTTCCTTTTTGACCTTTGACCTTCCTTTTTGGTTTTAATTAAATCAAACCTGACTGAAATGTGAAAGCTCTATAATATAGAGGAAAAATACCGTACCGAAATGGGTTTGTTTAAAACATTTCATGCCATAAAGTATGGCTTACAGAAAAAATAGCGGTGTTCCTCAAGGGTTACTTCTGGGGCCAAAATTTTTAAAAAGTGTTACACAAGTACTGAGTCTAAGGCATCACCATTGCATAAATCATGAACAATAATGCTCTATTGTATAGTCAAATAATTTTACAGTTGACCATCAATCAACGTATCAAAGCAAGGACATTACACACATTTAACATCTCAACAGATTAAACTACAAACACGTAGCCATGGCATTTTTTAGCCATAAATCTAAAAGGGGTAAGTTTGTTGTTTCCTGGAAGCTTATGCTTTAACTGCAATAAAATCATAACCCATTATGTAATAAGCAAAACACCCTGCAGACCAGGTGTCAGCTACAAGGGGAGGAAGCGGCATGTGCTTTCAAGCAGATAAACAAATATTACTGTGTGCAGTGTTGGTACTCCAAATTAGTTATCAGATGAGAGGAACCTGACTATGGGGCGTCCAGCATTATTAAATGATTTACTATGTAATAACAATAGAGACTTATTAAAACTGATGCACATTTCTAGCCTTAAACTAGAAAAACAACTGACCTGTGCTATGCATTCCCACTCCAATGCATGAGTCAAGAAAGGCCATTGAGTGCTCATAGCGGTGGACAGTTGGAATCAGTTTTAGAATTCACAAGTCATTCTAAAAGCTCAGTTACAGAACATTATTACAGGGAATCCTTTTATAGACTCGACACATGGTTTAACGATGGTAGTTCTTTGACGTTACTTACAGACATGTAAAGATTACCATTCTTTTATCGATACATAATCAAAAATTTACAAGTTATGAAAAACTTTAGTATAGTTTTTATAACTCTAAGTAAAAATAAATAAATTGGCCAATATCAACAAGCAGCACATTGATATCAGATCAGGAATAATTAAGTCTATAGACAAATCAAACCTATAAGAGACCACGTTGTTCCCTGGTAGTGGCATATTAATTCAATTCAATTCAATTCAGTTCAGCTTTATTGACATGACTGTATTAAATACAATGTTGCCAAAGCACAGAATTCAACACTGACACATAAACTGTAGAAACTAAATAAATATAAACTAATAATTAATATTAATAAGTGAAAAAACAACACTGAAGATAAAGTAAGGTACATGAATGAAATAATAAAACCATAACAGACAGTTTACAGGGAATGTATATACAGTGAGGTGTGGTAGCCGGTCAGTGGGGTCAGTGGGGTTGGGTGTGGAGTGTGTTACTCACTGTCCCTCAGGCGGTGACATGTTGCCACATATTTAGCGGCTAGGAGTGCTGTGTGTCCTTCTCCGAGGAAAACTGGGAATTTTTTAGATTACAATCTGCCATCCATATAAGACATGCGTTATGGAGGGGAATAAAACCAGACCTCATCTGGTGGCCACTTTTTGAACATGAGCATGTCAAGTCAAGGTGTAACCAAGCTCATAGGTTCATTGTGTAAAACATATTTCCTGAATCGATTCATACTGCTTTATGAAAATGATATCTGAAATTTCTTTCCCAGTAAAGAATATAATATCTAAAATGTTCATGCTCATTTAAATAGAGTGCTTTTACATTGTGCATTAAAGGCAATGTTCACAAACACAACCTTCACACATACCTACTTTAACTATGATCTCATCCCCAGTTGTTTTAGTTGTTACAGGGTCGTAACAGCTTGCTAGCTAGTTAAGCTTTCACCAAGCTTGCCATTTGAAACAGTAAAGTGACTGAGACTGTTAGCACGCTAATCTATAAATACCCAGCCCTATTACTAAAACTGTCAGCTATACACAATGACATCATACATTTTCTAATAAAAATACAGTATTGCAATAAGCAACATACAGTGTCTCTCTCAAACTTACTCAACATTCATTATTGTCATTACCAGAACACGTCTGAACTCATGAAAGATAGATACACTTTGCAAGGAAATATATACAAGAACACAAATATAACTGTAGACTGTAGAAAGACAGTAGAAAAAAATAATAATGTAGATAAAAATAATAAATGAATGAGCATGAATGTGCAAGGGAGGCAGTTATCAGCAGATAAATGACTGAATTAACATAATAAACATGTGCATATACTGGTATTTAAGTGCAGTGGAGTGTCCAGGAGTTAAAGATGTACAGTATATACAGTAAAGTGTCCAGAGTGTCCAGGAGTTCAGATGTACAGTTTATACAGTAAAGTGAACAGTGCATAAATAAGCCGCAATAATAAAAAATACAAGGCATGGATAGAAATATTATTTTGAAATGGATCTCTAGTCAACAAGCATATCACTGTACTGACATCTGTAATGGGAAGCTGGAAAAACGTGCCTTATGACATTTTCAGCCATAAACCTGCGGGAGATGACTTTATTATATCCAGGAAGAGTTGCACTGTGTAATAATTCACAGGTCATGGCACACTATAACCCTGCTGGCAAACAATGTGGCACCAGTTTACACTCTAGCTCTGTATTAGTTTAGGATTCCGGCAGGACAGGTGCAGAGTAATATAACCAAACCAACCGGAATGAAAGCTATTCAGCCAGTTTAGCTCTGCCTGTCTAGTTCAGATATAGATCCAGATGAGGAAGTTGTAAAAGGCGCATATAAAGTACACTGTAAATTAAAAAACATGTGGCAAAGTAATTCACAGCAGCCAACACTGAACCAAACACCTAAAAGGTGCATTATAGAAACTTTACTGACTAAAATGGTTAAAAAATACACATGACCAGTCAGTGTAGTTTCTTTTCTTGCTTGCACAGAAGGATGGAGTCAGGAGACTGATGGCTGGAGATGCTGGAGTAGTTTCACTCACATCTCTCGTCCTAAGCCAGGCCAGTCCAGTACAGTCTGAACTCAGCCCAACTCAGTCCTACGCAGTCCTGCTGTCCTACGCAGTCCTACTCAGTCTGAAGACAGAACCTTGTCACAGAGGTTTTCAGCTGTCCTTATTTAATGTCAACAGATGGTCAGTTGTCCTTTAAGTGGTGTTAGATCTATGACCTGTAGAACCCTGAGGGCAACATTCTCTTAGGGGCTCCGTTCTGTTCTGCTAATGCAGCTGTTTCTCACATGGTAAACGTATACACCCTTGTATACCAAACACTGATATCCCACACCAGGATACAGGTGTCCCAATTTGGCTCCCCACAATTTTACCATCATCAGCATTCTAACTTAGAGGGCATGTGTAGGTTCACTGATCATTTGGGAAATGTAATAGATTATAAAACACTATTAACAGAAACAAACAAAACCACAAAGAATGCTAGCGAGCTCCCAGTGCTACAACATTCATAACCAGGCCGCTCACTCTAGAGTACAAATATACAGGGGTTGGACAATGAAACTGAAACACCTGTCATTTTAGTGTGGGAGGTCTTATGGCTAAATTGGACCAGCCTGGTGGCCAATCTTCATTAATTGCACATTGCACCAGTAAGAGCAGAGTGTGAAGGTTCAGTTAGCAGGTAAGAGCACAGTTCTGCTCAAAATACTGCAATGCACACAGCATTATGGGTGACATACCAGAGTTCAAAAGAGGACAGATTGTTGGTGCACGTCTTGCTGGCGCATCTGTGACCAAGACAGCAAGTCTCTGTGATGTATCAGGAGCCACGGTATCCAGGGTAATGTCAGCATACCACCAAGAAGGACGAACCTCCACCAGCATCAGTGACCTGGCCACTATCCTGCAAGAAGAATGGCTTAAAATCCCTCTGACCACTGTGCAGGACGCAGTATACGTCATTCCCAAGACCAATTTTTGCATGACGTACTGTACATTGTATAAATACCAACTAAAGTGTCTGATCATGGTGCACAGTCAGGCCCAGGAAAGGAAGAATCCAAGTCAGATATGTTTAATGCATTTACGGTTTACATGTATTTCTTTCACCAAAAAAAATAGAGTCCAGGTCCAAGAAAAGGCTGGGTAATAAACACAGAGAAAATGGAAAAAGTTATTGTTGCTTGGAGAAGTGTTTTATGAGCAAGTAAATGATAAGGATAACGTACTGTATGTGTGGATGTGGGCAGAGACGCACTCAGGGGACATTCAGAGGGAAGGAACAGATAATACAAATTTCATTTAAACCCTGAATAACTAGCTCTGTTCCCAAACAAACACTCACAGACATACAAACCACTCTGGGTCTGAGTCAAGAAACTTTCGGCCTGGCCCGAAATTTGGGGACAAGGTCTTTTTTGCTTTAACGCTCCCTGAGATGATGTATTACTTCAGTTCCTGACTGGATATCGTTGGTGTAGCTCAGCAGATAACACCACTACCCACTAGGGACTTACCACCACCTGTGGGAGAATGGGCTTCGAATCCTGGTCTGGGTGACTACGCTGTGCTACACCAATAAGAGTCCTTGGGCAAGACTCCTAACACTGCATTGGCCTACCTGTAATTTGAACAACCTTGTACGTGGCTCTGGATAAGAGCGTCAGCTAAATGCCATAAATGATATGGAATGTAGTTTTGACCAGAGGAGGATGGGTCACCCCATGTGAGTCTGGTTCCTCCCAAGGTTTCTTCCTTCTACCTGAGGGAGGTTTTCCTTGCCAATGTCACACTCACCAGGGGTTTCTTTCGTTTCACTCCTTAATGAATTATTACTACTGAATTTATGGCATTTAGCTGACGCTCCTATCCAGAGCAACTTACAAGGTTAAGCATAAGGCCAATGTGGTGTTAGGAGTCTTGCCCAAGGTCACCCAGATCAGAATTCGGACCCTGTTGCCACGTGCAGTGGTGACTATTCACATATGGGTTTGTTGTGGTCTTGTGTTTCATAAAAAGGGACACAGCTCCTCTGCAACTTCTATAGACCCACTGTGGAGAGCATCCTGACAAGCTGCATCACTGTATGGTATGGTAGTGCCACCTCTGCTGAGCGCAAGGCCCTGCAGAGGGTGGTAAAGACGGCACAGCACATCACCGCAACTGCCCTCCCACCCATACAGGACGTCTACCACGAGATTTCTAAGGAGAGCAGTCAGCATATCCTCAGACCCCCCACACCCCAGCCACCCCCTGTTCCAACCCTCCGGAAAGAGGTACCGGAACATGCGAGCCAGAACCACCAGGTTCAGGAACAAGCTTTTATCCTAGAGCTGTCAAACTGGTCACACCAGCAGCGCCAACCAGAACAAGGCTACACCACTCAAGACTGCTACCAGAACACGACTACACCACTAAAGACTGCTACCAGAACACGACTACACCACTAAAGACTCCTACCAGAATACGGCTACACCACTAAAGACTGCTACCAGAACACGACTACACCACTAAAGACTGCTACCAGAACACGACTACACCACTACAGACTGCTACCACAACACGACTACACCACTAAAGACTGCTACCAGAACACGACTACACCACTAAAGACTGCTACCAGAACACGACTACACCACTACAGACTGCTACCACAACACGACTACACCACTACAGACTGCTACCACAACACGACTACACCACTAAAGACTGCTACCAGAACACGACTACACCACTAAAGACTGCTACCAGAACACGACTACACCACCAAAGACTGCTACCAGAACACGACTACACCACTAAAGACTGCTACCAGAACACGGCTACGCCACTAAAGACTGCTACCAGAACACGACTACACCACTACAGACTGCTACCACAACACGACTACACCACTAAAGACTGCTACCAGAACACGACTACACCACTAAAGACTGCTACCAGAACACGGCTACACCACTACAGACTGCTACCACAACACGACTACACCACTACAGACTGCTACCAGAACACGACTACACCACTAAAGACTGCTACCAGAACACGGCTACGCCACTAAAGACTGTTACCAGAACATGACTACTAGCTAAAGACTGCTACCAGAACACGACTACACCACCAAAGACTGCTACCAGAACACGACTACACCACTAAAGACTGCTACCAGAACACGACTACCCCGCTAAAGACTGCCACCAGAACACGACTACACCACTAAAGACCGCTACCAGAACACGACTACACCACTAAAGACTGTTACCAGAACACGACTACACCACTAAAGACTGCTACCAGAACACGACTACACCGCTAAAGACTGCTACCAGAACACGACTACACCACTAAAGACTGTTACCAGAACACAACTACACCACTAAAGACTGCTACCAGAACACGACTACGCCACTAAAGACTGCTACCAGAACACGACTACACCGCTAAAGACTGTTACCAGAACACAACTACACCACTAAAGACTTCTCCCAGAACACGACTACACCACTAAAGACTGCTACCAGAACACGACTACACCACTAAAGACTGTTACCAGAACACGACTACACCACTAAAGACTTTTACCAGAACACAACTACACCGCTACAGACTGCTACCAGAACACAACTACACCGCTAAAGACTGCTCCCAGAACACGACTACACCGCTAAAGACTGCTACCAGAACACAACTACACCACTAAAGACTGTTACCAGAACACGACTACACCACTATAGACTTTTACCAGAACACAACTACACCGCTACAGACTGCTACCAGAACACAACTACACCGCTAAAGACTGCTACCAGAACACAACTACACCACTAAAGACTGCTCCCAGAACACGACTACACCGCTAAAGACTCCTACCAGAATACGACTACACCGCTACAGACTGCTACCAGAACACGACTACACCACTAAAGACCGCTGCCAGAACATGACTACACCACTACAGACTCCTACCAGTGTATTTGAATATCCAGCTGTGTATTTATTTATCTATATTTATTTATCTACACTGAACATCTGTACTAAACTATTTAGCTGTTACCTGAACATTAAGCTTCTATTCTCCCACCTGCACTGTACACTTTATCTATACTGTTTACAACCACACACTACTGATACTGCTCTTACTCTTTGCACATGTCCTGCACATGTACTGTACTGTTTACACACACTGTTTTTGTCTATTTGTCTTTACACTACACTATTTATATATACACATATATTATTATGGCTGCTATGGAGAAGGAGCCTGACTGTATTTCGTTATACTGTAGAACCCTGTATCGGTATAATGACAATAAAGCTGAATTGAACTGAACATTGTTCCCATGTGACTTCTTTTGCGAACATCCTTTTCACGCCGATGTTTCAGGTGGAAGCCAATTAAACATCAGTACTCTGCAGCTTGGGAACCAGTGGCTGTGCTAGTTGGTGAATCCACTGCTCCCTCTACTGACCAAACTTCATATTGCTAAACTCACAATGACTAAAATGACAACGTGATAGTGCTGTCCGCTTTATCTGAGTACTTTGAGTCTGAGGCTTTATCTATGCTGACTGAGTTTTTGGAAAGACGTCTGGTTCCACTGACTTGCATTACAATTGATATATATATATATATATATATATATATATATATATATATATATATATATATATAGTCTTTGCACAGTAGAGTCGGTAATAGGGAAGGCAGAGCACATTCCTGGGGGTTGGTATATAGTCTGGTATATATAAACACAAAACGTCACGTTAATATAAACTATAAACAGTGCACTCCACTGCAGTTCAGTACCTATATGCCAGGCCAGGTGTGTGAGTCTGTAAGACGTGTGTAGGGTAAAGGGCGTTTTCAACGTCTGAGCTGTTCCCATAGCCGTAATCAAGCAAGTAAGCTCTGGCGCCATCTGCAGTCTGGGACACAAATTGCACTCCGTATGTGATGCATGGAAACCTCGAGTAAGGTAAATTCCAGAATAATTATTAAATAAAAATTAAATTATTTTAGTGTTGAAGAGTTCTGCTTATTCTGATTCCTAGAGAGAAGCATTTTACATTAGACCTCTCAAAATGTTTACATCTTACCAACAAAAAAAAAAGGGTATATATATATATATATATATATATATATATATATATATATATATATATATATATATATATATATATATATATATATATAAAATACACAAACACACACCTTTTTATTATTTATTTATTTATTGGTAAGATGTAAAAATTTTGAGAGGTCTAATGTAAAAAGTACGAAAACGTGGTCTATTCTGTTTTATTCTAATCTATTTCTATTACTGCCAAGACAATTGATATAATGATCTCGAATGAATATAATAATCTTGACTAGTCCGAAATAGTCAGAAATGTAATAGAACACCACATGAAATTAACATTTTAATTCAATTTAAATACAATGTTTTGTATATTGGCCTTTTTCATCGTAATTTACTGGGCACATTGTTCCAAAGGCATTTGTTTCAAACGGGCTCTTACAAAGTTTAATCCTAACAGAGACTTAATAAACGGGAAATGAGAAATGTAACGTCTCTACAGCACCATCGGCATTTTCCGCAGCGTTTTTTTTTCGGCTGTTTCCGTAAGAAGACGTATTTGAATCAGGCTTGCTCTCCGGTGGCGATAACGGTCAGTACATGTTCAAATCTGACGCTGTTAGGCATTAAGCTTCGTCCTGCTTAAATAGAGAGAAACAGAAGCGGAGAG
Source organism: Prochilodus magdalenae (assembly GCA_024036415.1). Taxonomy (NCBI): domain Eukaryota; kingdom Metazoa; phylum Chordata; class Actinopteri; order Characiformes; family Prochilodontidae; genus Prochilodus; species Prochilodus magdalenae. Next base: position 23,777 of record JAMWET010004727.1, read on the forward strand.
GGAAAGAGCCGAGGGGCAGACGCGGAGCCCGGCCATAGCTACGGAATGACGGTGTTGCAGGAACCTGTCCAGGTACTCCAGCGATAGGTTACAAAGTGCTATTTGCAGTTTTTAAGCGACGGAGGCGAGTTAAAATCCAGCAAACGAAACTCTGTAGCTAAACTTACTTCGGCGTTTTATGCTGTATGTTTAGGCCTGTTTAAGCTAAACTAGCTACTCACCGAGAACGTCAGGCTTTCCCCCCCCCCCCCCCCCCCCCCCCCCCCCCCCCCCCCCGCTACTGGACATGACACACAACGAGCAAACCATGTACGGGCAGATCGAAAAAGAAATCAATGTCGTGTTAAAAATACCGAGCTTAAGTAGGGGACAACTGTTACACAAGTACAGAATGTGTTTCTTGAGGCTAGATAGTTTATGCTAGCTAAACAAGCTACAGCGGCAGACGCGGCTAACAGTAGCCTGCCTACCTAGCGAGCTCTTTCGTCCTGGACATTTTTTATTTTAAATCGATGATATTACTTCTGGCGGAGATAATGCTTAAGGGATTAAGATTTCCAATGAGCTGCTGGGCGTAAACACCTTGTCAGGAATCGGTCCCACCGCTACACAAAACATATACTGAGTAGATAGTTTGTAGCTAGGTCGAAGCTAGCTTGTTTTGTTCAGCACCCCTGTAAGTGATTTGGCTGGTAAACCTAATCGTAAGTCAGAGCCGTAACTCATAACATAGGGATATTTGGCAGTTTCCGCATGGTTATGGTGCTGTAATAAAACTCTGGTGTTAATGGTCAGGCTGACCACAGAGCTGTATACCCGGCTATCTTTTTAAATACAAGTAATATTTTGTTAAACGTCGGTTTGCCTAGTTTGGACCGGCTATCCAGGTCAGTCAGCTGTGTATGTAGGCCAGCTTGAATCGGGGAATGCCCTTGAGCGTATTACCATTAGGTTTCTGTGGGTCTGGCATGATGCTAGGTAAATGCTGAAGAGTAGGGTTCCACATTTAGGGGCAGCCTTTTAATTTATTTTCAGTCTGAAATGCTCCCCGTTCCCCGATGCTGGCATGTATCTGTTCTGTCGAGATTCAGCTCAACTGTCCTGTG
>JAMWET010004728.1:0-42742 GCA_024036415.1 Prochilodus magdalenae
ATCTCGAGCTCCTCGTCTCCTCCTCTGTTTCTCCATACCTGCACAAATATATCCTCACACACTGATTTTAGTTTCAAAAACAGCTGATGATATGTATCTGTTGTAATCCCAGGTGAGCCCGCATCAGGACTCAATCTTGTTCTTGGGCCTGGGAATGCTACGCCTCTGACCAGTTCAAATGGGGAGAAGCCTATGCTTCTATTAATGGAATTCCGAATGCTGATCAGGGCAATTGGTAGGGCATCTAGCCAATTCATGCCCGTGGTCAGTGTAATCTTAGCAAATTTGGATTTCAAATTTTGATTCATCCTCTCCACCTGACCCTGTGAGGCAGGATGATACACACAACCATAGCTATGGCGCAGCCCCAACGACTGCTCCACCCACTGCAGTGTCTTGCTCGTAAAATGACTGCCCCGATCTGAATGAATTTTTCTAGGAAAACCGTTGGCGGGTATCCAAAAATTGATCAGCATTTTGCACACAGATTTGGCATCCTCTTTTATGGTGGGGATTGCCTCCACCCATCCTGAAAATCGGTCTACTACAACCAGGAGATACCTGTATCTCCTTACTGAGTCAATCATGTCAGTAGAGTCAATCTGAATTTCTTCTCCGTGGGCATCTGGCAATGGAAACTTTCCAGGTGCTACCTTAAATGCTTTTGCTACGTTCTGGGTGTTACAAATCTGACATTGGGTGATGTAATCTACCACTAATGCTGTCATGAATGGGTGCCACCATTGTTTTAGATTTTCCAGTGTTTGTTGTCTCCCTACGTGTGCTACTGTGTGTGCTTCTTCTAAAACTGCTTTTGCTAGTGACATTGGTAACACTGCTTGTCCCCTTTGTGATGTCCACACCTGACTGTTTGGACTAGCCCCCTTTGCTAGCCACATTGACTTCTCCTCTGGACTTGCCTGATCCTGTATGTGTCTAAGCTCTTGTCCTGTGGGAATCGGTTCCCAGGGTACACTGGAGTCCAACACAAGCATGGTGTTGGGTTCCGTGTAGCCCGCTGCTCTTTTGCTGCCCCATCTTCATTGCTATCTTTCATGTCCCCCTCTATTTATTATCGTGTCCCCCTTTTGGTGTCCTTTACATTTTACAATTGCAACCTTGCTTGGTTTATGTATGGCTGCTTCTAATCGCATCAGTTCTGTCTTGTGTTTGACTGGTTTCCCTGAGCTTGTGACATACTGTCCCTGTGTCCACGGTGAAAACTGGCATTAGAATATCTGCAGGTGGGATGTGTCTTGTGTTATATGCCGGAGGCGGGGCGTCAGGCCCCTCCCCCTTGTGTTTTGTATACTCACTGTTCACTTCTGCCTTCTCCGCAGTGGGTGAGATCGCCTTCGGCTGGGACAGATCCTGTGTTCTCAGTATAACTAAATCGGGTATCATGCTCAGAAATGCAGTTGTGATAGCCCTCAGCTCTGCTAGGTCCTCCTGTGCTGCTTTAAAGCTACTCTTAGCTTTTGTTCTTTTTAACAAGCTAACCCGATTCACTTCTGCTTCAGCCTGACTTGATATCTCCTCTAATTCTCTCTTCATCTGATTAATGCAGTTTATTAAACATATTCTATCCCCTGGGTGTTTTTTGGCCCATGTTTCAAATCTCCTGATCACACTTTTCTGCACTTCATCTCGCTGTTTCAAATTTAACACACCCTCTTTAACCCCCTGAGCTACTTTTTCTATTTGCTGTTCAAATGGTTTCCATTCCCAGTTCCCCATGCCGTAAAGGGCATCTAGTTCTTTAATCAAATTTCTACTACTAGCCATGTTGTGTGTAAGGTGCTGATCAAGGATGGATCTCACCTGAATGGGTCTTCGTTCTACTTCTCTCTCAAATGCGTTTTTGTTAACACCGCAAGGTTTCCACGCATGAGGCTTTTCGAACACTCTCCTCTCAGAGTTTTCCCTCTGCGCCCTGCGCAGCAGCCGCTGCACTTCGCGCTCCTCGTGCGGTATGTAACAGAGAAAGAAAAGTCCAGTGTTAGGCTCAAATATATGCTCTTAGTTTTACTTCAGTCAATAAAAGCAGTATCACCTCAGCCCTGTGAACAATTTCACAGTCTGATAATCCCACAATATATTTTGTTTCCTAAATTGGAACAACGCTTCTCCGCTCACAATTCTGTTTTCTCCGCTTCTCCTCAGATAAATCAAAACGGCAAAGACAACCTTAGGTCCTCTGTCAGTCCTACCAATCTATGTGAAGACCTAAATTCACTCCGCACATTAGCTTTCAGATATTTGAAATCCCACATCCACCATCAAGCTAGACCATATGCATTCCTGACTGTGAAATAGTAAGGAACCTTATTTTATCTCATCAGAAGCGTTTAATTACCAAGCAAGCTAAGCATAGATATATTAAGCATTAAAACGGGCCCCGGACCGAAAAAGGTTCGTCATTGGCCATCAAATAGCGCACAAATAGATCAACTAGGTTTTGTATTTGTGGGAAAAATGCTCTTTAGTCAGGACAATCATCTTGCCATAGCGAATCAAGCTAAAGACTATATTTCAGCCAAGAAAACTATTTCTGTCTTACAAAATTAAACACCAAAATTTTACTCCGGTATCACCCGTCGGAGTTAACCTTTAATACACCAAAATCTTACTCCGGTATCACCCGTCGGAGTTAACCTTTTAATACACAATAACCACCGGAGTAGGCACAGCATCTACTCTTATTTAATCAAATTTTAAAGAATTTTTTACAAAGAATCTGGTGTTCGATCCCCCAATGAGCAAGCCAAAGGCGACAGTGGCAAGGAAAAACTCCCTTAGTTAGGAAGGAAGAAACCTCAAGAGGAACCGAGACTCAAAGGGGGAACCCATCCTCCTCGGGTCAACACCAGATACAAGACAGCACTAGAAAGGAGAGTGTAATGTCTGATTAGTCTGTAATGATGTTGGTGGTTCCTAAGATGGGTCAGCAGGTGCAGGCCAAGCTTCCACAGTGCAGGACAGCCAGGAGCTCCGTGGTAGTAAGGCTCCCAGTGGCTCCCAGTTGGGGCAGATGTAGCAGCAGCATCAGGCCACACAGGACGGGCAGCAGTTCAGCTCAGACAAAGAGAACAGACAGACTGTTAGCTCTGACAGAAGACTTGAACACACTATACGATGTTAACAGAGTGCAGCAGTGACTCCGGCAGGCCTGGCTATTACAGCATAACTAAAAAGGGAGAGCCAGAAGGTCACACAGACATGAGGGCTCCCTGAGAAGTTAGCACCCCTCTGCTCCACCGTCAACAAACCTGAGTGAACACGAGGAGCAGCGGGACGACAGCACCAACATTCCCAGTTTACCAAACACTCTCTGTTAGTGGACCCCTAGACCTGCACCTTTTATCTATCCGAAAGAAAAAAACAAACTAATTACCAAAAGCTTGACTAAACAGGTAGGTTTTAAGCCTGGACTTAAAGATTGAGGCTGTGTCTGAATCCCGAACACTGACAGGTAAATTATTCCAAAGCTGGGGGGCCTTGTATGAAAAGGCTCTGCTCCCCGATGTAGCTTTGTTAATTCTAGGCACTAACAGAGAGCCCGCACTTTGAGACCTAAGATCACGTGAAGGCTTATAGTACGAGATAAGTTCAGTAAGGTAGGTCCTTACTATAATCCTTCAGAATATACAAATAAACTCAAAATCTTACTCTGGTATCACCCGTCGGAGTTAACCTTTAACACACTAAAATCTTACTCCGGGATCACCCGTCGGAGTTAACCTTTTAATCCTTTTAACCCTTTAAACCTATATGCTTCCTGCCCCCCTCCGAACAGCAGTCGGACCTCCTCACCACTCAAATTTCATATAACCAATATGCAGAATTCGATTAAACAGGCTCTGCTTACCTTTTTATAGTGCGGCCGCGAGTGGATCAGTGCCGGATGCCATCCTTCGCCGCGACCTTTCCATCACGTCGGGGTCACCAATTTGTAGTAAATGGAAAACATAGTTTTCAGTACCCCACCACCTCTTCCGGGGTACAACTCCTTGCGTGTTCGTTTTGATGGAAAGAGTCGCAGACAGGTGGAGTGAAGTTGAAAGCAAATCAAGTATTTATTTAAAAATACTGGATCCAGGAGAACCAATACATATAAGACAGTTAACAGCCATCCCAACGTAAAGTTCCGACCCCTTTCTGATCTGACTCCATGTTTATACCCCAAATGACGTGAAATCTGCCGATGAGGCGTTGCTAAGGATTAGTTTATGTTAATATGCATAATTTCACGTGTTAGTACTCAGTTTCACGTGTCTGACCCGATCATTTGCGCTTGACCTTGATTGTGTTTTTGTATTCTCTCAGAATTGGACAGTGTGGCATTCTCTATGTGCGTGTGCGTCACGCCCGCTTTGAGGCAGCTGCAGGTTAGGGAGTTACCCACACATAGAGAGAAGGCCGCTTTGTCCGTCTTCAACCTCCTCTGTATCAATTCAGTTCGTACAGAGTGCACCAGTCGATGATTGATGACAGTGAGTTAGAAACATGCAGTGGCCTCATCTCTCATTCCCATAAACAAAAATGCCTTTAAGCGTGAGTAACATGCCATACAATAGAAGTCTATATGTTATATGTTAATATGTCTTAGGAGTAAATATCATGTGAGTACTGGTTAATCTTCTATATAGATGCATATAAAATACAAGCTTTCACACAATGATTATGTAGTTGTAGATGCTAAAGTTAAGTAATCATTATTTAAGGATATTTGTCAACAAACACAAGGTATAATAAACGTTTTCCACAACAGGTGTGAGTGGAGTGTGTATAGTGTGTGAGGTGAGAGTGGGGTGTGTACAGTGTGAGGTGAGAGGGGTGTGTACAGTGTGTGGGGTGTGAACAGTGTGTGTGGTGTGAATAGGGCATGTATAATGTGTGTAGTGTGAGTAAAGTGTCTATAGTGTGTGGGGTGAGAGTGGAGTGTATATAGTGTGTAGGATGTGAGTGGAGTGTCTGTAGTGTGTGGGGTGTGAGTGGAATGTGTATAGTGTGTGGGGTGTAAGTGGAGTGTGTATAGTGTGTGAGGTGTGAGTGGAGTGTAGTGTGTGGGGTGAGAGTGGTGTGTGTACAGTGTGTAAGGTTTGAGTGGGCTGTGTATAGTGTGTGGGGTGTGAGTGGAGTGTATAGTGTGTGGGGTGTGAGTGAAGTGTGTAGAGTATGTGTGGTGTGATGGAGTATCTATAGTGTGTGGGAAGTATGTGCAGTGTGTATAGTGTGTGTGGTGTGATGGGGTGTGTACAGTGTGTGAGGTGAGAGTGGATTGTGTACAGTGAGGTGTGAGTGTGGTGTGTACAGTGTGTGAGGTGAGAGTGGGGTGTTAACAGTGTGTGTGGTGTGAATAGGGTGTGTATAATGTGTGGGGTGTGAGTGAAGTGTGTATAGTTTGTGGGGTGTGAGTGGGGTGTGTACAGTGTGTGGGGTGTGTACAGTGTGTGAGGTGTGAGTGGGGTGTGTATAGTGTGTGGGGTGTGAGTGGAGTGTGTATAGTGTGAGTGAAGTGTGTAGAGTGTGTGGTGTGATGGAGTATCTATAGTGTGTGGACGTATGTGCAGTGTGTATAGTGTGTGTGGTATGAGTGGGGTGTGTACAGTGTGTGAGGTGAGAGTGGGTTTTGTACAGTGAGGCGTGAGTGTGGTGTGTAAAGTGTGTGAGGTGTGAACAGTGTGTGTGCTGTGAATAGGGCACGTATAATGTGTGAGGTGAGAGTGGGGTGTGTACAGTGTGTGATGTGTGTGGGGTGTGAGTGGAGTGTGTATAGTGTGTGGGGTGTGAGTGAAGTGTTTAGAGTGTGTGTGGTGTGATGGAGTATCTATAGTGTGTGGAAGTATGTGCAGTGTGTATAGTGTGTGTGGTATGAGTGGGGTGTGTACAGTGTGTGAGGTGAGAGTGGGTTTTGTACAGTGAGGTGTGAGTGTGGTGTGTACAGTGTGTGAGGTGACAGTGGGGTGTGAACAGTGTGTGTGGTGTGAATAGGGCATGTATAATGTGTGAGGTGAGAGTGGGGTGTGTACAGTGTGTGAGATTTGTGTGTGGGGTGTGAGTGGAGTGTGTAGAGTGTGTGTGGTGTGATGGAGTATCTATAGTGTGTGGAAGTATGTGCAGTGTGTATAGTGTGTGTGGTGTGAGTGGGGTGTGTACAGTGTGTGAGGTGAGAGTGGGGTGTGTACAGTGTGTGAGGTGAGAGTGGGGTGTGATCAGTGTGTGTGGTGTGAATAGGGCATGTATAATGTGTGTGGTGTGAGTAAAGTGTCTATAGTGTGTGGGGTGAGAGTGGAGTGTGTATAGTGTGTGGGGTGTGAGTGGAGTGTCTAGTATGTGTGGTGAGAGTGGGGTGTGTACAGTGTGTGAGTGGGGTGTGTACAGTGTGTCGGGTGTGAGTGGAGTGTGTATAGTGAGTGAAGTGTGTAGAGTGTGTGTGGTGTGATGAGTATCTATAGTGTGTGGAATGTAGGTGCAGTGTGTATAGTGTGTTTGGTGTGAGTGGGGTGTGTACAGTGTGTGAGGTGTAACTGGTGTGTACAGTGTGTGTGGTGTGAATAGGGTATGTATAATGTGTGAGGTGTGAGTGAATTGTGTGTAGTGGGCGGGGTGTGTACAGTGTGTGAGGTGTGAGTGGGGTGTGTAAAGTGTGTGAGGTGTGAGTAGAGTGTGCAAAGTGTGTGGGGTGTGATGGAGTATCTATAGTGTGTGGAATGTACGTGCAGTGTGTATAGTGTGTGACAGTGGGGTCACAAGCACAAGCACACTATTCGGGTATAGGATCTACGATCCTGCAAAGTTTGGTGGCTGTAGCTTGAAAACTGTGGGAGGAGATACTGTTTAAATTTTGAGCGCGGAATAATAATAATAATAATAATAATAATAAGATTAACAAAAACAGTAAGTTGGCTTTTACAAGCCAACTTAATAATAATAATAAGATTAACAAAAACAGTAAGTTGGCTTTTACAAGCCAACTTAATAATAAGATTAACAAAAACAGTAAACAACTTATCTGCCACTTAAATTTCTTTTCCACCTTAAATTCACTCTTACAACCTTAACTTCACTGCCACCTTAAATTCCCTGCCACATTAAATTCGCTCGTATCACCTTCACTTCCACCTTATATTCCCTGGTACGTAAAATTCTCTCTTACCACCATAACTTTATTTCCACCTTAAGTTCATTGCCACCTTAAATTCACTCATACCACCTTAAATACATTACCACCTTAAATTCCCTGCTATGTTAAATTCACTCTTTCCACCTTAACTTCGTTTCCACCTTAAATTCACTCATACCACCTTAAATCCCATTCCACCTTAAATTCACTCCTACAATGTTATATTCCCTGCCACCTTAATAATCCTTACTACCTTAACTTCACTGCCACCTTAAATTCCCTGCCATGTTAAATTCACTCTTACCACCTTAACTGCCAAGTTAACGTCAGTGCCACCTTAAATTCACTCCTACCCCCTTAACGTCACCTCCACCTTTAATTCCCTGCCACCTTAAATAACTTATTGCCACCTTAAATTCATTACCACTTTAAATTCTCTGCCACGCTAAATTCACTCTTACCACCTCATCTGTCAACGTCAGTGCCACCTTAAATTCACTCCTACCACCTTAACTTCAGTTCCACCTTAAATACATTACCACCTTAAATTCCATTCCACCTTAAATTCACTATTTCCACCTTAACGTCACTTCCACCTTAAATTCCCTGCTACATTAAATTCTCTCCTACCACCTTAACTTTAGTTCCACCTTAAATACATTACCACCTTAAATCCCATTCCACCTTAAATTCACTCTTTCCACCTTTACGTCACTTCCACCTTAAATTCATTGCCACCTTAAATTCACTCATACCACCTTAAATACATTACCACCTTAAATCCCATTCCACCTTAAATTAACTCCTACCACCTTAACTTTACTGCCACCTTAAATAACTTATTGCCACTTTTAATTCTCTACCACCTTAAATTCCCTCCAACCTTAAAAATTCCCTGCCATTTTTAATTCATTTCCACCTAAAATTCACTCATACCACCTTAACTTCACTACCACCTTAAATTTCCTGCCACCTTAAATTCACTCGTACCCCGTTAAATTCCCTGCCACCTTAAAATAACTCCTACCACCTTAACTTCACTGCCACCTTAAATTCCCTGCCACGTTAAATTCAGTCGTACCACCTTAACTGCCACCTTCACGTCAGTGCCACCTTAAATTCACTCCTACTACCTTAACTTCAATGCCACCTTAAATTGCTGGCCAGCTTAAATTGTCTGCCAGCTTAAATTCTCTGCCACCTTAAATTTTCTGCCACCTTATATTCATTGCCACCTTAAATTCACTCCTACAACCTTAACTTTACTGCCACCTTAAATTCTCTCCTACTCTCTTAAATTCCTTACTACATTAAATTCCCTGACACCTTTAATTCAATCATACCACCTTAAATTCTTTGCCACCCCAATATCACTCTTACCACCTTAAATTCCTTGCCACCTTAAATTCACTCATACCACCTTAAATTCAATACTACCTTAAATTCACTGTTTCACCTTAACTCCATAGTTGTAGCTGACACTGCTGTGTGTCTGTGTGTGAGAGTCCCTTTAATTTGAATTCGCTCGACATTCCGCCATTCATTCCCTATGGGGAAAAAACGGCCGAAAAAACAGCTGCCGTAAGAAAACCGTACGTCGGAATGCTTAGAAAAGCACAAGCACACTATTCGGGTATAGGATCTATGATCCTGCAAAATTTTGTGCTTCTACGTCAAAAACTGTAGGAGAAGTAACTGTTTAAATTTTCAGCATAGAATAATAATAAGAAGAGGAAATGGCTTTTTCAAGCCAACTTAATAAGATCAACATAACATTTGAATATTAAAGCTGGCAGAAGAACTCTCACAAAAGCTCAAACCACACCTTTTATATTCCTGATGAAAAGGCGACAGACAACGCATTTAAGCACAACATGAGTTAAGCACAAGATGACATATCTGAATTTGGTAGTCATGTTTCTAGCTATTGATATAAATGTACTGCCAACATTTCGTTCAAAACAGTAATGCAATTACCAACATAAATAGCATTAATGCATGGATAAACATAAACCAAGCCTACATGTATACCACCATAATAAATCCTAATCATTTTTTTCTCCTTTTTTAACTTTTTGACATGTAGGGTGCATGTTTTGAGCGCAATAGTTCTGTTTGAGATGTTTTTCTAGCTAGCTAATTAACTACAATGCTAGATAGACAATATACAGTATGTTATTTTCTAGCAAATTAAGCAATGCCAATGGATTATCATAATACTTCCTCTTTTTCTAAAAAAACAAGATTCCTTAACAAGATATATTTCAAATAAATTCTTAATTTTCGTAAATTCGTCACAGAACTTACCTAAATCACTTGCCCGTTGTAAACTTTAGGAGCAGTAGCAGATGAAAGTGTCCGGCCTGTATAAACAGTATAGAGTGGTAGAAACTGAAAAAATAAAACAAAAACAGAACAATGAGGTGGACCCTGTTAGCGTTAGATAGCTAAAATCTTCAGGCAGTCTGTTATTACCCTTGGTAGCTGGTGAAAATGTCTGTTGAACCTGTTAGCTTAATGCTACCGCTAACTTAAAGTCTTCAGATATTCTATTACTACCGTTGGTACAGGTGAAAATGTCTGTCGAACCTGTTAGCTTAATGTTAACGTTAGCTACAAGCTTTCAGTCTCTTAGATCTGTTGGTGTGGCTGAAATTGTCTGTCGAAGTTGTAGGTTTTTACGCTAGCGCTAGCAAAAAGTCTTTAGACTGTCAATGAAAGAAAAACATCTGTCCAATCTGTTAGCTAGGGTTGCCACCTTTCAGAAATAGAAATAAAGGTCATGCATGAGTGGCGTGTTCGAAATACGGAACAAATCGCGTCCGGTACTTCAGCTGAGGCCCCGGGCAGGGGGCTGAGGGAAGGGATGAGAAGAGATTGTGATCATTCATGTGTCTGACAGACGTGTATATCTGACATTTTTGGGTTAGCTAGCTACTACTTTGTTAGAACAAACCTTCTCTGACTCTGTTCAATTATCTTAACATTTTAAGTTAATATATTAAAACATAAGGTTTTAGTTTATTCAGTTTAAAAATATTAATATATTTAAATATGTGATTTAATTATATACTAACATTTTATAGTAATGCAGTAAAACCTATTTATGTACATTGTAATTAAACTTTAATTAGATATAAAATCTGAATTAACAGTGTGGTTTTAGAAATAGTTGATGACTAAAGTGTTGGTGAAAAGAAAAAAACTGGTGGAGATCAAAGCCTCACTGCGGGTGGGTTTTCAGCAAAATCATGAAACAATAGCATGGCGCAATCACGTAAGCATTACAGCCCTGTAACAAAATCCTTTGGAGAAAATAAAATTCGATGTCTCACAGAATCCATATTTCACTCCTTGTTATATCCGCTAGTACAGACGTACTCAACTGGCGGATCTCGGTCCGGGGGCGGACCCAAATGCAATGTCGTCCGGACCGAGAACAAATCAGTATTTAATAAAGATTATTATTATTATTATTATTATTATTATAGGCTATTCATTATAGGGCCTACTTTCAAAGTGTTTCAGGCGTAGCCTAATTATTGTCACATGATATTTCTAGTAGGCCTATTTGCTTCATCACTATGGCAACTGAGCGAAGCAACGAGCATGAGGCGGGTGCACGTATCAGTCAGTGATTTGGCCTAGTTTCAGTTTTCAGCAAACGGAATTAAATATGGCTTGCTCTAAGATGGAGAAGAAACGAAAGGTGGATTCGGAAAACCGAGAGTTTAAGGCGGAGTGGACAGAGAAATATGCTTTTGTCCTGCCTGCCGGGAGTCTGAAACCGATGTGTCTGATCTGCAATGAGACGGTAGCCATAATCAAAAGTTCAAACGTGAAGCGACATTATGAAACAAAGCATGGGCACTTCGAAAAAAACTACCCCCAAACGAGCGAGGTGAGAACCACAAAAATAAACCAAATGCTTGAATCATATGAAGCATCACGAATTGTGATAGTCAGGTCAGCAACACAGCAAGAGCGCACGACTGAAGCGTCACTACGAGTGGCATGGGTCTTGGGCAAGCATAAAAAACCATTCACGGACGCCGAAGTTGTGAAGGAATGCATGAATGAGATAGCGATAGCTCTGTATGACGGAACCCAATTTAAAGATGACATAACTACAAAAATAAGCCAAATGTCCCTCTCTGATTCCACTGCAGCGAGACGAACCGAAATGCTCGCAGATGATTTATTGCACCAAATGAAAACTGCGGTGAAAAATGCTAATTGCATTTCATTGTCTTTGGACGAATCCACTGACAACACTGATCAAGCCCAATTAATGGTGTTCGTCAGATTTTTTGACCCAGAAAAGGGTGAATTTTTCGAAGATGTCCTGGGTCTCAAAACCCTTCTTGGCCATACAAGAGGCAGTGACATTTATGATGCAGTGATGCAGATGTTGCAAGACCAAGGCATAGACCTGAAGCATGTTGTTTCAATTGCTACTGATGGAGCCCCAAGTATGATTGGGAGAGAGAGAGGACTAGTCTCCCTCTTAAAGGCACATCACCCTGACCTCATAGCATACCACTGTGTCATTCATCAGATGGTTTTGTGTGCCAGCTTGGGGAAGGAGTTTTCAGAAATCATGACAACAGTGATGAAGCTCATCAACTTTTTGAGGGCGTCCTCTGCTTTGCAGCATCGTCTGCTTCGCTCATTCCTCACAGATGTGGATGCAGATTTTGATGATTTACTTCTCCACAATAATGTCAGGTGGCTTAGTAAGGGGAAGGTGTTGGAGCGTTTTTGGGCACTGCGGAAAGAGTTAGAAACATTTCTACTGAATCAGACCAGTCCCAAAGCAAAACCATATGTGGAATTTCTCCAAAACAATGAAAAAATGGAAATTGCTGCATTTTTGACAGACATCACTTCCCACCTCAATGATTTGAATTTGAAGCTCCAGGGCAAAAATAACACAGTGTGTGACCTCATGTCAGCTATCCGTGCTTTTCAAAGGAAGCTGGGAATCTACAAAAGTGACCTACAGGAGGGAAGCCTACTTCACTTCCCAAATCTGAAAAGCCAAGCTGCAGAGCCACAACACTACAATTATGTGGAATTTGTGGACAAGTTGATTGCAAATTTTAAAACCCGGTTTGGAGATTTCCCCCTGGGAAAACAGGTCTTGCTGTGTGTTGAAAATCCATTCCTGGTGAAAAATGTGACAGAATTCTCAACTGAAGCCCTGAAGGTCTGCCCATGGGCTAGTGCTGTTTCTCTACAAACAGAGCTAATTGAGCTTCAAGAAAACCTTGCCCTGCAGGAAACTCTCTGCGACCCTGCCACCTTCTGGACAAAGATGGCCCCTGCAGGTGTCTTGCAGAAAATGGCCCTCCAGATTCTTACTATGTTTCCTTCCACTTACTCCTGCGAGTCAGCCTTCTCAACAATGACAATGGTGAAGAACAAACACAGGGGCAAACTCACCAATGAACATTTGCACCAGTGCCTACGCCTGGCTCTCACACCTTTTGTGCCAAAGTTTAAAGAACTGGTGGCACAGAAGAAGTGCAACTTTTCACACTAACTTGGACAGAACCTGTGTACATAGTTCAAATGTTCCTTCTGGATGTATCATCTTTTTCGTTTGGAGTTCAAATTTTGGATATGCGACGGCTTCGGACCCTGGAAACTTTGGAAACTTGGTGAGTGGACCTTTTCAATTTGTAGTTGAGTACCCCTGCGCTAGTAGCTCTGCATAACCACGCCCCTGCCATCCCCGTCACAAACAGATGGCTAACATTCATCCTCGCCACTTTCATTAAATGCATATTTTCAAATGAATATTGTCATGGTTTTAAATTAGTGACTAAAATAGTTTGTGACTCTAAAATGATGTTGCAGCACTGCTTGACTCACGAAAAACCAAGAAACAGTCTAGGAGCAGATTGCATGAAACAACTCTAAAAGCATAAAATACATCGGCTCACGTGTGGGGGAAAAACCGGCGGTGATCCAAGGCAACCACGTGAACATTAAAACTCTAAAACACCAATAACTGGACAGATATGAACCAAGAAAAATTAGCTCTGAAAACAGCATTTTTGTTGTCTCACAGAGCCATATTTTACTCCTAGTTATATCTGTGCTGGTGGCTCTGCATAACCACGCCCCAACATCATCGCACCACCTCCCGCCATGAACAGATGGCTAAAACTCGTTCCCGCCACTTTCATTAAATGCACATTTCCAAGAAAATTAATATTGTCATGGTTTTAGAAATAGTAAGTGGATGTTAAATGATGTTGCAGCACTGTTTGATTCAAGAAAAAGGAAGAAAGAGTCTAGGACCAGACTGCATGAAATAACTCTATAATCAATCCAAAGCAATCACGTGAACCCTAAAGCTCCTAAAACATCAACATAAACCGTAAGCAATAGCAAAGTAGCATATTTTACTCCTAGTTATATCCGTGCTGGTGGCTCTGGATAGCCACGCCCCTCCCATCTCCGCCACGAACAGATGGCTAAAACTCATCTTCGCCACTTTCATTGAACGCATATCTTCAAGCAAATTAATATTGTCATGGTTTTAGAAATACTTAATGGCTTTAAAATGTTGTTGCAGCACTGCTTGGAATAGTCTCAACTGATCTCTGGCGGTTTTGCCCTCGCATAAGCAGATGCATTCTCTGCTTTTAGAGCTATTTCATGCAGTCTGCTGTGTGGTGGTCATGCGTTTCATTACAAAGTTGAGCCTTTTCAGCGCCTAAGAGCAATGAAAATGACATCGTTCATTTTGTACTGCCACGTTGAAAATTTCACTTCCTATTGCTTTGAAACAATGTTTTCCTTCATTCTTGACATATTTGCAAGGTACCCATGTCAGAAAATATTGTTTTCCTCCCAAAACAAGTTTTATTACAACGTTGAGATTTTTGGCAGTTCTAAAGCCTGTAGGCGTTTCTAAAGCTCCCAACCGCTTTTTCAACGCCTAAGAGCAATGAAAATGACATTGTTCATTTTGTACTGCCACGTTCAAAATTTCACTTCCTATTGCTTAGAAACAATGTTTTCCTTTATTCTTGACATATTTGCAAGGTACCCATGTCAGAAAATATTGTTTTTCTCCCAAAACAAGTTTCATTACAAAGTTGAGCTTTTTGGCAGTTCTAAAGCCTGTAGGCGCTTCTAAAGCGCCCCAAACGCCTTTTTTTAGCTCCTAAGAGCAATGAAAATGACATTATTCATTTTCTACTGCCACGTTCAAGATTTCACTTCCTATTGCTTAGAAACAATGTTTTCCATCACTCTAGACATATTTGCAAGGTACCCATGTCAGAAAATATTGTTTTTCTCCCAAAACAAGTTTCATTACAAAGTTGAGCTTTTTGGCAGTTCTAAAGCCTGTAGGCGCTTCTAAAGCTCCCAAACGCCTTTTCAGCGCCTAAATGCAATGAAAATGACATTGTTCATTTTGTACTGCCACGTTCAAAATTTCACTTCCTATTGCTTAGAAACAATGTTTTCCTTCATTCTTGACATATTTAAAGTGTTCCCATGTCAGAAAATATTGTTTTTCTCCCAAAACAAGTTTCATTACAAAGTTGAGCTTTTTGGCAGTTCTAAAGCCTGTAGGCGCTTCTAAAGCGCCCCAAACGCCTTTTCAGCGCCTAAGAGCAAATAAAATCACATTGTTCATTTTGTACTGCCTCCTTCACAATTTCACTTCCTATTGCTTTAAAACAATGTTTTCCTTCATTCTTGACATATTTGCAAGGTACTCATGTCAGAAAATATTGT
Organism: Prochilodus magdalenae; assembly: GCA_024036415.1. Classification (NCBI taxonomy): domain Eukaryota; kingdom Metazoa; phylum Chordata; class Actinopteri; order Characiformes; family Prochilodontidae; genus Prochilodus; species Prochilodus magdalenae. The sequence continues at coordinate 14,888 of JAMWET010004728.1, forward strand.
TTTCCTCCCAAAACAAGTTTCATTACAAAGTTGAGCTTTTTGGCAGTTCTAAAGCCTATAGGCGCTTCTAAAGCTCCCAAATGCATTTTCAGCGCCTAAGAGCAACGAAAATGACATTGTTCGTTTTGTACTGCCACGTTCAAATTTTCACTTCCTATTGCTTTGAAACAATGTTTTCCTTTTTTCTTGATTTGCAAGGTACCCATGTCAGAAAATATTGTTTTTCTCCCAAAACAAGTTTTATTGCAATGTTTAGCTTTTGGCAGTTCTAAAGCTCCCCAAACGCCTACATTTACATTTACGGCATTTTAGCTGACGCTCTTATCCAGAGCGACTTACAACGTTAATCATATTACAGGTAGGCCAGTGTAGTGTTAGGAGTCTAGCCCAAGGACTCTTATTGGTGTAGCACAGCATAGTCACCCAGACTGGGATTCAAACTCCAGTCTCCCACATGCGGTGGTGGCTCCCTGGCGAGCTACACCAACCACAAGATTTCACTTCCTATTGCTTAGAAACAATGTTTCCCTTCATTATTTACATATTTAAAGTGTTCCCATGTCAGAAAATATTGTTTCTGTCACAAAACAAGTTTCATTACAACGTTGAGCTTTTTGGACGTTCTAAAGCCTGTACACTGCAAATCTGAAATCACATATTCAACACTAAAAGAGTTCAATTTAACACTTTTAAAGTGTTTATATGGGAACCACCAGCATAGTGTAAAATTAACACTTTAGACAGTGTTGGTATAATTAGCACCAACAGAGTGTTATTAAAACAACACTTTAAGTGTAAAATAATTACACTTCTACAGACTCCATTCACTCAACTTCAGTGTTAAAGGTTTACACTACTGGAGTGTGAGAAATTAACACTCTGTGGGTGTTATTAGAGATTAATACAATACTGTGTATTACAATACTTGTGAGAGTTAAATAACTAAACAGGCATGGGGGATTAAGTCCAACATTAAAGTCCTTAATTTAAAGTTTAACTTGTCAAGCTGAGAAATCTTGTTGTGTGGTGTACCCTCTTAATTTAAAAAACACATATTATATTGGCCCAAACTGATGTTAATCAAATTACACAAATAGTACACAAAATGTATTCATCTTTAACCAGCTTTATTTAAACAAAAGCCAAGTCAGCATGCCATTTATAAAATGCAACATTCTGTAACAATATAAAACAATGTGTCACTGCCATATGCCATCTGAAGGTCAAAAGGTTTGAAATATCTAAGCTCATGTGGTTTGATCACAGAGAGATGTTGTTCTTGCTCAAGAACACAAAATGCATGAAGGTGCTCAACAAACACTGTTTCCATGTCTGACACAACAAAATAAATGTCACCTCTCAACATTATGGTGACAATCTTACTGAATACTGGCATTTCGTTAACAACATCAGTACAAACGACAAGACCAGTGGGATACTCAGTCCCATCATATTTTACCCAACTAGTTTGACTTATTTCCATGGATAGATCAAGCTGAAAGTAATTTGAAACCAATTCACCATTTTCAATCTCATTTAGCTTTACAATTCTAACAGGGCCAGATTCAGTGCCTTTGATGGCCAGGGATTCCCAGTGAGCAATAGCTATCTGGTGTTTTAGTGCAAGGCACTTTGTCAGATTCTTGAAGTTTTTTTGCTGGATTTGAAAAATCTGTGCTTTGCTTCGTACCTCATTGTCCAAACATGTACCAATGGACCAATTTGGTGAATACATTCAGGATAATGAATCATGAAGTGATGTTTTGGGATCAAATTATTTTGAGGGTACAGTTCTGTAAACAAATGATGATGCTCCACTATGAGGTGCTTCAAGTATACAGTCATCCCCTCTGTGACACTAGGATAGAACAATATATTGATGATATCCAACAATAGTAACATCAAATTCCAATGTCTGTCCCCTTCTGGAACAACATCCCCAAATATACACGCTGAAATAAGTCAAACTATTCAGAACACTCTCTCGCTTAATTCCAAAGCAAGAGACTTCACCAGAATTCTGTGCAAGCATACTGTAATGCTGCTGATTTGATGTTTTGGTGCGCAGAACAACCCGTGGGTCATCTGCACTGAACACTGTTTGAGCTGTGGTCTTATCAGTAAGACACATTCTGCAGTAGTAGTTAGCACTGAAAGATTCCACATAGCCTAGAATACAATTCAACCCCAAATTGTCACCTGTAATTTGTGAGATGGTACCCCGAAGGGGTTGTTCAGAGAATGACACTTTCATTCCACTTTGTTCAAGCACTTTAATATCCTCAATGAATGGCCTTAATATTGTTTCAATGCCATACTTCTTGGCATCTTGAGAATGAAACAAGGAAATGAGATGAATATTACTTAGAGAAGAATTCAAATGTGGCGGAAGATTTCTGAGTGTGAAATACAAGCATCCAAGTTTATGAACACCATGTTTAGATCCCAAGGGGTTTGCAGTTTCAAAGTCATCATAATAAACTTGAATCTGTAAAGCATTTTCGCATTGTGAATAGAGTGGATGTTTTTTGTAATAATTACCATCACAAAAATCATGGTAAAGGTCATTATCATCTATTGACTGAATGTGGCTGCAAATTTCCTTGTTCTTGAAAATGAACTCCAATGTCTTTAGAAGGGGTATATAAATGAAAGTGTCATTGACTGGTACTTGTTCATACATTCCAGAGACTCTGTTTCTTCTTGAATCATATCTTACACCTAAATTAATTTCAATAGGCTCGACAACCCCCCATTTCACACTGAAGTACTTTCTCCATTTAGCATCTGTGTTGAAGTCACTGAAAGGATTGCATATGTTTTCAAAAATCTCTTCTACTGCCTTTCTACAGGAATGTTCTGGGGTCACTACCTTTAATACTTGACTTTTAACTGTTGTGTGGACTTCATGTAAAAGTTCTTCCATACTTTCCACTACTGACAAAATTACATTATTGGCAACACCACTGCCCTGTAGCTTGGCAATTACAGAAGCACACATTTCAGTGGGGATCTGGCAAGTTTCAGGCTGATCTGGCAAACCTTTTGTTGCCACAGAAACACATGCTTGGGACATATGTTCTACACTTGAAGGCAAAGCTGTGGACACTGAGGCACTACTGGCAGATGTGGCATCAAACAAATTGCTTTCATGAACAATTTTCAGGTGCTTTCTAAAGCCTGCAAAACTTTTGAACTGCAAACAACAATTATCCTGAGAACAAATCAAACTAAATTTCTTTCCTGGATATAAACCATGCAATAACTTAATATGCTGAATCAAGGTGCCAGGCGTATCATGCAATGATCTGCAAATGTAAGACCTAAACATTATTCATTAACTTAGCTCTCAGTTCTTTAACTTTTGGACTCTCTCTTGTGGTGCCTACATCAATAGAAATGGAGAAATGTGTACATGTTGCTGAGTGATTCATCATAGCTCAAACTGAAAACAAAATGAACCTTAAAAAGTTCATCAAATGCTGCCAATGAGGTTCTTCCCTGGCATGGAATGAGCTTCTTGTCCAAGACGATGTAGAAGTTGCTGATGGCCTGCTTGGAGGACCCTGACGCAAGGAGGTATGGCTGCTGTGGTCCCTCTCCCTCAATGTGCTCCTCTAGGCTCCTGCAAGACTAGAAATATACATAAAATCAGAGACCCTAAGCAAAAATCAGAATTTGTTGTTCAACAAAAAGATGCAGTAAAGATCTGTCATACTTTGTGAAACATCACAAGATGGTCAATAGCCTGGCATGCACTGATCTTCTGGGTTTTCTTTCTTCCTGAAGACTGAGGTGGCAATACATGCAACAGAAAGTAGAGCGATGCCATATCACTGTCCCAATCTGTAGATGACAAAGGATATTGCAAAGAAAAATAATACTAAATTTAATTATGGTAACACATTCTAATACAGCCTGTTTTTGGAGTGTAACTACTATATAACATCCAATACATATAAAGTACTTTTATATTCCTACTGGAACAAGAAACATAAGAGTTACTCTTTTGACGTTTATAATTTTGTTAGAAACCTAAAAGGCTTGAAATGTCACCTGACGATAAAAACAAAGGCATAATATACATTAATATAGTGGTTTAGCCCAGCCGTCTCCGAGTCAGACATTTTTCCATCAATTATCAACAATTCTCTCAACTTCTTATCATACAACATTTGACTGTTATGCAGAATTTAGTTGTTTGCTCATTAAATGCCTAACACAATATTGATAAAGGAGGAAATGCAATTCTCTACATTTATCTCTCAGAAAAGAGACACACTGTAGCAATGGGAGGGCTACTCTCCATTTTGTAAACATGAAAGAGGCAGTGTTTCAGCACATCATTCAGAAAACGGAGGCTTTTACATATAGGTTTGCTTTATGTAATACATTCTCAACCCTTATCAGAGCTAATATTGGAAATTTGTGTCAAAGCAAGGACATTTGACTTTTGTTTGCAAGAGAAGTGGTCACCATAAAAATAAGAGAAAAAAGAGATACATAGGTTCCTGTCAGTTTGCAGAAATCACTATGTGCATATCAAATATATATTTAAAAATTACTGACGACTGAATAAACTGCACAAATAAGAACTTGCATAACACTACTTTTTTGCTTAAGCATACCTTGAGAATCATCTAATGATTGCACTACTTGCTGCTCCCTGGCTGATCTCAGCAGTCGTTGTAAAAGGGGTGTGGATATTCTCCAATAATCTATCTGCTGTATCAGTGCCAAAGAGAAGGCTGAAATCCTGAAGTATCTATAAAAAAAAACATATACCACACAATAGGTACATTTTACTACATGAAATCCAATTATTATGTAATATATAATTTCAGAAACATTTAATTACCAGTCCTTTTGTATCCAACATTCGGGGGAAAACAGAGAGGACTGTAGATGATGTCTCAGGATTACGGACCAGTCGCTGCCTGTATTAGAACGTTTCATGCATTTTCAGCAGTATGGTCTCCCTGTCGCTAGTATGGTTCATTAGAGCTATGGCCTCTTTGCAGGACTCATCTGATAGCTGGTTGTCAAGGTGAATAACATTCCTCCCGACTGTTGGCCCTCCAGTGGTTTCCACTTTTGGAGCATCTGACTTAACAGCAAGCTTTGTCTTCCTCTGAATGGTTTTCAGATGCCATGCCAGAAAGCCTGACCCACTCTGACCATCATAAAAATGCTCTTGATAAAGATAAGAAGCCACAATCCAATGCTATAAAAGTGGACATCTAACATACACACAAATAACTTACATATCCTTTTGGAGAAAGTGGATCTTTAAGGGCAGGAAACAAAGTGATTATTCCAAGAGCGTACTTCTCCTTTGTAAGTCGTTGTGAGATTCTTCTTAAAAACAGCAATAAAAAACCTAAATTTATATACCCTTTAGATGGAATATTTAGAAATTCATTAATGTAACATTAAAACATACCCCTCTGTTTCTGTCATATGAGCAGCAAGGATATTAACCATCTGCCTTCTTGAGCTGTCACAAATAGTTCCTGTATCCTCATATTCTTTAAGCACCACTGTCCCTCCAGGCTTGGAGAGAAGAATCTCCTTTATTAGCTGAACAGATAAAAATGTCACAAAATCAACATAATTAAGCAGCCACTGTAATGACAGATGGCTACAAACATCATTTAATTAGAACATCATATTTGAAGGCCTAAAGACGGTCTTACATCTTTGGCTGCTGAACTTTGCAACATTTCTTCCTCCCTTCTAATTCGTTTAACTGGGTAGAATACATCACTATCACTATCTTTGCTTGAAGAAGTCAGGGACATTGTATCTGTCAGGCTGGGTGAGGATGGCTTTGTGGCAGAATCTGTGAAAACGGTTTCAATATATAGATGTATAAAATTTAATTGTATAAAATCTTATTAATATATATACACACACATGCTTGTCATGTAAGAGGAAATCATTTACAATTAGAGTCGTCATGGATGACAAAGCAGATGTCCTTTGAGACTGTGAGATCAGCAAACACATTTTGATCCACCTCTGTTCCAGTCTCATCGGTCACTTTCAACAGTGCATCAAGGGGTATTGAAAATTTCTCTGTCACTAAAATAAAAACAATTGAAAACAATTTCACAACAATTGCCCACAACACTATAGCTTAAATTTCACAACCCAGAAGTGCATTTTACTGAAACCCTACCTTCTGTGATAAAATGTTCAAAAGAAGCCTCAGCAATCTTGATGTACTTCCTTTGAGTCTTGTACTGCACTTTTAAAATCATATTGCTGCAGAAAACCTGTAATCAAAAAATTAAGACTACTATTGATCATTCAAGATGACAATCATTGAAAACACACACACACACACACACACACACACACACACACACACATATATATAAGTAGTATCTCCAAATTAGCCACTTTCAATTTAAATGTAAATCAATGGAACCAGCCTTTTTCCCAAGCTATTTCTGACCACTTCGGTTGGTCCATTCATCATGAACGTTTCACAAAACTTATGACTACAGCTATGATCACATGATGGAAAAAGGTCCAAATTGCCAAAAGGGGAGATACATGTTTTAGCTACAGGTTCAACAAGTCAAGTTTCAGAGAACATCAGATAATATTAAACTTTCGATTGTTCTGAGGATGGGTTCTAGTTTAATCACCCTACCAAGGCTTAAAGCATGTGCACATTGTGTAGCATAACCAGCTTCATTTTAAAATTTACATTCATCTTTTATAAGCGTATTAACATTATATGCATACTAATTAAAAAAAAAAACTTTACATTACTTTAACCCCTGATGGTGTGCTTTAGACAAAATTAATGTATTATGGTTGTAATTACTAAATCAGTTAATATATTTACAGTGTACTTTAATGTTCAAATAAAATAGATCATGTTATTGTATGTATTAAAATACTGCATTCAGATTCTGTCCAATTATAATACTTTTTATAACAGATTTAAAAGCTGGAAGCATGCGATTCTGTTCATATCTCGCAGCATTCTCCTTTCAGCCTGCCTTCAGCCAATCAGGAGAGTATAAATTGGCGTGTAAACAAGAAAAAAAACTGGAGGATTTAAGGTGGAACGACTGAGATTATTAAGAAACAACTGTGCACTTGAATATAACTCCATCATTATTTAAAATTGAACACAGAAATAAACAAGATTGAGAATAAAGAGTGGATTTTTTGTAATTATTTTACCACGTAAGGTGGAACAACGCAATTCACATAAATATGGCTAATAGCTTTAGCATTTAAGGTGGAACGACTGTTGAGATAACGTTAAACAGGAATACTCTTCGTATGAGACTTACTAAGATGTCACATAACAAATTTTCCACCAAAAATGTATACTAAAACATTTAGTAGAGCACTTAAAGCACAACGCTAACAAATACTCACCAGATTTGCTCATATCTCTGTAAGTTGTACAATATTGTAACTCAAGGGGCGCATTTCCAAACATTCCCGCCAAACTCAATGCCCACCGCAGCCACCATCCACACCAGGCAATTTGGCCAGATACCTAAAACACTACCATCTTCAGAACTCTGTACAATTAACAGTGTTTAATTTGTTTGCACCAGAAAAAAAATACATGCAGATTTTCTGGTTAGAAAACTTAACCGAACACCCAAAGCTAAAGCGAGCTTGTTCGTGTCTCATTGCTCGATGCTAGCAAGCTATTTGACTAAAAACACATAAACGTACACGGTAATGTTACTGTAAAGATACAAAAACTCACCCGATAGAACTGGGTCTTAGCTTAATGTGGACCAGAAAAGTCAAACAAACGAAGTTATAAAGGACAGCGTTGCAGCATTGCACTGCACCGTGATTCACGTCGCAGCATCCTCCTTTCTCACGAATACAGCTGCCTTCAGCCAATCAGGAGAGTATAAATTGGCGCGTAAACAAGAAAAAAAAACTGGAGGATTTAAGGTGGAACGACTGAGATTATTAAGAAACAACTGTGCACTTGAATATAACTCCATCATTATTTAAAATTGAACACAGAAATAAACAAGATTGAGAATAAAGAGAATAATACTCTTCGTACGAGACTTACTAAGATGTCACATAACAAATTTTCCACCAAAAATGTATACTAAAACATTTAGTAGAGCACTTAGAGCACAACGCTAACAAATACTCACCAGTGACATCACCACACTCTGATAACCTGGCTCGAGTTTGGTTACTCTAGGACCAAAGGTCAGGGAGTTACAGCCAAATCCATCTGGTAAATGTAACTATAGAAACAAGCCTCAATTTGGAAAAAAAAACTATGCAAGGCGTAGCACGGGCATGGAAGGTCCTAGAGTTACCAAACTTGGCAAATGTTGACATCACCACACTCTGATGACCTGGCCTAAGTTTGGTGACTCTAGGATCAAAGGTCAGGGAGTTACAGCCAAATCAATTTGCTAAATATCAATTTAGACATAAGCCTCAAGTGGGAAAAAACAAACTATGCAAGGCGTAGCACGGGCATGGAAGGTCCTAGAGTTACCAAACTTGGCAAATGTTGACATCACCACACTCTGATGACCTGGCCTAAGTTTGGTGACTCTAGGATCAAAGGTCAGGGAGTTACAGCCAAATCCATTTGGTAAATGTAACTATAGACACAAGCCTCAAGTGAGAAAATAAAAACTATGCAAGGCGTAGCACGGGCATGGAAAGTCCTAGAGTTACCAAACTTGGCAAATGTTGACATCACCACACTCTGATGACCTGGCCTAAGTTTGGTGACTCTAGGATCAAAGGTCAGGGAGTTACAGCCAAATCCATTTGGTAAATGTAACTATAGACACAACGCTCAAGTGGCAAAAACAAACCATGCAAGGCATTGCACGGGCATGGAAGGTCCTAGAGTTACCAAACTTGGCAAATGTTGACATCACCACACTCTGATGACCTGGCCTAAGTTTGGTGACTCTAGGATCAAAGGTCAGGGAGTTACAGCCAAATCCATTTGGTAAATGTAACTATAGGCACAAGCCTCAAGTGAGAAAAACAAACCATGCAAGGCATTGCACGGACATGGAAGGTCCTAGAGTTACCAAACTTGGCAAATGTTGACATCACCACACTCTGATGACCTGGCCTAAGTTTGGTGACTCTAGGATCAAAGATCAGGGAGTTACAGCCAAATCCATTTGGTAAATGTAACTATAGACACAAGCCTCAAGTGAGAAAAACAAACTATGCAAGGCGTAGCACGGGCATGGAAGGTCCTAGAGTTACCAAACTTGGCAAATGTTGACATCACCACACTCTGATGACCTGGCCTAAGTTTGGTGACTCTAGGATCAAAGGTCAGGGAGTTACAGCCAAATCCATTTGGTAAATGTAACTATAGACACAAGCCTCAAGTGAGAAAAACAAACTATGCAAGGCGTAGCACGGGCATGGAAGGTCCTAGAGTTACCAAACTTGGCAAATGTTGACATCACCACACTCTGATGACCTGGCCTAAGTTTGGTGACTCTAGGATCAAAGGTCAGGGAGTTACAGCCAAATCTATTTGGTAAATGTAACTCTAGACAGAAGCCTCAAGTGTGAAAAACAAAACCATGCAAGGCATAACACGGGTATGGAAGGTCCTAGAGTTACCAAACTTGGCAAATGTTGACATCACCACACTTTGATGACCTGGCCTAAGTTTGGTGACTCTAGGATCACAGGTCAGGGAGTTACAGCCAAATCCATTTGGTAAATGTAACTATAGACACAAGCCTCAAGTGAGAAAAACAAACTATGCAAGGCGTAGCACGGGCATGGAAGGTCCTAGAGTTACCAAACTTGGCAAATGTTGACATCACCACACTCTGATGACCTGGCCTAAGTTTGGTGACTCTAGGATCAAAGGTCAGGGAGTTACAGCCAGCCACATCGATTTGGTAATTGTAACTCTAGACATAAGCCTCAAGTCCGAAAAAAAAAAAAACAATTTTGCAAGGCCTAGCACGGGCATGGAAGGTCCTAGAGTTACCAAACTTGGCAAATGTTGACATCACCACACTCTGATGACCTGGCCTAAGGTTGGTGACTCTAGGATCAAAGGTCAGGGAGTTACAGCCAAATCCATTTGCAAAATATCAATAAAGACTTAAGCCTCAAGTGTGAAAAACAAAGCCATGCAAGGCGTAACACGGGTATGGAAGGTCCTAGAGTTACCAAACTTGGCAAATGTTGACATCACCACACTTTGATGACCTGGCCTAAGTTTGGTGACTCTAGGATCACAGGTCAGGGAGTTACAGCCAAATCCATTTGGTAAATGTGACAATACACACAAGCCTCAAGAGGGAAAAAAAAAAAACATGCAAGGCGTAGCACAGGCATGGAAGGTCCTAGAGTTACCAAACTTGGCAAATGTTGACATCACCACACTCTGATGACCTGGCCTAAGGTTGGTGACTCTAGGATCAAAGGTCAGAGAGTTACAGCCAAATCCATTTGGTAAATGTAACTATAGACACAAGCCTCAAGTGAGAAAATAAAAATGATGCAAGGCGTAGCACGGGCATGGAAGGTCCTAGAGTTACCAAACTTGGCAAATGTTGACATCACCACACTCTGATGACCTGGCCTAAGTTTGGTGACTCTAGGATCAAAGGTCAGGGAGTTACAGCCAAATCCATTTGGTAAATGTAACTATAGACACAAGCCTCAAGTGAGAAAAACAAACTATGCAAGGCGTAGCACGGGCATGGAAGGTCCTAGAGTTACCAAACTTGGCAAATGTTGACATCACCACACTCTGATGACCTGGCCTAAGTTTGGTGACTCTAGGATCAAAGGTCAGGGAGTTACAGCCAAATCCATTTGGTAAATGTAACTATAGGCACAAGCCTCAAGTGGGTAAAAAAACAAACTATGCGAGGCGTTGCACGGGCATGGAAGGTCCTAGAGTTACCAAACTTGGCAAATGTTGACATCACCACACTCTGATGACCTGGCCTAAGTTTGGTGACTCTAGGATCAAAGGTCAGGGAGTTACAGCCAAATCCATTTGGTAAATGTAACTATAGACACAAGCCTCAAGTGAGAAAAACAAACTATGCAAGGCGTAGCACGGGCATGGAAGGTCCTAGAGTTACCAAACTTGGCAAATGTTGAGACATACACACACTCTGATGACCTGGCCTAAGTTTGGTGACTCTAGGATCAAAGGTCAGGGAGTTACAGCCAAATCCATTTGGTAAATGTAACTATAGACACAAGCCTCAAGTGAGAAAAACAAACTATGCAAGGCGTAGCACGGGCATGGAAGGTCCTAGAGTTACCAAACTTGGCAAATGTTGACATCACCACACTCTGATGACCTGGTCCAAGTTTGGTGACTCTAGGATCAAAGGTCAGGGAGTTACAGCCAAATCTATTTGGTAAATGTAATTATAGACACAAGCCTCAAGTAGTGAAAAACAAACTATGCAAGGCGTAGTACGGACATGGAAGGTCCTAGAGTTACCAAACTTGGCAAATGTTGACATCACCACACTCTGATGACCTGGCCCAAGTTTGGTGACTCAAGGATCAAAGGTCAGGGAGTTACAGCCAAATCCATTTGGTAAATGTAACTAAAGAGACACAAGCCTCAAGTGGGTAAAAAAACAAACTATGCAAGGCGTAGCACGGGCATGGAAGGTCCTAGAGTTACCAAACTTGGCAAATGTTGACATCACCACACTCTGATGACCTGGCCTAAGTTTGGTGACTCTAGGATCAAAGGTCAGGAAGTTACAGCCAAATCCATTTGGTAAATGTAACTATAGACACAAGCCTCAAGTGAAAAAAACAAACTATGCAAGGCGTAGCACGGGCATGGAAGGTCCTAGAGTTACCAAACTTGGCAAATGTTGACATCACCACACTCTGATGACTTGGTCTAAGTTTGGTGACTCTAGGATCAAAGGTCAGGGAGTTACAGCCAAATCCATTTGGTAAATGTAACTATAGACACAAGCCTCAAGTGAAAAAAACAAACTATGCAAGGCGTAGCACGGGCATGGAAGGTCCTAGAGTTACCAAACTTGGCAAATGTTGACATCACCACACTCTGATGACCTGGCCTAAGTTTGGTGACTCTAGGATCAAAGGTCAAGGAGTTACAGCCAAATCCATTTGGTAAATGTAACTATAGGCACAAGCCTCAAGTGGGGAAAAACAAACTATGCGAGGCGTTGCACGGGCATGGAAGGTCCTAGAGTTACCAAACTTGGCAAATGTTGACATCACCACACTCTGATGACCTGGCCTAAGTTTGGTGACTCTAGGATCAAAGGTCAGGAAGTTACAGCCAAATCCATTTGGTAAATGTAACTATAGACACAAGCCTCAAGTGAAAAAAAACAAACTATGCAAGGCGTAGCACGGGCATGGAAGGTCCTAGAGTTACCAAACTTGGCAAATGTTGACATCACCACACTCTGATGACCTGGTCTAAGTTTGGTGACTCTAGGATCAAAGGTCAGGGAGTTACAGCCAAATCTATTTGGCAAATGTAACTATAAACTCAAGCCTCAAGTGGGAAAAACAAACCATGCAAGGCGTAGCACGGGCATGGAAGGTCCTAGAGTTACCAAACTTGGCAAATGTTGACATCACCACACTCTGATGACCTGGCCTAAGTTTGGTGACTCTAGGATCAAAGGTCAGGGAGTTACAGCCAAATCCATTTGGTAAATGTAACTATAGACACAAGCCTCAAGTGAGAAAAACAAACTATGCAAGGCGTAGCACGGGCATGGAAGGTCCTAGAGTTACCAAACTTGGCAAATTTTGACATCACCACACTCTGATGACCTGGCCTAAGTTTGGTGACTCTAGGATCAAAGGTCAAGGAGTTACAGCCAAATCCATTTGGTAAATGTAACTATAGACACAAGCCTCAAGTGAAAAAAAAAAAAACTATGCAAGGCGTAGCACGGGCATGGAAGGTCCTAGAGTTACCAAACTTGGCAAATGTTGACATCACCACACTCTGATGACCTGGCCTAAGTTTGGTGACTCTAGGATCAAAGGTCAGGGAGTTACAGCCAAATCCATTTGGTAAATGTAACTATAGACACAAGCCTCAAGTGAGAAAAACAAACTATGCAAGGCGTAGCACGGGCATGGAAGGTCCTAGAGTTACCAAACTTGGCAAATGTTGACATCACCACACTCTGATGACCTGGCCTAAGTTTGGTGACTCTAGGATCAAAGGTCAGGGAGTTACAGCCAAATCCATTTGGTAAATGTAACTATAGACACAAGCCTCAAGTGGGGAAAACCAAACTATGCAAGGCGTACCACGGGCATGGAAGGTCCTAGAGTTACCAAACTTGGCAAATGTTGACATCACCACACTCTGATGACCTGGCCTAAGTTTGGTGACTCTAGGTTCAAAAGGTCAGGGAGTTACAGCCAAATCTATTTGGTAAATGTAACTATAGACACAAGCCTCAAGTGAGAAAAAACAAACTATGCAAGGCGTAGCACGGGCATGGAAGGTCCTAGAGTTACCAAACTTGGCAAATGTTGACATCACCACACTCTGATGACCTGGCCTAAGTTTGGTGACTCTAGGATCAAAGGTCAGGGAGTTACAGCCAAATCCATTTGGTAAATGTAACTATAGACACAAGCCTCAAGTGGGAAAAACAAACTATGCAAGGCGTAGCACGGGCATGGAAGGTCCTAGAGTTACCAAACTTGGCAAATGTTGACATCACCACACTCTGATGACCTGGCCTAAGTTTGGTGACTCTAGGATCAAAGGTCAGGGAGTTACAGCCAAATCCATTTGGTAAATGTAACTAAAGAGACACAAGCCTCAAGTGGGAAAAACAAACCATGCAAGGCGTAGCACGGGCATGGAAGGTCCTAGAGTTACCAAACTTGGCAAATGTTGACATCACCACACTCTGATGACCTGGCCTAAGTTTGGTGACTCTAGGATCAAAGGTCAGGGAGTTACAGCCAAATCCATTTGGTAAATGTAACTATAGACACAAGCCTCAAGTGGGGAAAAACAAAACATTCAAGGCGTAGCACGGGCATGGAAGGTCCTAGAGTTACCAAACTTGGCAAATGTTGACATCACCACACTCTGATGACCTGGCCTAAGTTTGGTGACTCTAGGATCAAAGGTCAGGGAGTTACAGCCAAATCCATTTGGTAAATGTAACTATAGACACAAGCCTCAAGTGAGAAAAACAAACTATGCAAGGCGTAGCACGGGCATGGAAGGTCCTAGAGTTACCAAACTTGGCAAATGTTGACATCACCACACTCTGATGACCTGGCCTAAGTTTGGTGACTCTAGGATCAAAGGTCAGGGAGTTACAGCCAAATCCATTTGGTAAATGTAACTATAGACACAAGCCTCAAGTGAGAAAAACAAACTATGCAAGGCGTAGCACGGGCATGGAAGGTCCTAGAGTTACCAAACTTGGCAAATGTTGACATCACCACACTCTGATGACTGGGCCTAAGTTTGGTGACTCTAGGATCAAAGGTCAAGGAGTTACAGCCAAATCCATTTGGTAAATGTAACTATAGGCACAAGCCTCAAGTGGGGAAAACCAAACTATGCAAGGCGTACCACGGGCATGGAAGGTCCTAGAGTTACCAAACTTGGCACAAATTGACATCACCACACTCTGATGACCTGGCCTAAGTTTGGTGACTCTAGGATCAAAGGTCAGGAAGTTACAGCCAAATCCATTTGGTAAATGTAACTATAGACACAAGCCTCAAGTGAAAAAAACAAACTATGCAAGGCGTAGCACGGGCATGGAAGGTCCTAGAGTTACCAAACTTGGCAAATGTTGACATCACCACACTCTGATGACCTGGCCTAAGTTTGGTGACTCTAGGATCAAAGGTCAGGGAGTTACAGCCAAATCCATTTGGTAAATGTAACTATAGACACAAGCCTCAAGTGAGAAAAACAAACTATGCAAGGCGTAGCACGGGCATGGAAAGTCCTAGAGTTACCAAACTTGGCAAATGTTGACATCACCACACTCTGATGACCTGGCCTAAGTTTGGTGACTCTAGGATCAAAGGTCAAGGAGATACAGCCAAATCCATTTGGTAAATGTAACTATAGGCACAAGCCTCAAGTGGGGAAAAACAAACTATGCAAGGCGTACCACGGGCATGGAAGGTCCTAGAGTTACCAAACTTGGCACAAATTGACATCACCTGAAGTTCAAGATTTCTATTCTATTTTAGAAACAATGTTTCCTTCATTCTAGACATATTTGCAAGGTACCCATGTCAGAAAATACTGTTTTTGTCACAATACAAGTTTTATTACAACGTTGAGCTTTTTGGCAGTTCTAAAGCCTGTAGGCGCTTCTAAAGCGCCCCAAACGCTTTTTCAGCGCCTAAATGCAAATGTTATGACCCCTGATTTATGACCCTTGATTTATAACCCCTCTGTGGCAGGGTAGTTTGATTGACAGGTCAGTTTGATTGACAGGTCGGTCTGATTGACAGGTCAAGTTGCTTGACAAGCTGGCTGTCTTGTCAGCATGTCGATACACCACACCCCCCACTACCCCACAAGATTTATGATGGGAGGGGGGTTGTTGAGTGTGTCAGCGGGTTCTGCTCTGGTGTGGGGGTCACGTCGCCAACCCCTGTTGTGTAAACAATTAAAAGGTGTGATTGTGTCTTCTGCTATGTATTGAAGACGTCTGCATGGCTTGTATCAAGTTGTTTGATGTTAGAATAAACGTCTGCAAACTCTGGATGTGTGTGCGCGTGTGTGTGTCTGATTGCGGGGGGTGTGTGTTCTGGTGATGTAATTACACCTATAAGCACCAACCAATCAAACACAAAGGATTTCAATAGACTATATCCTGGGAGTGTCTTGAGAAAAACTGGGTATATAGATGGCGTTGCGGTACAGGCATTTCACCCACTGAATCATCACAATCGGGAGCAACATGGCCGTCGTTTTTGGTAAGTGTGTGTTTTACAGACTTAAAGTGTGTTTTACAGAATTTAACATTTTCTGTTGTAGACGTTTTAAATAGCGTTTCAATTGTCTTGTTTAACAGGTTTTTCATCGGTCTAGGTACATCCGAGCTTGAAACTATTCTTGCTATTAGGAGCATTGAAGGATTGTCACAACTTGGTAAATTCTTTCATATTTTATTATGTTTATTATTGATATTTATTTAAATCATGTAGTTGTTGATGTTAATCAAAGTAATCCCTTAACCCGTGTTATTACAGGAGTTGCAAACACATCGGATTACGAAAATCCACTTGGTGAGTAAACAGACGCTTTGTAGTTTTGTTTTTGTGTCGGGGGTTGTGTTGTGTGACACTAATTCATATGTTTTTTTGTAGTAGGATTGACCCGTCTAGTTGAAACAACGGGTCTCTTAACACCTCCAGGGTTTGAGGCCATCCCCACGACGCCTTTGGCCTGTGATACACATAAAGTGTTAGTCCACAACGACGTATCTGCGCCGTATGCATTCAACCCATGCTTAACAAGCAGCCCCGGGTGTACATACAATTGTGAAAACGAAGCCTTTGGAGAAGTAGGCCCTGTTTCACACGAAGGACTCCATACATTTGGGGGTAACCGTGAATCATCAGGTATGTGTCTATTTGCTATATTGTACTGATGCGGCGATAGTTGTGTGCATGTGAGTGTGTGTGTGTGTGTGTGTGTGTGTGTGAGTATGTAATGTTTTTCTTGACTCTTTACAGATTTACACAACAACGACCATACTGTGAACACCGTACAGGGGTACACCGATCTGGACACTGCTGGATGGACCGACGAGTTGTTGCATGCATGGAATGAAAACAGTTTTGCAGAAAAGGTGCCTGAAACAGTGGATGCCGGAGCTGTGCTGGATGTTGGACTGGGTGTATTACTGGGAGATCTGAGAGACATTGATGGGGAAAACTTGCGAGCAAATCAGGAACATGAAAAACAAGTAAGCGGTCCTTACCCTTCTGGCGAAAATGAGGATCTTAGACTTTTGTTGAGACAAGAGGTTGTTAAAAACACCATTGAGAAACGTAGACAAGCGGCTCTTCAACGTAGGTCTAAAAACACTATAAAGAAATTAACCGAACAAATTCAAAAACAGAATCAACAGCATCAGAAATTTGTGCATGAATGTCGTAAACAGCATTATCATATATTTAACCGTATTCAAGCGCTAGACACCGAGTGTAAAGAACTGAAACAGCATTTGATTTCTTTCACAAATGTGTTATATAGCCTCAACAAAGTGTTGGAGTTGAAACTTTCGGATGTTGCTGATTCTTCAACAACATAGGTGTTGTTAGGTTTGATATATTTTACTTACCAACTCATTCAATAAACCATCTCATTAGTACAAACCAAAATAGTTTTTATTTTTATATATATATATATATATATATATATATATATATATTTAATAGAAAACAAACAACAAAATGGGGTCTAAAAGGTGTCGGGAGTCAGACAACAATCCGTGTGTTAGCGAAACAAATGATGATACGTGGCATCGGATGTCTTTACACAGACGAATTCCTTGTTTACAGGAGCTGTATATGTCTACTATAGAAACAAGTAATGGTTTACAAGACACATTCTCGCCACACACAAATGTTGATAGACAACTTGCCACTAATGTTCTACAAAACACATTGAATGGATATTTGTCACATAGAAATGCCACAACACAGAATCCGTCAACAAAACGTCGCAGATGTGATATAGCACACACGCAACATAACGCAACACACATAAACACAGAGCAGACAGGAGCTGGTGTACAGTCACATAGATCACTCGACCCAACAACTCCTAACTATGGTTTGTCTGATAGCGACATAGCGGAATTGGTGAGGTATGGCGGCCTTGTAGATGGTTATACCGTAGTGCCGAGAAGTAGGTTTAACAGCATTGTGCTACACAGGACATTGAATTTTCGCGAGGCACCGACCGCAGACATGGCCTCATATGCAACCTATGTGCATGATGTATTGTCAGACATTGTTTCATTCTCTCGGGTGTTGGCTGGTGATGGTAGCGTTATTGATGTTACACTAAGAGGCGATAGTTTAACATCCGATGTAAATGTTATCTTGTCTTCAAGAGATGGTTATAGCATTGACAGATTTTCAGATGCTATTGAAAGGGTTATGCAGAGCAACAAAGGTGTTAAAACAGACAATAATTTGATATTGACAGTCACCATAGCTATGAGTAAAAATGGCGGTGTTCGGCGTAAGCTGCGTGACCTAGCACACGATCAGGTCATCAATAAGAACAGGTTAAATCTTTTTTGCCCGACAAACATCTCAAACAACCTGTGTTTTGCTATCTGCCTCGCTCATTTTCTGAACCCGCATTTGCCTCATAATGTGTTAGAAGCTATAGCTGATCAGATACAGACGAGCGCTGGCTACACACGTAATCACAGAGTTGGTTTTAATGATGTTGCTCAATTCGAAAACAAGTTTGGTATTAAAATAGTTGTGTTCCACAAGAGTAGTTCCGGAAGTTTAGAAAAGCATCAAACAAATGACAAACCACATGCCAAGACACAGTTTTTGTACCTCCATGATGGTCATTATTACATGGTAAAAAACTTGAAAGCGTTCATGGGTGTGCCGTATGTTTGCAAGTTTTGCTATAAGGGGTATACATCGGCAATGGATCATAGCTGTAAATATTGTTGCAATGTGTGTTAAGACGCTTTGTGTCACACTAAACCCCGGCGTGTCAAATATTGCAACGACTGCTTACGCTACTGCAAGTCTGACTACTGTTATGAACAGCATAAAAAAAGCCAACTACAGGAGTGATGGCTTCCTCATGCGATCTGACCAAGTATTGTAAAAAATGCGGACGTCGTTATCATGTTAGTTTAACAAAGCCAAAACCCCACAGATGCCTGTCTGGGCGTTGTGTTCATTGCGGTGACGAATTAGTGTCGGATACCGTACATGAATGTTACATACAACCAATCAAATTAAAAGAACCCAGCACATCATACATATTTTTTGACTTTGAGACGCGAGTTGAAAACGGCAAGCATGAAGCAAATTTTGTCTGTGCAATTACGTATGACGGTAGAGAGTTCACAGCAGAAGGGTCGGACTGCGTCGCGCGACTTGTCAAAGAGTTTAGACGTCCCAAATATCAGGGTTACACATGGTTGGCTCACAATGCGGCTGGTTTTGACAATTTCTTGCTATTGGAATATTTTTCTAAAGTGGGGATTGCCATCAGAATCACAATGATGGGGTGTAGACTGATCTCAATGTACGACGAGGCGTACAAACAGCGCTACATTGACTCGTATTCATTTATCCCGATGCGTTTAGCCAAGACTGCGTCAGCGTTAAATTTAACATGTTCAGAGAAAGGACACTTTCCACACAAGTTTAACCTGAAACAAAATGAAAACTACGTAGGTCCGTACCCCGCCAAGAGTTTTTATGGCTACGACACAATGAACGATAAAGACAGAAAGCAGTTTGACGAGTGGTACAACACTGTCTCTGGTGGTGTGTTTGACTTCAAAAAGGAGCTGTATGTTTATGGTAGGAACGATGTTGTTTTACTACGTGAGGCATGCATTAAGTATCGTGACGAGTTCATCCAGTGTACAAAATTGGACCCGTTTAATTATACAACTTTAGCATCGTGTTGCATGGCCGTGTACAAGACACATTTTCTTCCAAAAGACACACTAGCGCTGACACACAACAATGCGTACGTTAACCAACACAAAACTTTTTCGAATGTTTCTATTGAATGGCTTGAGTTTGTTAAAAGCACAAGAGATGTGGACATTCACCATGCCCTAACCCATGGCGAGATGAAGTTTGGTGTGTACCATGTGGATGGTTACTACGAAAAGGATGGTGTACGAAAAGCCTTGGAGTTTAACGGATGTATGCATCATGGTCATGAATGTCGTTACAGTCACAACCATGTCCATCCAATGTCGAAGGTGTCGTACGGCGAATTACGAAAGCAGTTTAATACCAAGGTGGAGGTACTTGTTCGTGCATATGGTCTGGAGGTTGAAGTTATGTGGGAATGTCAGTGGGCTAATGCTAAGAGGTTTGATTTGGATGTTGTGACATTTATGTCTACGTACACACAGCCTGAAAGATTGAAACCGAGAGATGCACTTTTTGGGGGTAGAACCAACGCATACAAGCTGTACCACAAAGCTAGTGAGGGTGAGAAAATCAGATACTTGGACTTTACCAGTTTGTATCCATTCTGTCAGGCCAGGAAGAAATACCCAGTAGGTCATCCAAAAGTAATTTTCAAAAATTTCGGACCTCTTGAGGAATACTACGGACTTGTCAAGGCAACCGTGTATCCACCTAGAAAGCTCCTACACCCTGTTTTACCATACCGTTGTAATGGTAAATTAATGTTCCCACTCTGTCGTACATGCGCTGAGTCAGAGAATCAAGCCACACAGTGTGTTCATGATAATGAAGACAGATCCATCACGGGGACATGGGTTAGTATTGAATTGCTGAAGGCCGTTGAGAAGGGCTATGTGTTAGTCAAAATCCACGAGGTGTGGCATTTTCCAGACAGTTCAGAGACGTTATTCTGTGAGTACGTAAAGACATTTTTACAGTATAAACAGGAAGCAAGTGGTTACCCAGCACAGGCTGTTACAGAGGAGGAGAAGGCTGAATACATCAGGGATTATTTTGAAAAGGAAAAGATTCATCTGAATCCTGACAAGATATGTCTTAACCCAGCACGCAGGTCTATTAACAAATTGTTGTTGAACAGCTTGTGGGGTCGTTTTTCAATGAGGGAAAACTTGCCCGTGTCTGAGTTGTTGACAGACCCTGAACAGTTTTCACAACATATCTTTGCCGATGGATACGACGTCAAACACTTTTCATTTGTCTCTGATACTACAGCATTGATCCAGTGGTGTTATTCCGACGGGGACCATTGCCCGACACGTGACATTAATGTCTTTCTCGGAGCCTTTACTACCGCACATGCGCGATTAGAATTGTATGATCTGATGGATAGACTGGGCGATAGACTGTTGTACAGCGACACTGACAGTGTTTCTTTTTGTTTCTCGCGATGGTGACTGGGAACCACCTCTGGGGCCCTACTTAGGTGATTTAACAGATGAGATTGGCGGTGACGATTACATTACAGAGTTCTGCTCGGGAGGTCCTAAGACATATGGTTATCGCACAGCTGTTGGTAAAACATGTATGAAGGCTAAGGGTATTACACTAAATTCGGAAAATTCTAAAGTTGTTAGACTCGACACACTGATCGATCTTGTTGACCATTACTTGTTGAATCAAAACAGTAGTCGACACATCCTGGCTCGTGCAGACGGCATCGTACGAAATAAAAAGAACCTCACGCTGAAAAATAAGTCAGTGGTGAAGCGCTTTAAAGTCGTATACAACAAACGGGTCCTGTTGTCTGATTTTTCAACACTTCCTTATGGATACTAAACATTTCCAAGACTATCGCGGGGTGCGCGATATTGGTAGTTTTGATTTTAGATTACAACATCCTTTTTCTTGTGTAATAAGTGGACCGTCAAATTCTGGGAAAACATTTTTTGTAAAACGTTTAATTGAACGTACTGATGAGATGGTTTCAAAGAAAATAGAAAACATAGTGTACATTTATGACTGTTGGCAACCGCTTTACGATGATATGTTAAAAATAAGAAACATTAATTTTGTTCAGGGGATCCCAACAACATTAAACGATGATGCACTTCTACCATCTAACAGAACTAATTTATTGATTATTGATGATGTAATGAAAGATGCTAGCGATAACGCCGAGGTTGAGAAGGCGTTTACACAGTATGTACATCATCGAAACTTGAGTGTCATTTACCTAATACAGAATTTGTTTTTTCAAGGAAAGTCTAGCAGGACTATCAGTTTGAACACAAATTATCTGATATTATTTCAAAATCCTAGAGACAACAATCAGATCGGAGTGTTAGGTAGACAAGTGTACCCAGGTGACACAAAGTTTTTAATGGAGTGTTTTCAAAATGCGGTAAAAGAATTCGTCTTTCGTCTCAGAACTGATCTGCTTTCAAACCGACCTGTTGTTTACATTAAAAAACACAGATAGGTCGTTATGTCTGACAGACTATAGACCCCTGGGGTTAAACTTCTATTTAAAGCCAAACCAGCACAGAGACGTGTTATTTTACAAACGGCATCTAATGAACTCATCTTAACCCTGTGTGAGATAGCCTTTAACGTGCTTAATGGTAAAATACCTCTCACAACAAAAAGTAAAAACCCTGAAGAAGAAGTCTGAAATACATTTTTTGCAGATAAAAAGGTCGCTGTTTTCACGAACAAAGAAACTGGTTAACCAGAAAGGAGGTGTGGTTATTTTCTACCACTGCTGAGCGTCTTTGCTTTTCATAACGAGTTTGATAACCAAATAACTGAAAGTATGGAGTATGCCGAAAATTGTTGTTTATGGTACCACAACACCAGCTGGATAAGCTGAGGAATACTACTCAAATGGGTCTATGAAATTTAGTAGTAGAAAATGACTTTGTTGTGTCTATACGAAAATATTTTAGGCAGGAACAATTTGTAAATGAAAAGACCAAGCTTACGCCTCTGTTTTGCAGAGATATTTTAACCATCGTCAAACAGGGTGAAATGGAAACCAATACAAATTACTATCATTATGCAAGTAATGTTAATACGGTGACAAATGCTGAGCCTGATGGTGGAAATGATGTAATCACTGATGTTCTTAGAAATGTACCCTCACGAAGCAAGAAGAATGTCGAGTATGTTTTAGATAAAATGTCTAAATCAAAAGATGTGTCTTCTTGGAATGAAATGGGAGAATTTGTTTTAAACGGCCGAACGGTCCCGGGTCCACATATTCTGGATTTGGTAAAAAGTATCACAGCACCACACCTGGTTAGTGACCCTCGTAGACCCCGGGGGTTGACCACATGTGGTTGATGTAAAATCTTGTACTTGTCTGGTCGAGTATCGCTGTGTTCTACACGATGTCTTAATGAAATCACTAATCATTTTTGGAAACCTGCCATAGTCTGGTCCGTTTCCAAAACTGTCGAAAAAACAACCGACACGATCCTCATTTATGTAGACAGCGAGCCAGTGTTCTCCGGGGAGGTCGGAGGTGTGTGTATTAATAATGACCATTGTTGGTAATTTCTTTATGATATTTGTTGGTAATTGGTCACATGCTAACACACCAAGAAAATGTGTGTTGACGGCCACTTTGTCCATGATATCAGTCAGCTCTAACGTGTTCATTAGTAAAAATCCACTAAAACTTGTCTTCGATTAGACACTTCAATGATACTGTCAAAAACAGCATACACAATCAAATTTATGGTGTGTGGAAGGGGTTGTTTGAAGCGCGCCTCCAGTCTTATGTTACCCGATTTGACCAAAGATACATGTTGACTGCATTCTTCGTCAGGTGTAAGATTAAACGCATACAGAGTATAGCCCTGTAGGAAATCTGACCTATCAATGGGCAAAGATTGGTTTTTCAGATGTCTTCCAGATGCAAGAGCCAGCTGATAAAATTCGCGTACGGCTGACCCTGAATGGAAGTCAGGTTGATGCGGTTTAGCTGGATATTGTTGTCCGTCTACATACACAGCTAGAAATTCCAAATCATAATGTTTGAATGCAAAAGGGTTTTTATTGTATGCGCCTGTAAATGCATCATTGTCAACCATCGCTAATATCATAGATTTTGGTAGTGTCCCCAAGAACAAGTTTTCTTGGTTAGAAACACGTGTTCCAGCGGGTATTGAAATCAGAATTTTTTAGGCATTCAGCACTCCTGAAAAAATATATCGATTGCCGGTAGCGTTTTTACGAGGCTTGGTCAAACCGTTGTTGCTAGACATCCATATGACAAGAGTCCCTGGAAAGCAGTTTCCAGGGTCGACATAGTTGGCGAGACATTCTATGATGCTGCGGTAAGGGTATGTGCTTGAACTCTGTGATATCAACCTGCCACCGATGGATACGTCGACCTGTTAAATATTGTAGCTCCAGGGTAGTTTATCAGCCCCACAGCTGCTCCATCGTCTATGTCGCTGCCGTCAGGTTTCGTGATTTTAAGGCAGAGGTACAAGAGTGTGTTATTCAGGTCTGTATAATCTTCGCCATGTCCGGCTATGAAAAATTCCAAAGGACCGGTGTCTGATATTGCCGAAAGCAGTGGAATTTCAACATAGGTGTTCTTCTCGATAGCTGTTTGTGTTAAAGGTACTGTAAACAAGTCCAATTCTGATTTAATACAATCTTCAGACATACGATGAAGTAGCGCCATGATCAGAAAATGGTGTTTATAGCCTTTCTACTGGATGGTCGTGTGGTTTGTTTCTCCTTTCTCTTTCCTTTTGAAACTATGTGTTTTTTAGTCTCTCGTTTGGTTTTCTTTGCGGGTCGACCACGCCTCTTACCATATGGTCGTTTCACAGATTTTTGAGCCATCACCATCATACCCGAACCGCCCTGGTTGCCGCGCATCACACATGGCACCCCATGGCTGATTATGTCGCGTACAATATTTTTAGCAGCAGTTTTTAAATGTGGTTTGGCTATACTGTAACCCCTCCTGAACAATGGTATAGCCATTCTGAATAAATTTCTAAAAATCCCGCCAAATCCAGCTCCATACATTGCAGGGCTACCCGCATAGCCAGGCATGACACATGGTAAAGTGCATGGTAAAGTAATACAAAAAACCGCTGTCACCCATGTTTGCCATTTGCGGGAAATGAGAGCGTTTCACAAATGTTACACCTTTTAAGGTTTCTGAATGTCCACTACATAGTTTTCAGGAACCCAGCTGTTGAATTTGGAAGGACAACCCATCCATTTCACTAAAACCATTGTTTTTTTACCCTTTTTTTTTTGTATCTAGAATCTTTTCAACTTTAAATGTTTTCTCTCTAGGAACATTTAATTTTTGTAGTTCTTGGTCATAGAAACTACCTTGTATTATGTCGCCATCATAATCTTTCAACCTGTAAACAGGTGGTTGGCGATGGATGCATTCCGATACAGTGAAAAATATTCAAGATTTAACTTTCTCTTGATTAGAAACAATGTTTTCCTTCATTCTAGACATATTTAAAGTGTTCCCATGTCAGAAAATATTGTTTCTGTCACAAAACAAGTTTTATTACAACGTTGAGCTTTTTGGCCGTTCTAGAGCCTGTAGGCGCTTCTAAAGCTCCCAAACGCTTTTTCAGCGCCTAAATGCACTGAAAATGTTTTTCCTTCATTCTAGACATATTTAAAGTGTTCCCATGTCAGAAAATATTGTTTTCCTCCCAAAACAAGTTTCATTACAAAGTTGAGCTTTTTGGCCGTTCTAGAGCCTGTAGGCGCTTCTAAAGCTCCCAAACGCTTTTTCAGCGCCTAAATGCACTGAAAATGACACTGTTCATTTTGTACTGCCACGTTCAAGATTTCACTTTCTCTTGATTAGAAACAATGTTTTCCTTCATTCTAGACATATTTAAAGTGTTCCCATGTCAGAAAATATTGTTTTCCTCCCAAAACAAGTTTTATTACAACGTTGAGCTTTTTGGCCGTTCTAAAGCCTGTAGGCGCTTCTAAAGCTCCCAAACGCTTTTTCAGCGCCTAAATGCACTGAAAATGACACTGTTCATTTTGTACTGCCACGTTCAAGATTTCACTTTCTCTTGATTAGAAACAATGTTTTCCTTCATTCTAGACATATTTAAAGTGTTCCCATGTCAGAAAATATTGTTTTCCTCACAAAACAAGTTTCATTACAAAGTTGAGCTTTTTGGCCGTTCTAGAGCCTGTAGGCGCTTCTAAAGCTCCCAAACGCTTTTTCAGCGCCTAAATGCACTGAAAATGACACTGTTCATTTTGTACTGCCACGTTCAAGATTTCACTTTCTCTTGATTAGAAACAATGTTTTCCTTCATTCTAGACATATTTAAAGTGTTCCCATGTCAGAAAATATTGTTTTTCTCCCAAAACAAGTTTCATTACAAAGTTGAGCTTTTTTGGCCGTTCTAGAGCCTGTAGGCGCTTCTAAAGCTCCCAAACGCTTTTTCAGCGCCTAAATGCACTGAAAATGACACTGTTCATTTTGTACTGCCACGTTCAAGATTTCACTTTCTCTTGATTAGAAACAATGTTTTCCTTCATTCTAGACATATTTAAAGTGTTCCCATGTCAGAAAATATTGTTTTCCTCCCAAAACAAGTTTCATTACAAAGTTGAGCTTTTTGGCCGTTCTAGAGCCTGTAGGCGCTTCTAAAGCTCCCAAACGCTTTTTCAGCGCCTAAATGCACTGAAAATGACACTGTTCATTTTGTACTGCCACGTTCAAGATTTCACTTTCTCTTGATTAGAAACAATGTTTTCCTTCATTCTAGACATATTTTCAAGGTGCCCATGTCAGAAAATATTGTTTCTGTCACAAAACAAGTTTCATTACAAAGTTGAGCTTTTTGGCCGTTCTAGAGCCTGTAGGCGCTTCTAAAGCTCCCAAACGCTTTTTCAGCGCCTAAATGCACTGAAAATGACACTGTTCATTTTGTACTGCCACGTTCAAGATTTCACTTTCTCTTGATTAGAAACAATGTTTTCCTTCATTCTAGACATATTTAAAGTGTTCCCATGTCAGAAAATATTGTTTCTGTCACAAAACAAGTTTCATTACAAAGTTGAGCTTTTTGGCCGTTCTAGAGCCTGTAGGCGCTTCTAAAGCTCCCAAACGCTTTTTCAGCGCCTAAATGCACTGAAAATGACACTGTTCATTTTGTACTGCCACGTTCAAGATTTCACTTTCTCTTGATTAGAAACAATGTTTTCCTTCATTCTAGACATATTTAAAGTGTTCCCATGTCAGAAAATATTGTTTTCCTCCCAAAACAAGTTTCATTACAAAGTTGAGCTTTTTGGCCGTTCTAGAGCTCGTAGGCGCTTCTAAAGCTCCCAAACGCTTTTTCAGCGCCTAAATGCACTGAAAATGACACTGTTCATTTTGTACTGCCACGTTCAAGATTTCACTTTCTCTTGATTAGAAACAATGTTTTCCTTCATTCTAGACATATTTAAAGTGTTCCCATGTCAGAAAATATTGTTTTCCTCCCAAAACAAGTTTTATTACAAAGTTGAGCTTTTTGGCCGTTCTAGAGCCTGTAGGCGCTTCTAAAGCTCCCAAACGCTTTTTCAGCGCCTAAATGCACTGAAAATGACACTGTTCATTTTGTACTGCCACGTTCAAGATTTCACTTTCTCTTGATTAGAAACAATGTTTTCCTTCATTCTAGACATATTTAAAGTGTTCCCATGTCAGAAAATATTGTTTTCCTCCCAAAACAAGTTTCATTACAAAGTTGAGCTTTTTGGCCGTTCTAGAGCCTGTAGGCGCTTCTAAAGCTCCCAAACGCTTTTTCAGCGCCTAAATGCACTGAAAATGACACTGTTCATTTTGTACTGCCACGTTCAAGATTTCACTTTCTCTTGATTAGAAACAATGTTTTCCTTCATTCTAGACATATTTAAAGTGTTCCCATGTCAGAAAATATTGTTTCTGTCACAAAACAAGTTTCATTACAAAGTTGAGCTTTTTGGCCGTTCTAGAGCCTGTAGGCGCTTCTAAAGCTCCCAAACGCTTTTTCAGCGCCTAAATGCACTGAAAATGACACTGTTCATTTTGTACTGCCACGTTCAAGATTTCACTTTCTCTTGATTAGAAACAATGTTTTCCTTCATTCTAGACATATTTAAAGTGTTCCCATGTCAGAAAATATTGTTTTCCTCCCAAAACAAGTTTCA
>JAMWET010004729.1:0-17500 GCA_024036415.1 Prochilodus magdalenae
CTCGACCTAACGAGAAATTACAAACCAATAAAACTGTAAAACGTGATTCAATTAATAATTTTTACTTTTATTTTAATTATTTATCTTCTAAAATGACATTTTGAAAGTGCTAGATAAAGACTAAAGACAAAATGACATCATTATTATTATTATGGTTATAACTGTGGTTGTTATTATACACAGTTCTGTCTAACTTTAGGAGTTACTGAGTTACTGTCTGTCCATGTTGCGTATCTTCTTGTTGGTCCATTCCTGGTCACATGGTTCAGCACTCATCCGTCTGAGTTCCTCCTCCAGCCCAGCCAGAGCCTGGTCATCTTCATCATCCTCATCCTCAGAGTCTATCAGCTCTGGTTGCTCCACACTCTGCACCTCCTGGATCTCCAAAGCAGCGCAGGACAGTGACCTGAACGCAGGGGTCTTGGCGGGGTCCGCAGTGTTCGGACGAGAGAAACCTGGAGAAGAGGAATGAAAGGAATTTCATCAAACCAACAAATCAAAATTACAAGGGGAAAAGGAAACGGCTAACGGAGCTTACGCCCCCCATCAGTTATGTAACACAGTCGTTAATGATTAATAACGGAGGTGGGCAATATGGCAGAATGCCGTAACACGAAGAGGATTCTCCAAGGTAGACGTAACTGGACGTCTGAATAAGGCTGCTTATAGAGTTAGACTGTACACGGTAGGTAACTGGCACACACACACTTAACACTATTAGAATGATTCCAGCCTCCAGTATGTCCCAGCGTGCTCTGGATTCATCCCAGACTCGGAAGGAGGAGTGTAAACGCTGACTCTAAATCACACCCAACACGTTGATGTCTTCCCTGCTTGTTGTCCTGGTCAGGCCATTATAGATGTCACCGTCGCCGTGGCTAACACTGCGTCCAACAGGGCAGACGAGGCGGTGGGTAAACAGAGTATTTAGCCCGGCCAAGGATATGCCAGCAGACAGGCGGCGGTATAAAATATTAACGGCGATTCGGCCCTATAAATCTGGATTAAGTCCCGTGGAGTGTTTAGTGTGGCCACTAGGCCGGGGTCCGGGAGGATGGATGGGCGTAATTTATTTGCGCGCAGAGATGTCCAGAGAGGATTCAGTGCACCGTAATTATTTTGGAGAGACAGAAGGAAAGAGGGCGGAGGGGAGGGAGAGCAAAGAGAGCCTGGCCTTGCATCCACCTTCCGGGTTCCAACCTCAAATCAAACAGGATTTCGGAATATGGAACCGGGGCTGTGACGGTACGAATGAGGCAGTGTATCCACGCGGTGCGGCTTACCTACAGTGACCCAAACCCCGCCTTCCCTAGCACTTTGGCCGTTCCAGTCTTCTCATGGTACATGGTAAAACTCGTCTGTAGCGGGGAACCTGCTCAGCAAGCCTCCCTGTAAATGAACTGACTCGGACATGCACGGTCACGCAGCGGATTGGGCGTTCCGAGAACACATCATGGCATGCACATCTTCGGACTACACTGTTCCCAGTCCAGCAACACCCAAACATTCCAGACTAATGAAGGTACGGACAGCGGCGCCGGTGCGCCACAGAGGCATTTGGACTCTACAGGTTACACTCGTGGTTTCGGTTGTGTCTAAATAACCTTCACACCAAACAGAACCTACAGCCCAACACAGAGTCTCACAGTGTTAGGTAAGATTAGCCTAGTGACCTGAAGACGTTGGCTGGTGGTGCAGCTCTTAGAGGACTGAACACCAAACCTGAACCGTAAGCATCACGGTACTGCGGTTACTGTCAGAGGCCTGCATGAAACTCCAGCACAGAATGAAGAAAACAGAGGTGGACGAGACAGATGGCTAACTAGGAGGAGGAAATGGTGAATGGCATTCGGCTATGTGGATCAATTACTAACCGCTGAGGATCCAGCCGTCAAAAACACCTCACAGATTGGCACTTGGCAGAAGAGGGACCTTGGAAAGATCTTCAGACGTGATGAGGTGTCTACTGAGAAACATCAGAGCAGTCCAGTCCAAAGCTGGACAATAAATAATAACTGCCACGCCTCTGAACTTTGCTCTCGTGGATTATTGACCAAGTCACGCCTCACATCGTCCAGCCCAGACAGCCGCAGACAGATGCTCTCTGGACGTATAACGAGAAGAACTAGCTCACTTGGTCACGCCTGGAACTAGGAGACGCATTGAGGCAAACAGAGGAACCTTGGAGATCATATTAAGAAGCCTGCAAAGCCGAACAGGAGACAGGATGGGGGGTCCTGAGGGTGGAGAATCGAGATGTGGGGGTGTTTATCAAAAATGGTCCCATGTGGCTTCAGGGTGGTTTTTAGCAAACTGGTTCATCCAGCTAGTCCTTCATAGCCCAGCACCTGTAACTACACCTGGGATACCTCCGAAAAACTTTACATCGTGTCACAGGACGTTTGTAAAGCGGGAACGTTTTGTAAAGCCAATTTTCCCAAAGAGTTTGGTGAGTAAGATCTTGGTTAATGTGTGGGAGATCTACCAAACTAGAAAAGATCAGGAGAAGGACTTCTGAAGGATTAGCACCGCAATGCATTCAACATGTGACCTCCCAAATTCCATTGTACTGTACATTTACCTGTTAACAGCCCACCTAAACGCAAATAACTGCATGTTACAAACTGGTGACAGTTTTCCGACTAATAGGATTGGAATCTGAACATTATGAATGTTTTATGTGTCTCACCTGGTAGATCCGGCCTTCGGAGCATCGTTACCCTCCCCAGCGGTGTGGCTGAACGTGAGCTGTTGCTGACTGGCTGGTTGTTAATCACTGCAGCGACCACCTCCTCCTCCGCATAGCGCCGGAGACTGCTCGCCGGCCTCCAGCTACCCTGACCTACTCAGAGAATCACAGAGAGAGAGAGAGAGAGAGAGAGAGAGAGAGAGAGAGAGAGAGAGAGAGAGAGAGACACTGGTAAACACACAGACCAATTTAGAATAGGGGTTCAAAATGTTTTGACCAAAAGGTCCAAAAGCTCACCCAGCTAAGACCCAAGAGGGATATAGATAAATAAAAAAACTACATCCACTCATCATTAAAGAATAGCTGCACTAAAAGCTGCACCCAGAAGGAACCAACCCACAGGAATGAAACTTGGTGGGTAGGTTTCACATCAGGCCTGTATGGTTCATGCTCAGCTCAGTGTGTGACATCAGCAGGGACGGGTCTTATCTCTGTACCTGACTGACCCAACACCACCATTACAGACCTCCAGTGAGCGGTGGTGTCACTTCGTGTGAGTCCTCCTGTAGTGCTAGAACGCGAATCGGCAGACGGCTGCACCACGCAGGACTACATGCACACAGACCGTTACCACGACTGTCCTTAACACCACGTCACCGTCACCAAAGACTGCAGTGGTGTCGTACCAGACTGTCATGGAGTGACTCAGAATGGCAGCGGGTCATCTTCAGTGACGAGTCCCGCTTTAGTCTTGGTGGAGACGCCCAACGAATCCGTGTGTGGAGGCACCGTGGTCAGCACCAAGATGAACGGTCGGCTGTCACACGTCCATAAGACCTGGTGTCCCTCCCCCTCCACCCCTACCGCACCATCTGCAGGAACTGTGTGAGGATGTTCAAGCTGCATGGGATGGATTATCACAGGACTCCATCAGGAACCTCTACAGCTCCATACCGAGACGCCCCCCTCTGGCGTGGTTTGGGTTAGCGAACGATTATCACGGCGGCCCCGACGCCATACTGAGAGACAGACTTCTGTATGTGTAGCTCAATAAATATTGATCATTATCAGTCCTAAATTTATCATCAGTTATTGATCCGGGGCACCTTCTTTCTTCCCTTCCCAACACACCCTGCACTCTCCACACCTCCTTGGGGTGTAGGCTGGTCTTTTGGTTGGATTGTAGCCGATCCCCCCCCCTCCCTCCCCCCCCCCACCCCCCCCCCCCACATCTTCACATCAGCTCCACTGAGTGGCAGGCATATTTTACAGATCTTAGTTAAAGCCCTGTTGTAGCAGGATTCTCAGGTCGCCTCCGTTTCGCCAGCTACTTGTCCAAGTTTTCTCGTTCCACCTTAAACGGTGCAGTAGCTACATTCTACGGCCTGAGCTGCTTTAATAATAACTGCTGTCTCATTTAAGGTGGAACAGTGAACTTCTAACTTCTGTGTGGAATGGAGAACACCTGTACATGCCTGTGTGTTCGTAGGTATACGGGCCTGCCCTTTTATTCGTTGGTTATGGTAGTTCTTGTCTTGTTGTGGATCTGTATGGCCGGCTATATCCAGCGAGAACGGAGCCTAGATGTTTGAGAGCTCCAAGTCCTGACAGGAAGCAAAGCGATGGCCAAACCACAAGGAGAAGGAAAATTAAGCATATACAACATGTACAAAAGCAGCTCTGACGTCTGTTTTTGATCGTGGGCATCTGAAGAGTTGAGTGAACCCATTTCACCAGCCATAAAGCGTAGTTCGGTTAATGGAAGGTTGTATAGATGCCACAGGGCCGTGAGTATTATGGCTAATTGTTATGCGGGCTCGAACGTCAGATGAAGCTTGAATTGGAAATGATGTTCGGATCCGGGTTATTAAGGGTAATGTGGAAAAACTGCAGGGATCTTTCATCCGGTACGAACTGGCCAGTCAAAATCCACACTCTCAACATTAACCGGACCCCCTCTAATCCCACTCGAACAGGGCTTAAGACCTCTTTACAAGCCTTCAAAAAGGATAGGATACAATTACAACGCGGTGAAGTCTTCAGATCAAGAGGTGTACACTGAGATTATGAGAAGACGGAGAGGAAGAGGAACTGAACTGCTCGAGCAGCAGCCGTCTGAGTAGTCTCAAAGTTCACCGACGAGCTCTACAATAAAGCAGCCCGAACTGAGTTCAGACGGGGAGATAAACAGAGAGTGATATGACACTAAAGAGGAAAACATCTCAGGGAGCATAAAAGAGATCTCCCTAACATATCGTGAGTACGGTTACACGAGGGGAGTATAATATGAGCATCCCTCACGGATGTTGATGGGCCATTCCAACTTAATGAAAGAGTTTAATATGCTATTCGTCATGTAGTCCAGTGTTCTGCAGCTCATGCATGTCCCAGCAAGCATTAGGCAAATGCATCAAACCACCAGTGGGAATCCCTGTGGTGTCAACCAGTGCTGGCTCTCAGACTAGCCACTGATTCATAGCCCAATAACACACAAACAGGCTAGCGTCAGCGTAAGTCTTCTCTTAGCAGCCTCAGAGAACCGTCAGTCTACCTTTATCCAGTCCTGAACAGGCATCCACGGTTCATTCCAACCTTTCAGCCAGACAACGGAGCCAGCCTGAGGCAGGAGAGCTACATAGCCAGCTCTGCACCTTTAGCTTTTAGCTGGCTGTCCTCCACATTCACTACCTCATTTCTGTTGTCATAGTAACCCATGTTTGAGTGTACTAATATGGAACTGCACATATGGCTTAACCTTTTAACATCCGCATCAAGAGGAACAATAACAAGACAACACATAGCCAATTAGCCTAGCATACGCAGGCCTACGTGCAGAAAAGTGACTCTTGGAATTGGTCCGCGGTTCGCGGCTACGAGCTCCTCCCTGAAACGAGCCCAGAACAGGTCCAGTGTACAGACTAAAGTGTGAAAGCCTGCTTCCCAGCCTGCCCTGGTGGTAAAGCTGATGGTGATACAGAGCCGAGCTTTTTGAGGCTTGGTCATTGCTTATAAGGCATCCTGGAGTCTAGATGCTAACGAATCCGTGTGGAGCCATCATGGTCAGCACCAAGATGTGTCCAGAAGGCCCGGTGTCCCTCCACCTCCACCCCTACCGCACCATCTGCAGGAACTGTGTGAGGATGTTCAAGCTGCATGGGATGGATTATCACAGGACTCCATTAGGAACCTCTACAGCTCCATACCGAGACGTCTGGCGTGTTGGGTTAGCGAACACGGCGGCCCGACGCCATACTGAGAGACAGACTTCTGTATGTGTAGCTCAATAAATATTGATCATATCAGTCTAAATTTATCATCAGGTATTGATCCTGGTCTCCTTTATCTTCCTTCCCAACAGCACCGCAACCTCACACCTACTTCTGGGTGCAGCTGCTCTTTTGGTGAGTATACATACACAATGGGACCACCATTTAGATTTTACTGGCCACCGCAGTAAATCACACCAGTGCAGGAAACTGACCTACACAATGGCGCAATCGATCCACGGTTTGGGGTAACGGGCCCCTCCCCGGAGCGAGCCCTGAGTAGGTCCTATGTGCAGACTCGAGTATCCGGCACAAGTGGTTTACACAGCCGACCCCTGGTGGTAAAGCTGATGGTGATACCGTGCCAACCTATGTGAGGCTTGCCCACTGCTTGTCCTGCAGTGTAGAAGCCATCTTTGGCCAGGGTGGTTCTCAGGGACCTGAGGGTGCTGAGCTCCACCTCTGGTCTGAAACAGGACTTGCTCTTGCTTGCTGCTCTGTATGGGCGAGCTCTTAAAGGCCGATGCGGCTGCTGCTGCCTGCCATGAGATCAATGTGGCCTGTGAAGCGCAGGTCGCATAGGGGTCTACCACCAATAGTGATGGATGTGTGGTGGTCATGCATGGTTTCTTGCACAAAAGATGGCGGGGGGGGCACAGCTGGCATCCTTAACAGACCACGGTTTCCTCACCGGTGGAGTTCTTGACCCAGACGAGACCCTGCTTGTGTTGAAGTTGCTCCCGACTCTCCACCGTGTGTCATGTTCCCCGTCGTGGAAGCTAACTGGTGGGGTATGAGCTTCCACCACTCGCCTCATAGCTGCCGGTGCTGACTGAAGGAAGCAGACTTCTGGCACCGAGCGTGTTTTGGCTGATCGAGCACATCTGGGGGTAAAGGGAGGTGGGGGTACTCTCGGGTTAGGAAAAAGAGAGAGTGATGTAGGCAGACAGGCGGACGGGGATGGTGGATGTGGCGGTTTTGAGGTTAAAGCGCGTGTCTCCTCTCTCTCCGTCTTAAACGATTGCTATAATTAAACCATTTTCCGGCTGGCTGCTCACTGCCCTTGTCACTGCGCTCAGGGGAACGGGAGCTGCAGAGACAGACCAATAAAACCTGGTAGATCCTGGCACTCCGAAGAGGAAAGGAGAGGAAAGAGTGACGGATAGGTGCACCACATGAAGGAAGAGGTGGACAAAGACGGACGTGAGGGAGAAAGGCTGGGAGGGGAAATATCACTCTGACCTTTTCTCTCTTTCATTAACGCCGCCGCTCAATAATCGCCACGGCCGCTTGATATACCGCATCTAACCACGAGAACGTTCCGCTCCGGCTCGTCTCCTCTCGCCCGCACGCTCCGGCTCCCGTATATTCTAATAATGGCCCTTTTTCAGATATGATATTATTATTTCTGGAGAAATATTAGTGTTTACACTCTAACTAATGTTCTCCTAAGAGTGCCTCATTAATGTTGGGCCGCTGGAGGATGAGGCTGGGGGGATAAATGGTTCGATGAGAGAGGTATAATTTGCGCAGATCTGTTAACTCGCCGCCCTTTTATTGGACGATCCGTCTAGGCCAGGAATAATTACGCGTCCAAACAACACGCCGCACAAACGACGGTGGCACTGGTTCAGATGCTCAGAGGTGTGCGGCAGGTCTGCTGTAGAGGCAAAAGGCAACTTGGGGTGTCAGCATGCTGCACACATGAGCTGGGCTCATACTGAAAGGCCATTTCAGCCACAGCCGTTACGCAGCTGAGCCGAGCTAGAAGCAGCAGAACCGTTTGCCCATTGTGTCTACTGTACACCCGTCTGTGAGGTGAGACCCACATGCAGACACTGGTGGACACACACGGACCCAAAGCAGCGGACTGGACAGGACCTGAACCTGAGCCTGGTGCCCATGCATGATTCTGCATGTATGTGAATGAGACTGGACCCGATTGGACAAGCTAAGCCCGGTGGCCGTGCATGATTCTGTAAGCATGTGAATGAGACTGGACCCGACTGACAACCTAAGCCCGGTGCCCATGCATGATTCTGCATGTACGTGAATGAGACTGGACCCGATTGGACCACTCAAGCCTGGTGCCCATGCATGATTCTGTAAGCATGTGAATGAGACTGGACCCGATTTGGACAAGGTAAGCTCGGTGCCCATGCATGATTCTGCAAGCATGTGAATGAGACTGGACCCGATTTGGACAAGCTAAGCCCGGTGCCCGTGCATGATTCTACATGCATGTGAATGAGACTGGACCCGACTGACAAGCCCAGCCCGGTGCCCATGCATGATTCTGTAAGCATGTGAATGAGACTGGACCCGATTGGACAAGCTAAGCCCGGTGCCCATGCATGATTCTGCAAGCATGTGAATGAGACTGGACCCGATTGGACCACCCAAGCCTGGTGCCCATGCATGATTCTGTAAGCATGTGAATGAGACTGGACCGGACTGACAACCTAAGCCTGGTGCCCATGCATGATTCTGTAAGCATGTGAATGAGACTGGACCCGATTTGGACAAGGTAAGCTCGGTGCCCATGCATGATTCTGCAAGCATGTGAATGAGACTGGACCCGACTGACAAGCCCAGCCCGGTGCCCATGCATGATTCTGCATGTACGTGAATGAGACTGGACCCGATTGGACAAGGTAAGCTCGGTGCCCATGCATGATTCTGCATGTACGTGAATGAGACTGGACCCGACTGACAAGCCCAGCCCGGTGCCCATGCATGATTCTGTAAGCATGTGAATGAGACTGGACCCGATTGGACAAGCTAAGCCCGGTGCCCGTGCATGATTCTACATGCATGTGAATGAGACTGGACCCGACTGACAAGCCCAGCCCGGTGCCCATGCATGATTCTGTAAGCATGTGAATGAGACTGGACCCGACTGACAAGCCCAGCCCGGTGCCCATGCATGATTCTGCATGTACGTGAATGAGACTGGACCCGATTGGACAAGCTAAGCCCGGTGCCCATGCATGATTCTGTAAGCATGTGAATGAGACTGGACCCGATTGGACCACCCAAGCCTGGTGCCCATGCATGATTCTGCAAGCATGTGAATGAGACTGGACCCGATTGGACAGGGTAAACCCGGTGCCCGTGCATAATTCTGCATGTACGTGAATGAGACTGGACCCGACTGACAAGCCCAGCCCGGTGCCTGTGCATGATTCTGCAAGCACGTGAATGAGACTGGACCCGATTGGACAAGCTAAGCCCGGTGCCCGTGCATGATTCTGCAAGCATGTGAATGAGACTGGACCCGATTGGACAAGCTAAGCCCGGTGCCTGTGCATGATTCTGCAAGCATGTGAATGAGACTGGACCCGATTGGACAAACTAAGCCCGGTGCCCATGCATGATTCTGCAAGCATGTGAATGAGACTGGACCCGACTGACAAGCCCAGCCCGGTGCCCATGCATGATTCTACATGTACGTGAATGAGACTGGACCCGATTGGACAAGGTAAGCCCGGTGCCCGTGCATGATTCTGCAAGCATGTGAATAAGACTGGACCCGACTGACAAGCTAAGCCCGGTGCCTGTGCATGATTCTACATGCATGTGAATGAGACTGGACCCGATTTGGACAAGCTAAGCCTGGTGCCCATGCATGATTCTGCAAGCATGTGAATGAGACTGGACCCGATTTGGACAAGCTAAGCCCGGTGCCCGTGCATGATTCTGCAAGCATGTGAATGAGACTGGACCCGATTTGGACAAGCTAAGCCCGGTGCCCGTGCATGATTCTGCATGCATGTGAATGAGACTGGACCCGATTTGGACAAGCTAAGCCCGGTGCCCGTGCATGATTCTGCAAGCATGTGAATGAGACTGGACCGGACTGACAACCTAAGCCCGGTGCCCGTGCATGATTCTGCAAGCATGTGAATGAGACTGGACCCGATTTGGACAAGCTAAGCCCGGTGCCCGTGCATGATTCTGCAAGCATGTGAATGAGACTGGACCCGATTTGGACAAGCTAAGCCCGGTGCCCGTGCATGATTCTGCAAGCATGTGAATGAGACTGGACCCGATTTGGACAAGCCCAGCCCGGTGCCCGTGCATAATTCTGTAAGCATGTGAATGAGACTGGACCGAACTGACAACCTAAGCCCGGTGCCCGTGCATGAATCTGCATGTACATTAATGAGACTGGACCCGAACTTGTCCAGTCCACGCCGGATCCAGTCCCAGCTGTTACTGGTGCTGGTGGAGGTGCTACACGTTATCAGGTGAGTTTCTGATGAGCTTATCTGCTAAGTGAATGAATAGGATCCGGTTCTGTACCCTACAGTTTGAGACTAGCTCCTTCTAAAGAGCCCCGTCAGTCTGAGGGAAGAGTTATACTGCTCACACACCTTCCCACTCGCTGTTTAAGTGAAAGGGAGCCCAGGGTGTAGGGGCTGAACAGCACCGCGCGTCTGGGGGGCTTGGGGAGGGAATAATGCATGGCTTGTCTAAAGCTGCCTGATTGAGGACAGGAATAACCTTGGCGGTGCAGACTGAATGCGTTCTCTACAGTGGAGGGGAGTCGGCGCAGTCGGGTGACAATTTAGATTTGATTGCGAACAAACGGACACGAACCGCACACACCCCACACACTCACCACACACACACACACGGACACGCACCACACACACACACACACACACACACACACACACACCACACACACACATCCACACACACCACCCACACACACACACACCACACTCACCACACATACACACACGGGCACGCACCCCACACACGCACCGCACACACACTCCCCACACACACACACACACGCACACACACACACAGACACACAAACACACACACACACCCCACACACACATATCCACACGCATACACATACACACACACACAGACGCTCACACACATACACACAAACCCCACACACACACACACACACACACACACACATATACACACACACACACACACACACAGACACACACACAGACACACACAGCCCACACACACACACACACACACACACACACACACACACACAGCCCACACACACACACACACATATACACACACACACACACACACCCAGACACACACACACAGACGCACACACCCCACACACGCGCGCACACACGCGCACACACACGCCTGTTTAATCAGAGCAAATAAGAGGAGGACGGAGGGTACGAGAACACAATCAAGCCTGACGTAAGTAAAGAACCCTCTTAGGTAACACATTTCCTCCATTTCTCTGCCAGTACTGTCCACACTCCCTCACTCCGGTCTCAGTTGTCCATAAAGCGTCCCTCTAGACGGAGAATAGATGTCTTTCATTTTCTGCATTACTTATTAAACTGCACCTCTCCATGTGGTACAATAACACTGAACCAAACGCGACTTGCGGCACAGCTGTGGTCCAGGAGAACCGTATCTTACCATCTAATCCCCTACAAGGGAGTTTAATCCTTATCTAGGATCTTATCTTATCTAGGATCTTATCTTATCTAGGATCTTATCTTATCTAGATCTTATCTTATCTAGGATCTTATCTAGATCTTATCTAGGTGCACAGTGATATAAACATACACTTCCTGTAGTGTATTACAGTCTGTCAGAATGACCGTGTGGGTCGTATCGCCCCCTACACTCCCTGTAGTGTATTACAGTCTGTCAGAATCACCTCATTTTCCTGCCCCATAAATATAAGACATTAAAGGTCAACTGGCCCCTCCCACTAAATGAACTTGAAGGCCTTGTACTAACCTGTGGTTAGCTCATGAGAGTATGAATGCCTCTCTACATGGATGTGAGGTGGAGTTGGGCTTGACTGGACACAGTTGGGGTCAAGTCCCAGAGTGAGAAAACCCTCCAGGCCTTGGTACTGCTGGGATTCGCTGGTCTGTCGCTGGGCGAGAGAGATTAGAGCCTGGAGAAGAGAGAGAGAGAGTCAGAGTCAAATCCAGAAATGAGAGTGGACACAGTTCTACCGCCTTTCGCTCGTTGGAGTACCATAACTTCCTCTGGCAATTACATGCATCATAAAACCACTGGCACTCTAGATTAGATTATTATGACTCAGGTGTGTTCATCCAGCAAACCTGATCCTGGATGATCTGCCTCAAAAATGGTGGACCATCTTTTACCAGACTACATCTAGGTGGTAGCTTATTTAGAGTGCCAGGGAATAAACCTAAATCATGGTTCTCTCTAAGGAGGTGAATCTAGTTCCTGCAGGTAAACATGATGATGATGAAACAAGATGAAGATGTGCAGAAGACATGGTTATGTGGAGAACAGACTTTAATAATGGCATTAATGAGGAAACATCTGTTTCTGACACACATCTAATTATTAAAGGTTAATTAAGAATCTGGTGAGGATACGCCAGACACAATCCTACAGTCAACTGGGTCGAGCTCCAGATCGGCACATGCCCAAACAACACCCATAGAATCAGCATTAGTATGATTCTATTTGGAGTACAAAAATAAATAATGTATTCATTAATTTGGTGAAGCATAAATTTCAGCAGGAGGCTGGTTTAAGCTAAACAAGCCTTATTAATAGTTCTGTATATTGGAGCATTAAAATAATAATATAATATAATAATCGCTTAATTTATATCTACTCGAACAGTGCCTTTGATCTTTTTTAGCCTTAATGTAAGTATATGTTTACATTAAAAACATTACATTAATCATCAAAAGAATAGCTGCACTAAAACCTACACCCTGAAGGAATCAACCCACAGGAATGAGCCTTGGTGGGTAGGTTGACATCGTGAGACATGCTAATGATTCAACTTTCCCACCAAAAAGGCCTGGTGTCACTCCACCTCCACCCCTACCGCACCATCTGCAGGAACTGTGTGAGGATGTTCAAGCTGCATGGGATGGATTATCACAGGACACCATTAGGAACCTCTACAGCTCCATACAGAGACGTCTGGGAGCAGCTGTTCTGCACATGAGGGAGTATATATATATATATATACATAGATATACACACACCTTTTTTGTGGATTTTATACCACTACCCCAATAACCCATTCTATGAATCTACCAATCTACCTATCCACCAGTCTACCAATCTACAAATTCACCAGTCTACCAATCCATCATTTCACCACTCCACCAATCAATCCACTAATCTATCATTTCACCAGTCCACCAATCTACCAGTCTACTAATCTATCATTTCACCAGTCCGCCAATCTACCAGTCTACTAATCTTTCATTTCACCAATCCACCAATCAATCCACCAATCTACCCATCTACCAATCCATCGTTTCACCAGTCCACCAATCAATCCACCAATCTACCAATCCATCATTTCACCAGTCCACCAATCAATCCACCAATCTACCAATCCATCATTTCACCAGTCCACTAATCAATCCACCAATCTACCTATCTACCAATTCATCATTTCACCAGTCCACCAATCAATCCACCAATCTAGCAATCCATCATTTCACCAGTCCACCAATCAATCCACCAATCTAGCAATCCATCATTTCACCAGTCCACCAATCAATCTACCAATTCATCATTTTACCAGTCCACCAATCAATCCACCAATCTACCAATCCATCATTTCACCAGTCCACCAATCAATCCACCAATCTACCAATCCATAATTTCACCAGTCCACTAATCAATCCACCAATCTACCTATCTACCAATCCATCATTTCACCAGTCCACCAATCAATCCACCAATCTATCATTTCACCAGTCCACCAATCAATCTACCAATCCACCAATCTACCAATTTATCATTTCACCAGTCCACCAATCAACCAATCCATCAATCCACCAATCTACCAATCCATCATTTCACCAGTCCACCAATTAATCTACGAATCTACCAATTTACGTTCCCCACAGCAGCTTCAGTTGTGCTCCTTGTCTGTTTACCTCTCTTATATCTTATGTCCTTCTGTTCTTTCTTGCCTGCTAAATGAAATGACCCCTCTGATAATGTTATCCTCTCAAGAGGCCAAGGACAGAGAATCTGCTTTTGGGGCGGGGCTGATTGGAGTTATGATGTAAGCATGCTGGGCTCAGTGTCCTGGATGTGCTGGGAAAGAGAGGTGTGTGTAAATCAGACCAGGTCATGTACACTGATCCTGTAAACAGGCGAGGAACAGAACCGCAGCTCTGATTGGGTTTCTATTTTTCGGAGGAAATGAGAAATGCTCTGTTTTCTGATTGCCACCAGGCTGCTGTCCTTTAGAGGCGAAACGAGGCGGGATGGAACAAAAAGAGCGGTCAGTAATTAATCCCAAACAGCCTGAAGAACGGGGACTTCTGATAGCTGGACAAAAGAGAGGAGATAAGAATGCTCTCTGATCAGACATTTAATTTCAGGTGTCTAAAAAAATTATTTTTCCCTCTCCTTTCTTTCTCTTGCTCGCTCTCTCTCTCTCTTGCCCTCGTGCACCATTAAACCTCAATAGCCCTTTCATGACGGGTGCTGCTCCGGTTCCTCATCAGCTCAGCGAGTGTAAAGGCCAACAGGGCCTTTCTCCTCACGCTGCAGAACTGAATTAGTCAGGAAAGAGTAATATCTAACTGACCTGGTCATTTTTAACTCTGAGACTCCTCACAGGGATCCGTTCTAAAGTCCTCTAATCAAGGTCCGTGTCTTGAGCAGGTAGCGCTGGTGCTATAAAGCCTTCCAGAGAACAGAAACATGAAGGTCTCCTGAATATGAAGCTCACAGTTATAGACTGACGTACACAAAAGGCATGTCAGTAGTTAGGTTGATCATGAAGGGGGGTTACCTCAGGGGATGGCTTGAGAACGCCAACGCCTGTACCCGCCCCCAGGTTGAACACTAGCCAGAGTGCTCATGGCAGGGCAACATGAATTATCAGAGTAAGGCATAATGGTGGAATGCCTCAACTGGGCTCACACCGGGACGCCAATGGCCACACCATCCGTCTGGACTCACCAGAATCCTCCTCAAACCAATTCCGGACCACTTGGGCCCGATGGCATGGTGCATTATCCTACTGGAATATCCGTCATTGGGGGGGTACATGAAGTCCATGAAGGGCTGTGAATATGACCAAGCAGTGAAATGCAGCGGCACCAGTCAGTGACGTGTTTAGGTAGACCAGTGAACCCAATCCATGCCATAAGAACACACCACACACCAGTATGGAATATCCACCAGTCTGCACAGTGACTTGTGGACAACTGGGGTCCATGGCTTTATGAGGTCTGCGTCGCATACGAACCCCACCACCAGCCCCAAACAACGGGTACCGTAACTCACCGGACCACATCGCCAGATGTTGCCAGTCCTCTAGGGTCCAGTTAGCAACCTCACGAGCCCAGCTGAGGCACTGTGTCTGGTGTGGTGGTGAGACACTCGGGTGGGTCTTCTCCATGGAAGCTAAAGAACGCTGCACTGGCCCGTGCGGTATGCGTGTGGGGCTCCTGCACTGAATGTGGATGTGATTTCTGAATCGCTTGTCTGTTCAGGGACAGTTCTAGACAGACCCTGCTGGTCACCAGCATTCAGCACCCGTGGGCAGCCACTGCGCTGTCTACTGGGGTGGTAATGCTTTCTATGGCATATTCCCAGTATACATGTGCCACTGCGGATCGAGGAATGTTATATACCCACGCAACTTCGGAAAATGGAATATCTTGTCTGTCTGGCACCCACTATCAAGCCTCGTCAGGTTGAGTGTTCAACCTCACCACCCATACGGAATCGTCCTTTATTTGGCAATTAAATGTTGATTAATTACGATTTTCCGTAAATGACGGTAACTTTGTTTCGTATTTCCGTAAATTTTTCCGTATTTTCGTAAATGTCGGTAAATTTGTTTCGTATTTTAGTAAATTTGTTTTGAATTTCCATAAATTTGTTCCGTATTTCCGTAAATGTCTGTAAATTTGTTCCGTATTTCCGTAAATTTGTTTCGTATTTCCGTAAATGTCTAAATTTGTTCTGTATTTCCGTAAATTTGTTTCGTATTTCCGTAAATTTGTTCCGTATTTCCGTAAATGTTGGTAAATTTGTTTCGTTTTTCTGTAAATGTGTTTCATATTTCCGCAAATTTGTTACGTATTTCCGTAAATGTCGGTAAATTTGTTTCGAATTTCCATAAATTTGTTCTGTATTTCCGTAAATGTCTGTAAATTTGTTCCGTATTTCCGTAAATTTGTTTCGTATTTCCGTAAATTTGTTCCATATTTCCACAAATTTGTTTCGTATTTCCGTAAAT
The DNA here is from genome assembly GCA_024036415.1 of Prochilodus magdalenae. Taxonomy (NCBI): domain Eukaryota; kingdom Metazoa; phylum Chordata; class Actinopteri; order Characiformes; family Prochilodontidae; genus Prochilodus; species Prochilodus magdalenae. Next base: position 16,196 of record JAMWET010004729.1, read on the forward strand.
GTCGGTAAATTTGTTTCGTATTTCCGTAAATTTGTTTCGTATTTCCGTAAATGTCGGTAAATTTGTTTCGTATTTTTGTAAATTTGTTTCGTATTTCCGTAAATTTGTTCCGTATTTCCGTAAATATCTGCTACACACGTCTGTCACACACACACATGAATGATCACAGTCTCTCTCAACCCTCCCCCCCACCCACAGGACTCGGGCGTTGTTCCGTATTACTGTAAATGTCCGATAAACGTGTGTCAATCGACAATCGACCCCTCGGACTCAGATCAAACGAGAGACGCGATTTCGAATACATGTCACTCACACATGACCACGCCCCCATCCTTTATTTTCATTTCTGAAAGGTGGCAACCCTATTCCCGACCCCTCCCCTGTGGTAACACCCCTTCATCATCAGTTTACAGGCTGATGTCACATGACCTCTGGCATGTCGGTGTAGTGCTTTAGTCTGCTCAGGTCCGAGGACAGATTTAGGCTAAAGACGCTAAACGCAGCAGCTGCAGGAGGGTGCCTCCAGCTCTGACTCCGGGATATCTTTGGCTTATGTTTTATCCGCAGGCAAAATGTAAAGTCATAAATTGTTGCTGGCTTTACAAATACAAACATAAACAGCTTTTGGGCATTGTGCACTTTCCAAGGCTCTTTTGATTCATTACCTAGTGTTCATATGGACCGCGAGTACCAACACCAGACCTTAACCCGCCTGCCGTTCACATGACTGTGCCTGAGGGGGGTGGCTTGTTGGCAGTGGGGGAATGTTGTTTGGTATTCCACACACTACGTCTAGGAGCGCTTGTGTCCTGGCGTGTGCAACAGGACTGTTTTACTGCACAGCCCTGTTCCTGCTGGGGTTAGTCCAGGACGGAGTGATGGTATGTGACCGATGGTGATACGCAGCTGGCATGGTGATAGCCAGGGCTCCGTTTAAGGGGAGACGCCAGGAGCCCATGTCAAAAGCCCCCAGTCTTCCAGATGAGCGTGATATTACTTAATATCTCTATTAAACAGACCATGACTAGCTCAGATCATGTGCACCTACAGGAGGGATGATTATGTAGAATCACACACTTTCACTTACCGTTGATTATGCGGGTTGCCAGGCCCTCATAATCATCAGTCCTTGTGATCTTTGGGGATTATAATCGCAGGTAATTGAATAAAAGGTAAAATTAATATATAAGTGCAGGACTGTGCTAAACTAATATTCATACCAGCAGCGCTGCTAACATTACGGTGATGCAGTGGAGAGTGTACATCAGACTGTAGCTCAGGCTCATAGACAGCAGTTCCACCTTA
>JAMWET010004729.1:22500-26569 GCA_024036415.1 Prochilodus magdalenae
TGGGCTGGTGGTTGGAGAATGTGAAGTGGACTTGAGGACTGCTGGTCTTGGGCTGGTGGTTGGAGAATGCGAAGTGGACTTGAGGACTGCTGGTCCTGGGCTGATGTTTGAAGAGTGTGAAGTTGGTGTAAGGGTCACTGGTCTTGGGCTGGTGGTTGGAGAATGTGAATTGGACTTGAGGACTGCTGGTCTTGGGCTGGTGTTTGGAGAGTGTGAAGTTGGTGTAAAGGCCACTGGTGTTGGGCTGGTGGTTGGAGAGTGTGAAGTTGGTATAATGCCACTGGGTGTTGGGCTGGTGGTTTGGAGAGTGTGAGTTGGTGTAAGGGCCCTGGTGTTGGGCTGGTGGTTGGAGAGTGTGGGAAGTTGGTGTAAGGGCCACTGGTTGTTTGGGCTGGTGGTTGGAGAGTGTGAAGTTGGTGGTAAGGGGCCACTGGTGTGTGGCTGGTGTTGGAGAAGTGGAGTTGGTATAAAGCCCACTGTGTTTGGGCTGGTGGTTGGAGTGTGTGTAGTTGGTGCTAGGGCCTCTGGTCTTGGGCTGGTGGTTGGCAAATGTGAAGTTGGTGTAACAGCCACTGGTCTTGGGCTGGTGGTTTTGGAGATGTGAAGTTGGTGTAAGGGCCAGTTTTCTGGTTTGGGCTGTTGGTTGGAGAATGTGAAGTTGTCTAAGGGACAGCTGGTCTCTTGCCCTGGTTGGTTGGAGAATGTGAAGTGGACGTGGGGACTGCTTGGTCTTTAGGGCTGAGTGGTTGGAGAGTGTGGACGTTGGTGGTAAAGGGCCACTGGATCTGGGCCTTGGTGTTTGGTAATGTGAAGTGGACTTGAATACTACTGACCTGGTCTTTGAAGAAGCTGATTTTGGGTTTGAGACCTCCCCTGTGGATGATGTGAAGAACACTCGAAGCTCTTACTGGTTCTTGGGCTTGACGTTGGAGAATGTGACGTGTGTATAAGTGGGGGCTTTAGAGGATGAGGTTGTCATGTCAGAGTTCAAATGAAGACCATCTGGAGATACTGTGCGCAACACATTTGACCGGATAGAGATAGAACACAGGTGATGGACAGTTGGTTGGGGGGCAAAAGAAAGGCATCTCTGTTTCCGGCTCCTGGCTGGCCTTGACTCCAACCACTCTCTGAGAACGTAGGAGAAGAGCGAGGTGCCTGTTTCTGTGAATGTGAATTTAGGAGTTGGCGGTGCAGAACCCTCTTGCCGTCTGTGGCCTTGGGAAAGTAACCAACCTTGGTTGACTGTGTTCTTTGAAGTTTGCGCTCCACCTCCTGATCTGCACTTAAGCTCAGGGAACTTTGGAAGCCTGAAGCTTTGGAGATTTGGTGATGATGGATGGTGAAGTTGGGAATGGCTCCTGGTGACTGATTTGGTAGTCCTCCAAGGGGAGAGACAGGACGGCTAGGTGAGTGTTGGTGGCTTTGTTTGGCCATGGAACTTCCTCCTCCTCCAAAAGTGGTAAACTAAACTCTCGCTTCCTTGGTTTAACCTTTTGGGTCAACAAAACAAAACAGATACAACCAACTTACACCACCAGTCAAACGTTTGGAATCGCATGTCATATCTTGTCAAGTTTTCTCTGATTAGATTTAATCACCACTCATTAAGTAACCTCCCCGGCCCTAATAGCATTTATTCCCTCCACCGGCACCAGTAACAGCTGGGGCTGGATAGGGAATGGACTGGACAAGTTTCTGGATGTGGCCAGAGCAATGTTCAGAAACTCTTACATCAAAGAACTGGTCAACTGGTCCAGATTTGGTGGATGCCTTCCCTTTTCAAAGAGATTTTCAAAGAGAATTCCCTGTAGACTGGGATTGTATCCACTGCTGGTAGACCCGTATGACCGTACACTTCCATACACCTGCAGATTCAGCTACTTCCTCACACTATGGTCTTTGGCCACGCCCACATGCAGTCCCTCCTTTTAGCCAATCATTAACATCTGCTCTGGAGCCATTTTCCACACATGGAACGAGACATTCCCTGCACTGTAGCACCTCTTCCCAATCTATGGATCCCGTCACTCACACCCCGCAGGTATTTATAGCCCCATCATCCTCGTGCAGCGCCATCTGCAGGATGGGACCCTAAACACACAATATTTTCACTCGTTTTTTGTCCAGCCCCACAAAATCTACCACATCTGGGATGCCTTATGAGGTATAAGGTATCGCGGGTTCGATTCCCTAAACCGACAGTAACGACTAAAGTGCCCTGGAGCAAGGCACCTTACCCCTAGCTGCTCCCTGGGCGCCGTGCTTAGGACTGCCCACCGCTCCAGGCAAGTGTGCTCACTGCCCCCTAGTGTGTGTGTGTGTTCACTAGTGTGTATGTGGGTGTTTCACTTCACCCTCAACTCTCTCTACTCAGGGAAAGATTGGCCTCACCTAATTCTAATTCCAAAAACCTTTGCTGTGTTACCATCTTAACTGAAACTGAACCAAATGTTTGAAAAGCGTGTCCAGTTTTACACCAACATAAAGGACGGCACTGCAGCACAAGCTCATGAAAGAACAGAACCGGTTCCATTAAAACAGACCTCTCGCCTGAAGACGGGACGTGCTGGGAAACAGCTTTTGTTGTCCTCCATAAAATCACTTTTCTATATGTGCCATGTCTTACTTTCGCTTATCGTCTCCCTGCTTGACTCCAAAGTGCCGAACAGCCGGAGTCCCCGCCAGACTGAAAAAAATTAACACCACAGAAAACAATTAGAGGAAAAAGCGTGGAGAGAGGGTGGAGGCTGGAGTTCAGGAGAGACAGAGAGATATTAAACACGGTGAGTTTATATGCACATTCTGGGTCACTACGATCCGGAACCTTCGTGAGGATAGCGGATATCTCCACCGCTCGCCCGCGATGATTGGTAACGGTGGCTTCAGAGAACGCCAACCACTGCAGCTCGGGTTTACCTCTTCTATCTCCGTGATACTCGTGCGGATTTTTAGGGGGATTTTTCCATCCGGTTGTTTCGTGTCCTGCAGGCTGGACAGCGCAAACAGAGACACGCAGTATTCGTGCAGATCCATCTCCTCCGCTGCAGCACACAGAGACGAGGCCAGAGAGGATCATGACAGCGTAAAGCAGAGGAGACAGGTTTTCAGCTACTCACAGAGGAAACAATGTTCACCGTTTCATGCAACCTTTTCACAGCTCTATAGTGTAATAAAAGATCAATATCAAATGAGGTTTTTACGATAAAAATGCAATCTGCAATTCATAATGAGTCACCTTACTGTTTAAATGTGCTATACCTCCTTCAGGCTCATACCTTTGGGGTTTGAGTGATGGGATCTGTAGATTGGGACGAGTGTGCTACGGTGCATGGAATTTCTCGTTCCTGTGTTGTAAAATGGCTCCAGAGCAATGGTTACTGATTGGGCTAAAAGGAGGGACTGCATGTGGCGTGCCAAAGACCATGTCGTGGAGGAAGTAGCTGAATCTGCAGGTGTGTGGAAGCGTACGGTCATACGGGTCTACCAGCAGTGGATACAATCCCAGCCTACAGGGAATTCTCCTCGGAACTGTGCCAGGGAAGGCATCCACCAAATCTGGACCACCTGACCAGTTCTTTGATGTGAGAGTGTCTGAACACTGATGTGGCTACATCCAGCAACCCGTCCAGTACATGCCCAATCTGTTACTGGATTTTTGACATTTTGGGAAAAAAGCTTTTAGCTTTTAATTTAGAATGTTTAGAGTTTAGAATAGCAGTAAATGACCTTTTGGACAGCTTACTAAATCAACACGTGGCTGAACGTTTGCAGCACCTGACATTTTTAGACTGTCGGAATAAATTTTATATGGTACTCTGCAGCGTGTTCCACATGAGAGATACTGTTTAAGAATTGGAATGATTTGGGAAATACAGTATTCCAACTGACAGCACCTGCAAATGACAGTTACAGTCGTATGCAAAAGTCTGTGCACCCCTGGTCAAATCCCAGTCTAAATAAGTTAATACACCTCAGTACAGAACCCATTCCAACACACAGCTGCTGTTTGTTTATGTGCCATTTGTAAAATTATAGCTGTGCAAAAGTGTTATTGCATACTTATAGG
>JAMWET010004730.1:0-97500 GCA_024036415.1 Prochilodus magdalenae
TGGGGAACAGACTGGAGACGGGACAGGAACAGACCTCAGAGACAGACTGGAGACGGGACAGGTGAACAGACTGGAGACAGGACTGGGGAACAGACCAGAGATGGGACTGGGGGACCGGCAGGTCAGAGGACATGGAGACGGGCAGGTTTGGCGACACACCATCAGAAGCAGACAAGTACCATGCCAACATCCTCACCAAACGCCACAGAGGCAGGTGGACCTGCAGCAGTGTCCACAGAGGCAGGGGACCTGCAGCAGTGTCCACAGAGGCAGGGGACCTGCAGCAGTGTCCACAGAGGCAGGTGGACCTGCAGCAATGTCAGTGGAGGAAGGCGGGCCTGCACTGATATCTATGGAGGCAAGCAGGACCACACTGACATCCTTAGATGCAGGCGGAGCAGTACGGGCAAATGCCAGCTTACTGGTGGTCTCCCAGACCCCCTGTGGTATGGCATCATCAGCCCTTCCCGGTTCACTGGCAGGGCTTGGCTGATTTATGTCACCTGGTGGAGCTTCTCCTCACACGTCTCCTCCTCAGCCGCATCAGCTGAACCCGTGCCAGCAGGAAGCCGAGCTGGGTCATCTGCTTCTATAGGAGCGGCGGTCTCTGCAGTAGTGTCCCCCCCAACCAGAACACAGTCTCTCTTCCTCTGGCAGGAAGGCCTCCAACTTCAACAGCAGGCGGTCGCCTTCCTCCAGCCTCGATTCTCTTTGATGGTTCTATGTTGAGCTTCAAACACAGCCGCTGAGTCCACAGGCAACGAAGGAGGAGGCGAGAGAGGTGGACACATCCGAGTCTGTTTATCTGAGTCTGTGTGGACAGTACAAAGAGTCAGAGTCAGAGCTCAGAGCTGGACAGTGCAGGAGGATCCTGGAGGAAACTCCACCACTAACACAAACCAGGAACTTCCAGGAATACCGAATAGCATACATACAGGATATATATACACACGGAATATACACATATACAAACATCTATACATACATACAGGATATATATACACACGGAATATACACATATACAAACATCTATACATACATACAGGATATATATACACACGGAATATACACATATACATACATCTATACATACATACAGGATATATATATACACACGGAATATACACATATATATACATCTACACGTTTATCTATACACACATAAACCTATACATACATCTATATATATACACCTATACACCTATACATACATCTATACATACATACAGGATATATATACACACGGAATATACACATATACATACATCTATACATACATCTATACATACATACAGGATATATATACACACGGAATATACACATATACATACATCTATACATACATACAGGATATATATACACACGGAATATACACATATACATACATCTATACATACATACAGGATATATATATACACACGGAATATACACATATATATACATCTACACGTTTATCTATACACACATAAACCTATACATACATCTATATATATACACCTATACACCTATACATACATCTATACATACATACAGGATATATATACACACGGAATATACACATATACATACATCTATACATACATCTATACATACATACAGGATATATATACACACGGAATATACACATATATATACATCTATACACACATCTATACATACACACATCTATACACCTAAACACCTATACATACATCTATACACACATCTATACATACACACATCTATACACCTATACACCTATACATACATCTATATATACACACATCTATACACCTATACACCTATACATACATCTATATATACATCTATACATACACACATCTATACACCTATACATACATCTATACATTTATCTATACACACATAAACCTATACATACATCTATATATATACATCTATACACCTATACATACATCTATACACACATCTATACATACATACAGGATATATATACACACGGAATATACACATATACAAACATGTATATATACACACATCAATACATACACACATAAACCTATACATACATCTATATATACATCTATACTTACATCTATATATACACATATACATACATCTATACATACATCTATACACCTATACACATATACATACATCTATACACACATAAACCTATACATACATCTATATATATACATCTATACACCTATACACATATACATACATCTATACATTTATCTATACACACATAAACCTATACATAGATCTATATATATACATCTATACACCTATACATACATCTATACACACATCTATACATACACACATCTATACACACATCTATACACAAATCTATACATACACACATCTATACACCTATACACCTATACATACATCTATATATACATCTATACATACATACACCTATACATACACCTATACATACATACACCTATACATACATCTATATATACATCTATACATACATCTATACATACATACACCTATACTTACATCTATATATACATCTATACATACATCTATACATACATACACCTATACATACACATATACACCTATACTTACATCTATATATACACACATCTATATATATATCTATACACACATACACCTATACATACACCTATATATACACCTATATATACACACATCTATACATACATCTATACACACATACACCTATACATACATCTATATATACATCTATACACACATACACCTATACATACACATATACACCTATACTTACATCTATATATACACACATCTATATATACATCTATACACACATACACCTATACAGACATCTATACATACACCTATACATACACCTATATATACACACATCTATACACACATCTATACATACACCTATACATACACCTATATATACACACATCTATACACACATACACTGATACATACATCTATATATATCTATGTATATATATATATATATATATATATATATATATATATATATATATATATATATATATATGTGTGTGTATATGTATGTATGTATGTATATATATATATATATATATATATATATATATATATATATATATATATATATATATATATATATATATATATATATATATATACACACACATACACATCTATACTCACGGAATATACACATATACACACATCTATATATATACATCTATACACACATCTATATATACACCTATACACACATACACCTATACATTTATACACACACAGGAGAATGACAGAGAAATGGGAGAGTGAGAAAGAAGAACCAGGAAAAGATAGAGGGACCAGGTAAACAGAAAAAGAGGTAAATAAAAATAGAGTGATAAAGACATGGAGTGAAAGAGAGACAAAAGAGTGAGACAGAAAAGAGAGAGAATAGAAATGAAGAGAGGTACACGGAGAAATAGAGCGATAAAGAAAGGCAAAGCAAGATAAATGAGAGAGGTGTAAAAAAGAGAGATGGACAGATGGAGGAAAAGAAATAAAGAGAGGGACATAAACAGAGAGAGAGAGAGAGAGAGAGAAATATAAATATAAATGAATGGAGAGAGAGAGGTGGATAAACAGAGATATAAATAAAGGTAAAGACAAATCCAGAAATAAAGTGATAGAGAGGGGGAGGGTCAGGGAGAGAGAGAGATAAAAAGAGAGGGTCAAGGAGAGAGAAATACATAAGGACAGAGGAGAAGAAGGATAGAGAGAGAGGAACAAAGAAGGAGACAGATCATGAGAGAGGAGTGGGGAGAGAAACAAAGACAGAGTAAGTGAGAAAGATGAAGAGAGAAGGACTGAGAGCATGCAAGGAGGAGACAAGGATAGAGAGAGTGAGGGAGAGATAAAGAAAGATAGAGGGGGAGGAGAGAGAGAGCTTTTAGAGGGGGACGTCTGGTTACCTTCACCACCACTGGGAGCCACTCAGGACACACCTCTATCATTTACATGTCCTGTAGATATGGACACCCGCCCGTCCATACATCATCCCATACAAGCCCCCCGGCCAGAAACGGCGCTCTGCGTTCCAGGACCTCGGACGGGCGGACCCGTAAATCGGGACCCCCGAGCCGTAACCGTGAGGATGTATTTAAGACCCGGCGTCCAGAGACCTGATGTCTCTTTTATGAAGGCAGGAGCGTCCTGACGGATCGCGCTGACCTTTAGCGGAGCTCTTTACCTTGAGCTGGAACGCTGGACGCTGGGAGACAGGGAAGACTAACGAGTCCCTCGGGACTGAGGGGCTGACCGCCGGGTTACCGGGGATACCGTGGAGTTCGCATGTGAAGGTGTAGTCACATGGTGAACCTCAGGCACGCCCTGGAGTAGAACCACGTACCCTCGCCAGCAGTCAGATGGTTCTGTTGAGTTGCCCATGGCATATGACCACCGCCTTTCTAAAGAACCCTAGAACCCTTCACCTGGCCACTGTATCAGAACACCACTTCTCTAGTAGCTCCACCTGCTGGTGTACAGTCAGGGCTTATCAGACGGGTATCCCAGGTGGTTACTATGGCCTCACAGTTGGTTGCCAATGTGTTGCTAGGCCATTACAGTGGTATCCCTGGAGGTTACTATGGTACCCCTGGTGGTAGCTGTTGTTTCCCAGGTGGTTACTATGGCATCACAGTTGGTTGCTAATGTGTTGCTAGGCCATTACAGTGGTATCCCTGGAGGTTACTATGGTACCCCTGGTGGTAGCTGTTGTATCCCAGGTGGTTACTACGGCATCCCCATTGGTTGCTAATGTGTTGTTAGGCCATTACAGTGGTATCCCTGGAGGTTACTATGGTACCCCTGGTGGTTGCTGTTGTTTCCCAGGTGGTTACTATGGCATCACGGTTGGTTGCAATGTGTTGCTAGGCCATTACAGTGGTATTCCTGGAGATTACTATGGTACCTCTGGTGGCAGCTGTTGTTTCCCAGGTGGTTACTACAGCATCCCCATTGGTTGCTAATGTGTTGTTAGGCCATTACAGTGGTATCCCTGGAGGTTACTATAGTACCCCCTGGTGGTTGCTGTTGTTTCCCAGGTGGTTACTATGGCCTCACAGTTGGTTGCTAATGTGTTTCTAGGCCATTACAGTGGTATCCCTGGAGGTTACTATGGTACTATTGCTGTTGTATCCCAGGTGGTTACTATGGCCTCACAGTTGGTTGCTAATGTGTTTCTAGGCCATTACAGTAGTATCCCTGGAGGTTACTATGGTACTATTGCTGTGTATCCCAGGTGGTTACTACGGCATCCCCGTTGGTTGCTAATGTGTTGCTAGGCCATTACAGTGGTATCCCTGGAGGTTACTATAGTACCCCCTGGTGGTAGCTGTTGTTTCCCAGGTGGTTACTATGGCATCACAGTTGGTTGCTAATGTGTTTTTAAGCCATTACAGTGGTATCCCTTGTGGTTATTTTATATCCCAGGTGGTTATTATGGTATGCCAGGTAATAAGTATGGTGTCCAAGGTAATTGCTATGGTTTCCCAGTTTGTTACTATGGTAACGCAGGTGGTTACTATGGTATTGCAGGTGGTTACTCTTTAGGATCCCAGGTGGTATCTGTGGTATCTCAGGTGGTTACTATGGTGGTGTTGCTAGGTGGTTGCTGCACCTGCCTGCAGGGTGTTACTGGACGTGTATGGTGATTATAAGTGGCCTCAGACTTTGGGCCCCTGTTCCGTCGTACGGAACTCCGGAGAACCGGTTTAGTTAGTCCATCACTCCGTCAGACCTGACTCCTCTGGTTCGTGTTTGAGCTGAATGACCTCCCACTCCCGTTCCCGAGCCGCCTCTCCGCTCCGCTCCGCTGTGGATGTGCGTAAGGCCGGAGAGTCTTAAACGCTGCGGGCGCTGTGCGTGTTGGTGGCAGACTGCAGTCCTATTAGAGTCCGCTTAGCTTCCCCAGCTTCAGCCAGTCTCAGTGTGGAGAGGTCAGACGGGGACGAGAGACTCGCAGAGAGACAGACCAATAGAGACAGAGAGAGGGAGGGAGGGAGAGGAGGGAGAGGGAGGGAGAGTAGAGCATGGGAGAAAAAGAATCAGCAGAAATCGTGAGGCAGAGAGAGTGAAGAGGTGGAAAACAGGAGAGATAAAGATAGAATGTGATAGATAGATAGATAGATAGACGGATTTATAGATAGATAGACAGATAGATAGATAGACGGTTAGATAGATAGATAGATAGATAGATAGACGGTTTTATAGATAGATAGATAGATAGATAGATAGACGGATTGATAGATAGATAGATAGATAGACAGACAGACAGATCAATAGATAGATAGATAGATAGATAAATAGACGGTTTTATGGATAGATAGACGGATAGATAGATAGATAGATAGATAGACGGATAGATAGATAGATAGATAGATAGATAGATAGATAGATAGATAGATAGATAGACGGATTTATAGATAGATAGATAGACGGATAGATAGATAGATAGACGGATTTATAGATAGATAGACGGATAGATAGATAGATAGATAGATAGATAGATAGATAGATAGACGGTTTCATAGATGGATAGATAGATACACGGATTTATAGATAGATGGACGGATAGATAGATAGATAGATAGATAGATAGACAGACACACAGATAGATAGATAGATAGATAGATAGATAGATAGATAGATAGATAGATAGATAGACGGATAGATAGATAGATAGATAGACGGATAGATAGATAGATAGACGGATTTATAGATAGATAGACGGATAGATAGATAGATAGATAGATAGATAGACAGACAGACAGACAGACAGACACACAGATAGATAGATAGATAGATAGATAGATAGATAGATAGATAGATAGACGGATTTATAGATAGATAGACGGACAGACAGACAGACAGATCGATAGATAGAGAGAGAGAGAGATAGAGAGAGAGAGACAGACAGACAGACAGACAGATAGATAGATAGATAGATAGAGAGAAAGAGAGAGAGAGAGAGAGACTGAGGCTCTCAGTGTCCTCCCATAGACTCCCATTTCTCCTTATTGCCTGTGCCCAACTGCATGCTCTCACTGAGGGCCGGGGCCCAAGCTCTACTGCCCAACTACAGGGGCCCGCACTCCTCTGTGTGCGGTCTACTCATCTCTCCGTCCTACCATAGACTCCCACTCATTTACAACAACTTCTAGTAAACACTTAGCAACCCCCAACAACCCTCCCACAATAGCTGCCATAGCAACCACCCGGGATACCATAGCATCTGCCAGGCATCGCTCTAGTAACACCAGGGATCCTGAAGCAAACCTCTAACAACACCTGGGTTACCATAGCAACCCCCCGTCAAAAACCTTACAAACATCAGGTACACCATAGCAACCACAGGGGTTACCCTAACAACCAACTGGGTTACCCTAGCAACTGACAGTCAAAGCTCTAGTAACCATCAGGGATCCCAAAGCAAACCCCTAACAACACCTTCACCCAGGATGGCATAGCAACCGCCTAGCAACAACCTAGCATCTATTCACCATAGTAACTAGCTAGCAACCCCATAGAAACACTGTACTGTGTGTTTAAGGTGGAGAAAGGCAGGAGGAGCTCTGTACTGTGTGTTTAAGGTGGAGAAAGGCAGGAGGAGCTCCGTACTGTGTGTTTAAGGTGGAGAAAGGCAGGAGGAGCTCTGTACTGTGTGTTTAAGGTGGAGAAAGGCAGGAGGAGCTCCGTACTGTGTGTTTAAGGTGGAGATAGGCAGGAGGAGATCTGTACTGTGTGTTTAAGGTGGAGAAAGGCAGGAGGAGCTCCGGACTGTGTGTTTAAGGTGGAGAAAGGCAGGAGGAGCTCCGGACTGTGTGTTTAAGGTGGAGAAAGGCAGGAGGAGCTCCGGACTGTGTGTTTAAGGTGGAGAAAGGCAGGAGGAGCTCTGTACTGTGTATTTAGGGTGGAGGAAGGCAGGAGGAGCGCCATACTGTGTGTTTAAGGTGGAGAAAGGCAGGTGGAGCTCCGAACTGTGTGTCATTAGCATTGTCGGGTGGGGTGTTTCCAATAAAGTGGCCAGGGAGGGTGCTAGCATCTCCAGTATGTACTCGTGAACATGCTCACGTCACCAGGTGTGAATCAGAGGTAGCCGGCGCCGCTAACGAGTCAGCGCTGAAGCCCCTCGCTCCGGCCTCAGCGGTGCACTGTTTTGGGGGAAGCACCGCGGCGAAGACCCTCGTTTGCGGCGTCGGCCGAATGCAGACAAATATGCCTAATCGCAGTTCGGGCTGCGTCCCATTAATCGCTCTCTAACGACGGCTGTGCCCGGACGTGCGCAGCCACGGCGGCTCCGTAGGGTAGAAATCCAGCGGCACGTAATGGTGAATGATGGTGTGACCGGAAGCGGATGACCTCCGGGAGCGCTAAACGGCGGCGCGGTTTAATTGGCAGTAATGCGATTGCAAGTATAGCATGTAAAACGACACGTAAGCAGAGCTGCCCGCTGCCGAAACGTCTTAATAGCAGCGCCGCGGCGCGCTCCCCTGTGCGTGCGCTCAGCTCGGGCCTTTGTTTGGTGTTTGCCGGGCGGCTCGGGCTAATTCCGCCTCCTCAGCAGGCACGGCTTTGATGAACTGCTTCCCAGAGCACCTCTATTGTCCTTGAGTTGCTCTAATCACCGGAGTGAATGTTAAACCCTTCCCATAACAGTATCTCTTCCGCGGCTGAAGGCTAGCGCTAGCACTATGATGGATAGCGCGACGTCCCAGATGCTAATTCTTTGCCCCGGTGTCGGCGGAAGCGCCGCGCCTACCTCACGGCCTACCTGACGTCCGATCTGCATCTCCGGCGCGTGCCGCGTGCCGGTTTAAGCGAGGGCCGGCGGTCAAATGCAAGCCGAATGCAATTAGTGCCAGTGCAGGCGCTAACAACTTCGTTAGCGCCCCTGTCTGGGTTTCTATCGGGGCGATACAAAGCAGCGGCTCGCTGCGTCCGCTTGTTTGCCTTATCTCTGAAGTACACAGCCTCTCTTAGCGCGCCTGCGCTAGCCGCGTCCTGGCGGGTGGGGGTTGAAAGAGCGCCTGACGCTTTCATGGTCGGGAATTCTCATTCTGCTCAGCCATCTGCACGCTGACATTTGTGCGTTTGTGAGATTGCATGTTCACAGCTACCACGCAGGCCTCGCCTAGCTTGACCATCAGGGACATGTCCTCTCGCGTCTGAAGCGAAAGACTCCCACGGAAGAACAGGGAAGAGAGAAAAAAGGCGTGTGGTGAGCGCAGGGTGAGCTAACCAGAGGCAAACCGTCCCCTAGGTTATATTAACCATCCGCTCCACTCTGTCCTGTCTTTCTAGAGGATTAGCATGACTACTAGCATGGCTATGATGCTAATCTAGCTAACAGGAGGTGGAGGATAGTGAATTAGCATGGAGCTAACTGCATGTACATCCCTAGTAAACTTGATGACTTGGTTTCTGACACCGTATGATTCACTGTTGGCTATATTTGTAGGCTAACGTACAGCTAATTCCGGCGGCTAACGTTTTTAGCCATGCTAACACTCTGTAGTCCATCTATGCTGAGAGCATCAAACCGCATCATCAACTCTATTAGACGTGACTAATCCTCCACACGCCTTGAAACTACTGTCGGGTGATTTAGCCAGTTAGCACAATGCTAATTAGCTTTGTTGTTCCAGCTTAAAGAAGCAAACGTCAGATGCCAAACATTTCTCGGCATGACCGAATCCATTCAGAATGCATCTGATAAAGTGGCCATGTAGTGGAAGCACAAGGTAGGTGTTTCTGATAAAGTGGCCAGGTACACTTTGCTCAGGAGTCAACCATGATAATCAATCAATCCAAAGTGAAAAACATCCAACTGGTTCCTCTAGAGGTTCTAGATATGTCACTGGGTGTGAATTTGAATCGTGGCCTGAGCAGGTTCCAGGTAGTTTACTCTATACTAGAACTCTGAGCTCTTTATTCTAGAATTATCCAAACAATATAGACCGAACTGCTGTTAGCTCAGCGCTAACAATATACTAGAACACCACAGGGGCGCTAGCAGGAAGACTCCAGGAGCCCTTGCATCTCCATAACTAGGAATTGGGAATGAGTGAGCAGGTTCCAGGTGGTTGTTAGGAATGGCAAACTCTTTAGCAAACTACAAATGTCCACATTTAGTCTAGAACGATTTACTTTAGCTTTTTGGGAAGTTCTAGATATGTCACTTATATAGGCTTCAAATGTCTGTGTCCTATCTAGAACAAACAAAACAATGTTCATCTGAACTATTGTTAGCTTGGTGCTATCATACCTTTAGAATCCCAAAGGGGCGCTAGCAGAAATTAGCATTATTGTAGAGGTGGGTTTTTTGGGCTAATCGTTTTGGACTAATTCATTTGAGCAAATTCTTTTGGGCTAATTCTTTTGGGCTAATCGTTTTGGGCTAATCGTTTTGGGCTATTCGTTTTGGGCTAATCGTTTTGGGCTAATCGTTTTGGGCTAATTCTTTTGGGCTAATCGTTTTGGGCTAATCGTTTTGGGCTAATCGTTTTGGACTAATCGTTTTGGACTAAATCATTTTAGCTAATTCTTTTGGACTAATTCTTTTGGACTAATAGTTTTGGGCTAATTCTTTTGGGCTAATCGTTTTGGACTTATTCTTTTAGACTAATTCTTTTGGACTAATCGTTTTGGGCTAATCGTTTTGGGCTAATTCTTTTGGGCTAATCATTTTGGGCTATTTCTTTTCGGCTAATCGTTTTGGGCTAATGGTTTTGTGGGAGTGATGTTTTTTACTCCCAATATTCCAGCATTCCTTTCGGACTAAAACCCGACCTGATCTCCCAGTCATCTCAGTATAAAGCTGTTCTACTGTCTCGCCCTCTTTCTGTAGCTGGAGGCTTCTTCTCGCCCATTTGACAACCAACACGCTAGTGCTAATGCTAGCCTAGCGCCCACGCTAACCTCAGTGGTGCGCCCACAGCCGGAGCTCCTCCAGCCAGAGTCTTTCTGATGGAGGCTCCTTTGAAGTGGGCCTGGGCAGCGGGAGGGGGGCCTTGGAAGGCGGGGGTAGATAACAAGGCACTGGACGCCGACTTCCACATGACGAAACACTGAGACCTGGGCTGTAAATCAGCACAGCCCATTCGCATCGGCTGTCAAAGCTTTCCGCTACCAAGCCGGGCGCAAATGTCGGCACCGCCGAGAACCCCCTCGCCTCCTTCTCGCCCCCTCCTCCATCGTCTACATGTTCCACTTTTCTTTGTCCGGAAAAGCCGAAACTGGCCTTTATAGCCCGGTAGGCATTTTGCTGCTCTGAGAGCCGAAATGTCAGCCTTGATGATCTTCAGGTTTAGCGAGGAACCATCTAAAGTGGGATCAAATCCGAGACACCAGTCCCTGCTCTGAAACCGAGGCTGGATCTGGTGACGGATTCACATCTAAGGTGGAGGAGTGAGCTAGCACCGGCGGCCGATTCCTGCTAGCCTGGTGAAGGCAAGCTGTTAGCCCCAGTGTTGACCCCAGAGTTGACCCCGGCTTATCTCCCGCTCTGAAGCGGGGGGCCGGCTTTATCCCGGATTATTAAAGCAGCCTGTGGATGTATGAGCTCCATATTACGGTTGCATAATGGGCTCGCTCCCGGCGCGCCTCCTTTCATACCTTTAATAAGGTTCTTCGCTGTGGGGAGAGCCGCTTCGTGGTCCTCGCCGGAAGGTCAGCAGGGCGCCATCTTTAGCGCCGGGATGAGGGAGGTTCTCAGGCGGCTCCGATCTGCACACACACACAACGCGGCGCCAGAGTTGGGCCTCTAAGAGCATTTCCCCGTCTGAGGGGCTGCGAGGAGGCCCCGGCACCGGCGGGGCAGCGGTCTGAGAGGCTAGCGGTAGCGGCTAATCGCTGAGCTCTTATTTCTGGAACACTGTAATTAAATCAGTCCTCGTTCTTTTACTGGAATTTCGAGCCGGGTGAGTGAACGAGTGAGTGAGTGATGGATCTCGGAGCTAAAACTGCCTTACACCATGCCGCCAGCCTGAGGGGGCGGGGCTATCCGGCTAATCTCTGCTCAGTAGCTGATTTTAGCGGGTAAGGTAAAACAGACACACCTGTTCACCTCCACCCCTGCGGTATATCAGGCTGAGCGAGCTGTGTACGCTGTCATGCTGCTGTTTAAATAATCAGTTGCTATGGTGGTTGTTAGGGTGTTGCTAGGATGTTGCTTTGTTTTTCAGGTGGCTGCTAGGGTGTTATTATGCGATTGCCAAGGATGTGCTGGTTGCTAGGCGGTTATTATGTGGTTACTGTGGTAACTATGTTTAATCTAATAGTGTGTACTGTGATGTACCAGTTGGTTGCTAGGACTTTCTTAGGTGGTTGCTATGGTAACTATGTTTAATGTAATAGTGTGTGCTGTGATGTACCAGTTGGTTGCTAGGGCTTTCTTAGGTGGTTGCTATGGTAACTATGTTTATTGTAATAGTGTGTGCTGTGCTGTACAAGTTGGTTGCTAAGGTTTTCTTAGGTGGTTGCTATGGTAACTGTGTTTAATGTAATGGTGTGTGCTGTTATGTACAAGTTGGTTGCTAGGGTTTTCTTAGGTGGTTGCTATGGTAACTATGTTTAATGTAGTAGTATGTGCTGTAATTTTCCAGTTGGTTGCTAGGGTTTTCTTAGGTGGTTGCTATGGTAACTAAGTTTAATGTAATAGTGTGTGCTGTGATTTTCCACTTGGTTTGCTAGGGTTTTCTTAGGTGGTTGCTATGGTAACTATGTTTAATGTAATAGTGTCTGCTGTGATTTTCCACTTGGTTGCTAGGGTTTTCTTAGGTGGTTGCTATGGTAACTATGTTTAATGTAATAGTGTGTGCTGTGATGTACCAGTTGGTTGCTAGGGTTTTCTTAGGTGGTTGCTATGGCAACTATGTTTAATGTAATAGTGGGTGCTGTGATGTACCAGCTGGTTGCTATATTGTTATTATTACGTATTTGCTATACTTTCTGGTGGTTGCTAGGATGTTACAATGATGCTGTAGGTAGTTGCTATGGTTATAAATGGTTGCTATGGTATCTCTATGTTTGTTAGACATTTAATAGTGGCTTACGTGATGTTAATGGTGTTCAAGGTGGTTGCTAGGGGTAGGATAAGACCCGCCCTTGCCTACATCATGGTTCATTCCTGTGGACTGATTCCTTCTGGGTCAGCTATTCGAGCCACTGTTCTTATGATTGTAATTAGAACCCCCCAGAACATCAGAGGGGGGCTCAGTTGGGCCCATTTCCCCCGTACCAAAAGTACTGTCTACTCTGATCCCAGCATAACACCGGCATTCCAGGTAAGCACTACCGCAGCATGTGCTGATTTGAGATTCAGAGCAGTCGTTCTGTTCTCTGTACTGCGGGTAAACATTGGAAAAGGTTCCAGAGCGTACCCTGCACTCTGCGGTCCATCCGGAATACGGAACGTACGGAAGCTAATCTACAGAAATAAATTGAATTTGGGGTTCAGTGTTTTTTCTGGCCTGCTAAACCCATTTACATACATCCACCTACTCATCAGCAAGGATTTTAGCCCCGCCCACTAAGTGGCAAGGAGGCTGGAGAGTTTTTGTAAGAAGCCCAGTACAATATGAGGCAGCCAATCAAAACAGAGCTAATTTGCATATACTAGTCTTAAAGGCACATTAACAAAAACAGCCGAATTCCAATAGGTTCTGAAACGGGCGTGCTAAAATGGGTTATGACTGTGCATATGTGTAATGGGATTCGGGGGTTGTCACGGTGACAGTTCTTTAACATCTACGCCGTATAGTCTTCATAGCCTTCCTTCTCTGCAGCGTAGCATTCCATTAGCAGTTCATGTTCGACGGCATGCCCATTCTTTATCCGTAATCACACAGAGCGTTCCCATTATCCACAAACCGCAATGAATCGTGACTTGTTAACAGGCGCTCCGTTTTCTTGGGAGGGCTGAGGAACATCTGAGGCATTGTTGGAGCTTTCCGTTCCGGAGCGAAGTCTTCTCCTGGAGTAATTATGGAGGACTGCGGCAGATGCATAGGGGCTTTGCATGGGAGAACCCAGCCCGTACGTGAACACAGGAACAGATGCTGTCTGCTTATGAGCTGTGGAGGAAGAAACGGGGAGCAATGTTCGGAAAAGGAAAAGGACTCCACTGGGAGGATCCGATATGGAGTTCCAAACAACATACATACCACCCTGCAGTCATCAAGCGTTGGGTTTCTAGGAGATGCCTCAGATATAAGACCTTCTACCTCCTAAACTGGAGGTGTCCTAACAACCACCCGGAAGACCCGGTAGACAACACTGTCTATCGTTCAGAGAAAGGAGGACATCCACAGGTGCTGTGAGAGGACACCTCAACACTACGGAGGTCTGAAAGGAGGTGTAGCTCTTCAAGACACGCCATACGTCTCGGTATGGAGCTGTAGAGGTTCCTGATGGTGTCCTGTGATAATCCATCCCATGCAGCTTGAACATCCTCACACAGTTCCTGCAGATGGTGCGGTAGAGGGTGGAGGTGGAGGGACACCAGGCCTTCTGGACGTGTGATGACATTCTGTTCATCTTGGTGCTGACCACGGTGCCTCCACACACGGATTCGTTGGGCGTCTCCACCAAGACTAAAGCGGGACTCGTCACTGAAGATGACCCGCTGCCATTCTGAGTCACTCCATGACAGTCTGGTACGACACCACTGCAGTGTTTGGTGACGGTGACGTGGTGTTAAGGACAGTCGTGGTAACGGTCTGTGTGCATGTAGTCCTGCGTGGTGCAGCCGTCTGCCGATGGTGCTGCACTAACAGGATGACTCATGGAGGACACCACCGCTCGCTGGATGTCTGGGATGGTGGTGTTGGGTCAGTCAGGTACCGAGATAAGACCCGCCCCTGCTTACGTCCCATGCACAAACCTATACAGAGAGGCTTCTGGATCTTTCTGGCGGCCCAGAGGAGGCTGTATACCCAAAACATACATCGGAGGTTATCAAACAGCAGCCGTGCCAAGAAGAAAGTAGTGGATGAGTGGGTGGAGAAGCATATGCGAGCAGGAGCACGCAGCCAGTCAACACAAACAAACCCCCCCAACAATCGAATCAGCGGTGGTCTGATCTGACAGCATGTGGAACAGACGTAACTGTAACAGCGCAGGGCATGGAGGCGGCTCGCTGGTGCTGGTGGTGGAGGGAACAGGCTGGAGGCAGAAGGCAAGGCTGAAGCAGCCACAGGAAACCAAGGGGAACCAAGGATACGAGATTCAGCAAGCAGCTGATAGGTGGACGGTTGTGTCGATGGCGGGTCATGGATTTGATAAGTCCTATTCGGGGTACAAGCCCGGACGATTGACTGAAGGGAAGTCCATGAAGGGAAAGGTCAACAGGCGAACCGGCTCCTGCTGGATCCCATGGAGAACAGTTCCTCTGGAACCAACATCAGCCCAAGAAGCTCCATGGAATGGGTCTCCACGCCGGAGCAGCTGCACACAAGCCTAAGATCACCGAGTGTCAGCTGGAGAGGTGTAAAGCTCCACCACTGGACACTTGATGGAGGAGTCTGGGGCTGCTGGGTGGAGGCATGAACTTTTCTGGGGCAACCTGACACCGGAAGGAGTTAGCCATGGCATGGCTCCAGTGCTAGTTCTTTTGGTGGACCCCGCTGAGCTCTTGCCAAGGACCCAGGATAAGAAGAGGGAAACCCCAGAGAGCCTTAGACCAACCTGGTCCAATGGGGGATCTGG
Organism: Prochilodus magdalenae; assembly: GCA_024036415.1. NCBI lineage: Eukaryota > Metazoa > Chordata > Actinopteri > Characiformes > Prochilodontidae > Prochilodus > Prochilodus magdalenae. The sequence continues at coordinate 15,676 of JAMWET010004730.1, forward strand.
GTTTGGTGGATCAGTCCAGGAGAACACTCCCTACCGGAATGCATGGTGCCTACAGGAAAGTTAGAGCAGGGATAATGGTCTGGGGTTTCAGGGTTTGGGCTCAGACATCCTACACAGTTCCATGCTTCCAACTTTGTGGGAGCAGTTTGGGAATGAACCCATTCCGGTTCCAGCATGACTGGAATATAAAGACAGGGTTTGAGGAGTTTTGGGTTGGGATGAACCGGAACGTCCTGATTGATCTTACAAATGCTCCGATGACCAAATCTACGGCAGGCCAGTTCGTGTACCCATGGTTTCGGGAATGGGAAGTTCAACCAGCTCTACGTAGGTATGATTGACAGGTGCCCACATTCTCCTGGCCATGCTGTGCATCTACAGTCCGTGCAAACGCCCTGTTGCTCCAGGAAGTTCTTCCAAAGTGACGAGCGAGTGGCTTCGCCGCCTGTTAATCTATAAGACAACGCCGGAGAGACGCGTTCACGTCCCCGTCCTCTTATCTAGGTAATGCTTTGAGGCTAATCAGCAGCTCGTGGGTGTGCGCGTCTGTGTACGACAGCAATCACATGCTACAAAATCAGAACTCCTCCAGAAAAGCGAGGAGGTGCCAGGCCTCTCCTCGGTGCCGAAAGTTGCCTGCCGCAGAGATAAGAGGGCCAATTTAGTGTCTATCCTACTAAGCAGAAATGCGAACTGGGTACTTCATTAGCCAGACAGAAACTGATTATGCACACTTCCAATTCATTAGATCCCACTCAGACCTCCTCAGGCTGCACGGTGGGGGCACGAACTTTGCAGGAGCAACCTGACACCGGAGGGAGTTAGCCGTGGCAGTGCTCCAGTGCTAGTTCCTTTGGCAGGCCCTGGTGAGGGGAGCTCTTGCCAGGGACCCTGGGTAAAAAGGGGGAAACCCCAGAGAGCCTGGGACCAAGCCGGTGAGGAACTTCCTGCCTCAGAGACTCCAAAAAGGGGCAGCCTGTGCTCCAGGTTAATGTCCCGACTAGAGACAGGTAAGGACTTTGCAGAGGGGGATCCGCATTTAACCCCAACCACTAGGGGGCAGTGAGCACACTTCGCTAGAGAGGAGGGTAACCCTGTCCACGGTGCCCCGGAAGCAGTTGGGGGCTAGGGTCCTTGCTCAAGGGCACTTCAGTCGTTACTGTCAGTTCAGGGAACCGAACCGGCAACCCCCTGATTACAAGGCTGGTTCTCCAACCTCCAGCCCATGACTGTGATGCTAGTGCCACACAGCTAGCTTTGCTAGCTAGCATAGCTTTGGCTATGACTGAAAGTAGAGGTTGTCAGTGGAACAACTCAGTGGAGTTGCGTCTACAAGATCAGACGTGTTTCTGTTGGAAATTTGCTACGGCTAAAGTAGTTACCAAGTAACAAGAGCTTACGGCTACAATTAGCATGGGGCTAACGGCATGGAAAATGGAACCGTAATGGAGAATGGGCACTTGAGTGTCCCTCATTTTCCATGGTGCTGTATAAGCTTCCAATTCTAGGCTACGTTAGCCTTGTAGCTCCAGAGCTCAATGGAAGAAGCTAACCTGAAACCCTGACTGTGTCCCGGCCGACTGAGCGCCTCACTTTTCACCGCTAACTCCTCCATGTTTGTGGGAGAGTTTGCCCGGGCTGGTTCCCCACTGGATTCCCGCTGACTGAGGCATGAAATGAATGGAGGGCTGTTAAACGGCCTTGGTGTTTATGAAGGAATGGCGCCTAACTCTTCGGCACTGGCCCGTTAGCTTCCTAAACGTTAGCATCTATCACGGCAGTTCTGGCCTTTTGACTGCGCCAACCGTTCGGCAGGCCCTCGTTAACTTCACGCCGACATGTAGTTGGAGAAGGGGCTTGTCCGGGACGGGGGAAATTCATCTTGCCTAATTGCGAAGAGGGATGCATTTTAAATGACCTGAGGTCTGGGTGGGAGGCGGCGGCAGGGGATTTGGGGGGGCTTGCATGGAGAATAAGCCGGCTGCCAGAAGAGCAAATGAAGGCGGGTGAGTGGCAGGCATGAGGAGGCCTAATTTGGCCGAGTCAGCAACAGGGCCTCGTTAATATGAGAAATTGCAACATCAATCGATTAGGCCAGGCAGAACACGCACATCAAAAACATCTCCACCGCGCTGCAGAGCGGCGGCGCCATCCATCACTCAAGGTTAGAGGAAGACAAGGAGAGAGAGAGACTGGCAATGCAAATTAGCAATGAAGCTAAAGCTACTTAGAGGAAGAGTCAAAGGCGTTTCCCGCAGAGTGTAGGAATCAGTATGTTCAGTGGGGTGTTCAGAGTATAGGAATCAGTATGTTCAGTGGGGTGTTCAGAATGTAGAAATCAGTATGTTCAGTGGGGTGTTCAGAATGTAGAAATCAGTATGTTCAGTGGGGTGTTCAGAATGTAGAAATCAGTATGTTCAGTGGAGTGTTCAGAATGTAGGAATCAATATGTTCAGTGGGGGGTTCAGAGTGTAGGAATCAGTATGTTCAGTGGGGTGTTCAGAGTGTAGAAATCAGTATGTTCAGTGAAGTGTTCAGAGTGTAGAATAGATGTGTTCAGTGGTGTGTTCAGAATGTAGGAATCAGTATGCTTAGTGCGGTGTTCAGAATGTAGGAATTAGTATGTTCAGTGGGGTGTTCAGAATGTTCAGTGTAGAATAGATGTGTTCAGAGTGTTGAACCGATGCGTTTAGTGGTGTGTTCAGAGTGTAGAATAGATGTGTTCAGTGGGGTGTCCGGAGTATTGAATAGATGTGTTCAGTTGGGTGTTCAGAGTGTAGAATATATGTGTTCAGTGGGGTGTTCACAGTGTAGAAAAGATCAGAGTATAGATGTGTTTGGTGGGGTGTTTAGGGTATAAAATAGAAGTGTTCAGTGTGGTGTTCAGGATATAGATGAATTAAGTGGGGTGTTCAGGGTATAGAATAGATGTGTTCAGTGGGGTGTTCAGGATATAGATAAATTAAGTGGGGAGTTCCGGGTATAGAATAGATGTGTTCAGTGGGGTGTTCAGGATATAGATGAATTAAGTGGGGTGTTCAGGGTATAGAATCGATGTGTTTAGTGGGGTGTTCAGGATGTTCAGAGTGTAGAATAGATGTGTTCAGTGTATAGATGTGTTTAGTGGAGTGTTCAGGGTATAGAATAGATGTGTTCAGTGGGGTGTTCAGGATGTAGATGAATTAAGTGGGGAGTTCCGGGTATAGAATAGAAGTGTTCAGTGGGGTGTTCAGGATGTAGATGAATTAAGTGGGGAGTTCCGGGTCTAGAATAGAAGTGTTCAGTAAGGGTGTTCAGGGTATAGAAGTGTTCAGTAAGGGTGTTCAGGGTATAGATGTGTTCAGTGGGGTGTTCAGGGTATAGAAGTGTTCAGTAGGGTGTTCAGGGTATAGATGTGTTCAGTGGAGTGTTCAGGGTATAGATATGTTCAGTGGGGTGTTCAGGGTATAGATGTGTTCAGTAGGGTGTTCAGGGTATAGATGTGTTCAGTAGGGTGTTCAGGGTATAGATTCAGAGTGTTCAGTCACACAGTGTTTGATTTTCATTCCATTGTTATTTAAATGTGGAGCTGAATTCAGAGCACTCTGACTGAACACTGTAATTACTGAACCTCACACACACACCGCTGACTGGTCCCCCAATTTCCTCTCCTCTTTCCTCCTCTCATTTCCTTCTTTTTCTCTTTCCTGTTTTCTTGAATTCCACTCTCTTTCCTTTACTCTGTCCATCTTGTATTTTTTCTGTTATGCTTTTTCTCTGTTTCTTACCTCAATCTATAACTCTCTCTGTCTCTCTCTCTCTTTGTTCTCTCTCCCTCTCTCTCTCTCTCTCTCTCACTCTCTCTCTCTCCCTCTCTATCTCTCTCTCTCTCTCTCTCACACTCTCCCACCCTCTTCTCTCTCTCCCTCTCTCTCCTTCTCCCTCTCTCTCTCTCTCTCTCTCTCTCTCTCTCTCTCTCGCTCTCTCTCTCGCTCTCTCTCTCTCCCACCCTCTTCTCTCTCTCCCTCTCTCTCCCTCTCCCTCCCTCTCTCTCTTTCTCTCTCTCTCCCTTTCTGTGTTTATAATTCTTCCCTCCTTGTTCTCCTATTCTCCTTTCCTGCCTCTGGAACCGTGCACCAGGATCTCCATGAACGGGGTCTCCATGCTCGAGCAGCTGCACACAGGCCTAAGACCACTATGCCCAGTGCTGAGTGTCGAATGGAGCGGTGTAGAACTCCACCTGCTAGACTGCTGGTTCTCTGGAGTGATATGGATGCAGTCTGTTGTTAATGCTACAGCACACAGAGACACTCTATGCGGTTCTACACTTCCAGCTTTGTACAGCAGTCCGGGGAAGAACCCCTTTCCTGTTCCGGCATGACGGTGTCCCTGTGCACAAAGCCGGACATGGTCTGAGTGGTTGTCTTGGTGGTGTGGAGGAACTCCAGTGACCCTCTGAACCCTACAGAACACCTTTGGGATGAAATGCGATCCAGGACATCTCCTCCAACATCAGGGCCTGACCTCACAGATGCACTTCGGAGCGAACAGGCACAAATTCCCACAGACACACTCCGGAATCTTGTAGACGGCATCCTTACAAGAGTAGAGCCGGCCGAAGCCCCAGAGCGGGACCCGGCTCCACGGTTTAGATGTGTGATAGTCAGGTGTCCACAAACTTTTGGCCACAGGGTCTTTATTGGACTTTCGCTAAGACAGTCACGAAATGCGGGACGGGCGCAGCCACCCTCGCCTCCCACTCCTCTGGCGTCCTTGGAACCGAGCAACTGTTCAGGCGTTCGTGACGGTGGCGTCCACTTTCACAGCCCACAGGCTGGACGTTCCTCTCCCTCACATTTCAGTTCACGCCGAATGAATTTCAGGCTGTTAGAGAGTGCGGGAGGTGGTCCGAGCTCCTCTCTGCTCACCAGCAGAGCCTACCGTTCTTTAATTACTCACCGCGTCTTATCGGTCACACCACGCTTTCAAACGGCCCACATTTCCACCAGAGGGAGCGGCGCAAGCGAGTTTGTGCTACGGGGAAAAGACGAGAGTGTGAATGTGGCCAAACTTAGAGTGGCTACTTGTTCTGAGATCTAAAAGCAGCCACTCATTTGGTAAATGAACGGCTGGAGGCAAGCGGTACAAGCGCATTACGGTGAACTACGGCGCTTCCGAGGGGCATAGCTCAGATGAAAGGGCGCAATTACCCGCACTGGGTGATTAAAGCGACGTGAAAGGAAATAGCCAAGGTAATAAAGCCAAACAGATGACGGCTATTCATTCGGCACACGAGTCGAGTCGGCAAGTTACCGGCAAAGATACCGAAGGAGTCAGGACTGGCGGTTCAAAGTTCCCTTCCTTCCTCCACCTCTACCACCAGTTTGGTGCTGGTCCTCTTGTCCAGGGAATAGGCTTGGCCCCCTGTCGCCCATATCCGGCAGGATAGGCAAGGGTCCAAGGGTTCTAGACCTGGGCCTTGGACGGGGCCTACTCCAAAGACTCTTGATCTTCCGGCAAGTCTTTCCAGCAGACCTGTGGTTGGTGTGGCACAACGGATAACACCACTACTCACCAGGAAGCTACCGTCCCATGTGGGAGACTGGGGTTCGATTCCCGTTCTGGGTGGCTATGCTGTGCTACACCAATAAGAGTCCTTGGGCAAGACTCCTAACACTACACTGGCCTCCCTGTAATGTGGTTAACCTTGTAAGTCGCTCTGGATAAGAGCGTCAGCTAAATGCCGTAGACGTAGACGTAGGCCTGGGTTACGGGTTTGAGGCCTAACCCCGCTGATGCACTGTGATGGCAAGGGCACCGAAGGAGGTAGGGGGACCCGAGACAAACAACTTGCAACCGGTATGGAGACGAATCTTCTGAGGAGCTACGCAAACGCCCAGAGCAACGAAAGTGGAGAGTCGGAACCCGGAAGAGACGCAGCCCAATTATCAATCCAGGTTCTGTTGGGCTTCATGGCTGGGAGACTCTGGCCTGAAGTTTCGGAGGCTTTGACTAATTAGCGTGGGTGAAACGAGCTCTGGCGTATTTTTTTGAAGGGTAATTACGGTGTTTTACGACCCGCTGCCCGTATGTCACCACCGAGTGTAAATTAGGCAGTGTCTCCCTAATTGTCTCTAAGAACAGTGGGTAGAGCGTTGCAGGAGTTTAAAAGAATAATTGCTCAAAAAAAAAATAAGAAATCTCATTGACTTTCTACCGGAACTGCCTGAGATGGAGACCTGGACAGGCATTCCGGCCAAAGACCTAAAAGAAGCTTCCGGATTCATCAATGAAAGCTTTACCGCGAAGTCTTGACCCCCAGCGATTCCCAGGTCTACGCCCGTCCACCGGTCCACCTCAGCCTTTCATCATTCTCATTAGAGAACCTACCTCGGTTCCAGGACCTCTTAAACGAGCGTCCTGCTCGTGCTCTGGACGTCCCCACGTTTAGCTGTTCCCTGTTACATCTCGCTTAGCAAGGGTGGCTTCGGAATACACCCGAGACGCCGTTGACATTTAAGGGAAATGTGAAGGCGTGAGTGCTAGCATGACTAGCTAGCACTTAGCATAACAAGAGGACACCCAAAACACCTGGACTGGCCCAGATCAAGAACTTGGTGACCTGGTGTGGTTTTGGGATATATGCATGTTGCTACACCAGACCGACATTCAAAAACAACCACTGGCCCAAACAATGACCCTACCATTGGACATTCAGTTCTAGACGTGTTCTCCAACTCCAACTGTATAATAACCTCCATCAATAGTTGAAAGGTCTTAATTGGTCACCTGATGAAATGATAAACTACACCTTTCTGCCTGAGAAAGGTGGAGGCCTGGAGAAGGATTCCACCCAAAGATCTAGAAGACGTTTTAGAGTTCCAGGAGGACTCTAGTGGTCATTCATTACTCTGGCCAGTCGCTTTACTGGGTTCACGGTCTCCACCTTCAAAGCACTGGACAGAACCACAGCGTGTCAATACACAGGCCAAGCGTCCCCCAGCCATGAAGCCTATCAGAACCTTGACTGGTATCTGGGTTGCACCTCCTCCAGGTTCAGAGGCTCCACCTTCTGTTCTTTCATAGCGTAATCGGATGCTCTGGGCGTGACTCCTCAGGCGACTCGTCTCCGTACTTGTTAAGGGTTAAGTCCCACTCAAGGCTCCGTCCTAATTTCTTCGGTACCTTTACCACACTTGTTGGGTCTTACCAAAAAGGATCAAGTCAGGGTCTTGAACCCTTCGGACCCTCGCAGATCCTACCGTGCATGAATGGCAGGGGTAAAGCCTACTCCCTGGACAACAGTACTGGTGCCAAACTGGTGATGGGGGTGGACGAACATGGGGAACTTTTACATAAAGGACGTTCTCTTGGAAGTTCTGGGCATAGGAATGCCAATTAAGCCTCATTAACATGTTAGGCCACACCCACTATCTTCCCAGGAAGGCCATGTTCACTGAGATAGGGCTCCTTTGGCGAAAGATCAATTTCCGAGGTTTACATTTCATGACTACCAGGCCTGGTATGCAAAGGAAAGCTAATGCTAATGCTGCTAATGCTGCTAATGCCATAAACAAGATGCTGCCTGAGTCCTGTACGCCTGTCCTCAAGTTCTGCCGGTGATTTCCCTCCTGGGCTCTAACAGTAAAGTTCAGCCGGCACTCATTACAGTGTTCGAGTTCGAGTTCAACTAGAACCCACGTGATGGTGAGGAGCTAATCTCTGCCCCTCTCAGAACCCCCCCCACCACGTGAACTTTAATTAAAGCGATTCCCAGGTCTATGCCCATCCACCGGTCTATCTCAGCCTTTCATCGCTCTCATTAGAAGAACAGCGGTCCCTAAGCTCTCGCTTCCAAGACTTCTTAAACGAGGGTGTGACTGGTCTCTGCTTCATAACAGCTTGATCAGACCCCCCGGTGCTTACCGTTAACCCCTGCGGCTCGGGCTCTGACTGGAGGCTAGCACTTAGCATAACAAGAGGACGCCCAAAATACCTGGGAGGTTTTTAATGGCTGTGCTCACGTAAGAGACTGGACAGGTTTCTGGACATAGGCCAGGTCAATGCTCAGACACTCTTACATCAAAGAACTGGTCAGTTGGTCCAGATTTGGTGGATGCCTTCCCTGGTGATTTACCGGTTGTTCCAGGTGGTTCCCACAGATTTCCAATCTCCTGAATGTCCACCATGCCAATCACTCACATTTGCCGCCCTGTGATTGTGGGAATGGTCATGGAATACAGGGATAGGAATGTTGGGTGGAAGATGTTGAGCTCTAGGGAAAACCTGGTTGTCCAGCAGCTCAGTGTAGACCCTGTGGTTCACGCTTACTGTCCCCTCAACCAAAGAACCCATTTCCACCTAATTTTCCCCCCCAGAACGTCACAGAGGGGGCTCGTACGTATTCACGATGGTCTGGTAGATTTGGTTTTAAAAGCTCAATTTGAAATATTTTGGTCTTACCAAAAGATGAGCCTGGTCTTGTTTGGCTGGAACGGCAAAGATGGCTGCCGGGTGAACAGTATTTCCGATAAGCACCATGCTTCCGTGTACCGTTATTTCCCAGATGTCTTTCAGTCCTAGCTCCTAGATTTTCACCGTCATCATCATTAAAGACCCTACCGTAGCCTAAACCAGTGGCTCTCAAACCAAATCCCAACAATCCATAGACAGTCTGGATTTTTATTCCAACCCAACTTACATATCAGGGTAGAGTGAAGATGTGGACTGGCTGGGGTACCAGGGGTCTGCCTTAAAGGCAGGGCTGTAATATTTGGGGGCTCGTCCGGGATGCAAGTCCCTTGCCAGTTGAGCAAGCTGGTGAGGGTTGGTGAAGTAGCAAGGGACTTCAGTTGCTAGCAGGGTTGATTAGCACTAGGTTGCTGTTAGTTGCTAACTCTGACATTGTCTGGACTACAAAGCTTTTCGAATATATGGACCTACTTAAGGTAATGTAAGGTTGGTTGTGGTTGAGACCTGAGACCTGAGCCTGGTGGACCTCAGGAATATGGGAAGCTTGATGCAGTTGAGAAGGGTAGAACTCTTTCACCTCAGCTGATTTACTCTCCTGGGTGTCTACAGGGTCCCCAGTCGGGAGCCTGAGCCAAAAGATCTTCTACGTAAGGAGACGTTGGAGGCTGAGTAGGAAAAGAGTCAACAACGCAAGCTAGAATTAAGAGCAAAGGAGTTGGTCCCTGTGGCAACAAGCCAGCACCTCCCTTTCTAAAGAGTATGTGGCAAGTTGTAATTAAATCGCTCTGTAAGGGGCAGCTAATGAACCGCCGCAGAGGAAGAAGTGGTTCAAATAACTAAGGCCAATGACACAACATGCACAACGGGCTCCCATTGGCTGCCTGCATGCTCAAGCCACTGGTAGACCTCGAAACGTAGCTACCTTCCCAGGAACGTGGCAAGAACAAGCAGTTACGGGCTTTCAGAGCATCTCCAGGGAGGAGCTTCCTTATTAGCATTTTCCGCTAAATGATCCCTTTCAGTGGCACCAAATTACACCATCCACTTACGCCGAGACTGCGGTCCTTCTGACGGCTAGATGAGAGACAGCCGTCTGGGGTAGAGTCAGTTTCCCCTTAAAAGCCATTTGACTGATGTAATTCCCTCCGACCGGGACTCCCGCCCTAAATGTGATTTCAAAGCGGGAAGACAAGGATTTGTCTCCGTAGGAGCCGTTACGGAAGACGACAGTGTCAGGAAAAAGGGGAGAAGCTGTTTTGTGCTTCGCTCTACAGCTGTCACCGAGGTTTCAGGAGGCTCCCAGCGTGCTCTCCCTCAAAAGCTCTTTAACACACATCTCCTTCCCCTCCGTTCGCGGGCGTCTCTCAGCGGGCGCCGGTACAGTGCCAGATTGAAGCTTTTTGTGGGCCTGAGACAGGCGGGCCGATAGCGCTCGCTCTCGCCGCCGCCCCTGCGGTATCAGAGTAATAGCTTGTAAAAGACACCAGCGAGAGGGACAGGGCTAATGTTACAGCTGGTGGAGATTTCCGCAGAGTGAAATGCCAGCGTTCCGCTGCCTGCCATCCACGACAGGCACTGTGGAAATGCTGGCGGTCCTCTGGCTGCCACTGCTTCTGCTAAGCTGTAAGCTAACTGGCGGGTCAGCTCAGCAGTTTAGCCACACCCAATGCTACAGCCATCCTGCCTCTATAAACCAACACCGGTGGTACCATAGGTTGACCTAAACATGGCCCTGTCATAGGAGGCCACCTGTACCACAAGCCAGGCATCTCTGGCCTACTAGGCATGACCCAGTCACCTACTTACGGTAACTGGAAACCAGGTAGGCCGTGTAACCTCACACAATGGGCCCACCAGGTTCTGAAGGATATCATGTAGCAGGGCCAATCCAGTTCCACACTGACTCTGGAAGCAGCATCAGCTCATGAATGGGTCTGCACGGCTCAAGCCAAAGATCGCTATGTGCGATGCCAAGTGCCAGCTGGAGAGGTGTAAAGCTCCTCCACTGGACCCTGGAGCAATGCTCTGCCAGGAAGACACAAAAGGCCAAGCTGATGGAAGACGATATTTAATCGTCTATATGTTATAAAGGATAACGAGTTTTGGGCGTAGGCCCTGTCCTGGGTCCAGGTCTAGAGGTGTTCGGACCCTTGAGTCAGGAAGGTGGTGCACTGTGATTGGCCAGAGTAAAGATTCGTTCGAGTGATGTAGGAATCTGGGATCAGTGGGTAAATCCAGGAGAACTCCCTACCAACAATGAAGTCTGGTGGAACCTGAAGGGTGGTGTTGATGCTACAACACACAAAGACTTTCTACACAGTTCTACACCTCCAGCTTCATGCAGCAGTTTGGGTAGGAACCCTTCCTGTGCTCAGGGATGCTCAGACATGGTGGAAGTCTTTGGCAGATGCTCGGCAGACAGCTAGCAGTTTTTTGGAGCTCCATTATTGAGCAGTTCTGGGGCCGTGCTCGGTACCATGCTAAAGCAGATGTGGCGGGCTACTGTCAGCAGAGCACGCTGCAATACCCACCAGTTCCAATTAAGTTCATTCAAGAGCATTAGCGACCTACGTGGTGCAAATCGGGCCCAGATGAGCGCCGTAAGAGCTAATTCACCACGCGTAGCTGTGATGGACTGACAGCTAATTCAATTATTAACCATGCTAGCTCTTCAGCAGGAAATTCAAATGTGCAGCTGAACCACCCAAACAAATCAATACCCCTGCTTCAAGCTCCTCCATTCCGACCGGCTTCCTCCAGCGGACAAGACCAGCTCGCGCATGAGAGTTGTTTGTGTTGGCGTAGCACGCCGCACCACCCCGGTGATCATTCGTCATGCTTAGCTCGTTTCTTCGGGCTCCTTAATGAACATCGGTGGGCGCGTTTGAGTGCAGGAGACCTATAACCTCCAGCGCTGGTTTAATATATGAGCTGCGGGCTAAACATGGATGCTACCTCCCGCGAGCTAGCCTAGCGCAGATGCGCCGGTTTTCACACGGTAGACCTACAGGAGGGGAATCGATAAGGTTGTAGCCGTGTCTGGAATGGAAACAACTTCATCCGTCGAAGGACTCCAGAAAAGGTGGAGGCGACAGCAGAGTCGGGCGACGTGGGCGTGCTGCATTGGCAGCTGGGCCTGTCGTTGAGCGAGGGTCCGATCATACAGGTCTTCTACTTTCCTTGTGCATCTCATGGGCTTCCCTCTCTTGGAATGGCGAGGTCAAGAGGTCAAGATTGAGAACTTGGGCTGAGGGTCACGGGTGGGTTTCACCGCACAATGGAGGCTAGCATTGAATTAACATGGTACGATGCAAGGCTAAGCTAGCTAGCATCTGAATTACGGCGGTTTTCCTCAGTAGTAGAGCCATGTTGGTTTGGACCACCGTAGCTCCATGCTACCATATATCCGAATGTGGGAAACTTGGAAAATCTCAGCACATCTTACGTATACTTACATGCTTATACAGTGTGGAATCAGCTAACATGCTAAGTTCTAGAAATGCTAACACACTGGGTACGGCAAATGCTGACGGGTTCGGTCAGTTTGCAGGCCCATTAGCCTTGCGCTTGACCCCGACTTCTCCGAACAGAGAAGGGATTAGAGTCGCCCTCGGTTCGGAAGCTTGTAATCCCAGCAAGATCACGGGAATCAAGGCTATAACGGAGTTCGGGACGCGGCGTAATGACAGCGGCGCTTCTTAATGAGTATCTGGCCTTAAAAAAGTGAAGGGCGTATTTACCAGACTTCAATTAGGCCTCCGCTAATTGCCAAGTCGAATATGCTGATACCTCGGTGTTTACCGGCAGAGCCGGGGACACGTGAAACAAACCGGATAGGACACTTCCATTAGAAAACCGGCGCCGACTGTCTGATCCGCGCCCCCTCAAAGTCAAAGCTGTTTGTTACACGTCAAGCCCAAATTAGAGGCTGCAAACATTTACGAGGCGAGTCAGTCGAATGCGTTTAGGCGGAGGACACCAGACAGCGGTAACGAGGCAGGAGAAAGACATCCTGGGACAGTGTGGAGCGCGCTCAGGCCGAGGCCTGCGGAGCCAGCCCACCATTTCCCATTCAACAGCCTTTCCCATAGGGATCCATTCCAGCAGGTTAGCTCCACCCATTCATTCAGCCTCCTGCTGTTTAGCTCCACCCATTCATTCAGCCTACTGCTGTTTAGCTCCACCTATTTATTTAGCCTACAGCTGTTTAACCCAACCAATTATTCAACCTACAGCTGTTTAACTCCACCCACAGATTTAGCCTTCAGCAGTTTAGCTCCACCCATTTATAGAGTCTACTGCTGTTTAGCTCCACTTATTTATTCAGCCTACAGCGGTTTGACTCCACCCATTTATTCAACCTACAGCTGTTTAACTCCACCCACTGGTTTAACCTACAGCAGTTTAGCTCCACCCATTTATATAGTCTACAGCTGTTTAGCTCCACCCATTCATTCAGCCTCCTGCTGTTTAGCTCCACCTATTTATTCAGCCTACTGCTGTGTACCTCCACCCACTGGTTTAGCCTACAGCAGTTTAGCTCCACCCATTTGGCCCACAGCTGTTTAACTCCACCCATTAATTTAGCTTACAGCACTTTAGCTCCAACCATTCAGCTTATGGCATCTTAGTACTGCCCATTCAGGCTACAGTAGGTGAGCTCCACCCATATATTTTTGCCTACAGCCGTTTACTCCCACCCATTCATTCAGCCTACAGCAGTTTAGCTCCATCCTTTCATTCAGCCTATGCCAGTTTAGCATTTATTTAGCCAATAACAGTTTAGCTCCACCCATTTGGCCCACAGCAGTGTAGCCCTACCCATTTATTCAGACTACAGCTGTTTAGCTCCACCCATTTGGCCCACAGCAGTGTAGGCCCACAGCAGTGTAGCTCCACACATTCATTCAGCTTACAGCGTCTTACTCCCCCAATTCAGACTACCGCATCTTAAGTCCCACCCATTAAAGTTGTTTTGCTCCACCCATTTAGCCTACAGCTGTTTAACTCCACCCATTCATTTAGCTTACAGCACTTTAGTTCCAACCATTCAGCTTATGGCATCTTAGTACCACCTATTCAGGCTACAGTAGGTGAGCTCCATATATTTTTGCCTACAGCCGTTTACTCCCACCCATCCATTCAGCCTACAGCAGTTTAGCTCCATCCTTTCATTCAGCCTATGCCAGTTTATCTCCAGTCATTTAATTAGCCAATAACAGTTTAGCTCCACCCATTTGGCCCACAGCAGTGTAGCTCCACACATTCATTAAGCCTACAGCAGTTTAGCCCCACCCATTTAGACTACTGCATCTTAGCCCCACCTATTATAGTTGTTTTGCTCCACCCTTTTAGCCTACAGATTGTCTACAGCAGCACTTTAGCTCCAACCATTAGCATCTAGTACCGCCCACCCACCCATATATATTTTTTCAGATTACTCCCACCCATTCATCAGCTACAGCAGTTTAGCTCCACCCATTTATGCCGTTTACAGCAATAAAATGCTCCACCCCATTTAGCTAGCTCCACACATTCATTCAGCCTACAGCGTCTTCTCCCGCCCATTCAGACTACCGCATCTTAAGTCCCCACCCATTAAAGTTGTTTAGCTCCACCCATTTAGCCTACAGCAGTTTAGCCCCACCCATTTATTCAGACTACAGCTGTTTAGCTCCACCCATTTGGCCGACAGCAGTGTAGCTCCACACATTCATTCAGCCTACAGCGTCTTACTCCCGCCCATTCAGACTACTGCATCTTAGCCCCACCCATTAAAGTTGTTTAGCTCCACCCATTTAGTCTATAGCAGTTTAGCTCCATCCATTCATTATACAGCATTTTATCCCCACCTATACTGCCTACAGCAGTTTAGCTCCACCCATACTGTCTACAGCAGTTTAGCTCCACCTATACTACCTACAGCAGTTTAGCTCCACCCATCCAGCCTACCCATAGTGGACAGCATAGAATTTTTATTTCCCCCTGTATTAAGGTTTTGAGTCATCCCCGGACCCCCTTCATATCTGTGGTACTGCTGTTGCTGATGAGACGGTAACCACAACAGCCATGACTCCTAAACCCAACAACGTCAATGACCTCGTCTTTTAGAACCTCCACCTGCCTCACGATCCCCCGTCACTGACTCGTCTGCTCCATCGTCCCCTATTAGCCGAAACCCTGGTCCGCCATTCCAGCGCCGGAGCCGGTTCTGCCTCCTCCCCCACAGCGCTCGCTTCAGTATGGACCCTGCATCAGTAAGTTTGGGGCCGGAGCGGCGTTCCGTGTCCTGCGGCGTTCCGTGTCCTGCGGTGTTTTTAAAATGCGATTTCTCCGCCTTCAGCTGGGCAGCCCCCAACCCCCTCCAGCCGCGGGGGTAATTTCCAGCACTCAGCTTTTCCCCCCACCTCTCCGGCGGATATAAATCCCCTCTGCTCCTTCGCCTCAAAATTGCGCTTCTAAATCACGGGCCGATTCGGTGATGAAATGTAAATGGGTTTTAAGGGGGAAATTTAATCAGGGCTTTCCCTCCTCTCGCCGACTTGTTTATAAGATCATAAGCGGCGGTGTGATTTTAAAAGCCCATTACGGTAAGTGAAAGGGTGTCGGCGCCCGCCGCAGCGATGCGTGATTGTAAAACTATTCTGACTTGGAGCACTCCCTGAAGACGAATGGCCGAGAGATACCACCGATCTATTGGCGAGAGAGACAGAGAGGGCCAAATTGCCCAATGACAGAATTTGCCATTCTGGGAAGAGAGCGCCCGAATCAGGAGAACGGAGCCGCGGAGCCGCTCTCTGCTCCCTGTAATCAGGAGAAGGTCCTTCAGTTACGGAAAATGTTTGAACACCCCTTCGCCGAGTGATGTACACTCCAAACAGAGACCCATCCCGACCGGAACGCCGGATTCCCTCAAACCTCGGCATGCAGTCTTGTCTCAGGCGGGTATGTAAACGACTACAGGGCTGGTCTGGCTACATGAGGGCAAACAGCCTGGTCATCCTCTAGACCATCAGTGGTCACAGGACTCTCCCCACAGGATGCTGCCCCACAGGACACTCCCCCACAAAGTGCTGCCCCACAGGACGCTGCTCACAGGACACTGCCCCACAGGACTCTCCCCACAGGATGCTGCCCCACAGGACTCTGCCCACAGGATGCTGCCCCACAGGACTCTCCCCACAGGATGCTGCCCCACAGGACACTGCCCACAAGATGCGGCCCCACAGGACTCTGCCCACAGGACGCTGCTTACAGGAGTCTCCCCACAGGACGCTGCCCCACAGGACTCTCCCCACAGGACGCTGCCCCACAGGACTCTGCCCACAGGACTCTGCCCCAGAGGATGCTGCCAACAAGACGCTGCCCCACAGGACTCTCCCCACAATACGCTGCCCCACAGGACGCTGCTCACAGGACGCTGCTCACAGGATGCTGCTCACAGGATGCTGCCCACAGGACTTTCCCCACAGGATGCTGCTCACAGGACTCTCCCCACAGGACGCTGCCCCACAGGACTCTCCCCACAGGACGCTGCCCCACAGGACTCTCCCCACAGGACTCTGCCCCAGAGGATGCTGCCAACAAGACGCTGCCCCACAGGACTCTCCCCACAACACGCTGCCCCACAGGACGCTGCCCACAAGATGCAGCCCCACAGGACAGTGCCCCACAGGATGCTACTCACAGGACTCTCCCCACAGGATGCTGCTCACACGACTCTCCCTACAGGACCCTGCTCACAGGACTCTCCCCACAGGTCGCTGCACCACAGGACGCTGCCCCATAGGACTCTGCCCACAAAATGTTGCCAACAAGATGCAGCCCTACAAGACGCTGCTCACAGGACTTTGCCCACAGGATGCTGCTCATAGGACTCTCCCCACAGAACGCTGCCCCACAGGACGCTGCTCACAGGATGCTGCTCACAGGATGCTGCCCACAGGACTCTCCCCACAGGATGCTGCTCACAGGACGTTGCCCATAAGATGCTGCCCTACAGGACGCTACCAAAAAGACGCTGCCCCACAGGATGCTGCTCACAGGACACTGCCCACAAGATGCTGTCCCACAGGACCCTACCAAAAAGATGCTGTCCCACAGGGCCCTACCAAAAAGATGCTGCCCTACAAGATGCTGCCCACAGGACACTGTTGGCTGGATAGTTTTGGTTGATGGACAATTCTCAGTCCTGCGGCCCATATGGTCAATGTACACCACCAGCCTTCCTGCTGGGCCTTTTAGTGTCATGTGGGGGTTTTGCAGTGCTGTGCTAAGTGCATCTGTGTGTGTTTATAGATTACTGAACACAGTTGGTCAGAGGTTACATACACCTTCATACATGTTAGCATGTTAGCCAGATAGAGGCTCCATGTCCTGGTTCACTGACCAGAGCTGAAACCCCTAGGCACACCTTGAAATCAGGACTGGATCGGATTTGGGGCAAGCGTGGACGTGCCATGTAATCCACATGCTGACGGCGGCAGGGGGACGTCGTTTATTCCCGGCCCCTCTTCACAGACCATGGCAGGTTACAGAGAGTGGGCCGTGCAGTGGCGATGGGGAAGACGAGGAGGTCATCTGTCAGGATGATAGTAATTATGGATGAGGACAAAGTCAGGAAGGATTTAAAAACAAGGGCTTGATTTCACCCCCGAAGGCTGTGATGAGTCGCCGCTGCGCCGCCACCGTGACCACGGCCGGCTATGCGGCCAAGACGGGCGCAAATGAGAAACGAAAAGCGGTCAAGCAGCTCCGTGGGTGAACGGGCTCCGCGTTTTCTTCGCTTAGTGGCTAGGCCAGCATTGACCTGAATACCTCGGACATGCTTCCTGTTCTGGCAGCACCGGAAAAGATTCCGAGTTTTCGCATGCCGCTCCCGTTCCCGTACGTGCCGAACAATGGGAAAGGTAATTAGGATAATGGCGGGTAATTAAACGTTAATCGTGGCATTTTTATGTAATTATGCTGTCAGATACGGTATTTGTCCATTAATCTAGCTAAAGGTAATCTAATTGGAGGCTGTTAGGGACTATAACCACTTCGCTGATGGATCACTTCTCGGAATTGACTTGACCTGAGAACCGATAAAAAGCCAATCACAAGGTGAGCAGAGTAACGGAATGCACTTAGCGGGTGGTCAGGACTATCGGCTTGGGCGGGGCTAGCACCTATACGCCGGTAGTCTTGTAGTAGTGTGTGAGGTTCACAGGCCTTGAGTTTAGGGGTCCATGGTGGGGTCTTTGGCCTGTAGGACCCCGCAGTAGGTGCTGTCCTTGCTACTGTCCTCTGGGTATAAGTTACGGACGCCCTCTGTTGGCGGTCCCGGTGATTCCGGTTTTTGCGCCTGCCCCTGTTTTGCCCGGGTTTGAAGCGGTGGCTTCCTTTCCCCGCCGCGGTGAATAATTAAACCCGTTTTTCAAAAAGACTTGCCAAAGGTCAAGCCCATCTGCCAGCCACTCCCCCCCTCCTCCTCCTCTTCCTCGATTACGTTATTGTTTGTCTTGCAATTTGGTCTCATCAGGCAATCATTTGATTATGCAAATGCGCAGCTGCACCGGGTGCTTCGTTTATCATCGCGGTGATGCCGCTCTTCCCTTCCTCCCCCGGCAACCGGGCTCGTTCCAGATGCCTGTGTTCTCCAGGGAGGCTTGTTCTGCATGTTTATTGTCTTTATTGGAAGCCCGGTGTCTTGCACTGGTGGACTCTCGGTGTAGGGTCGTGTGATAGATGGGTTCTATTGCACTGTGTTGGTTTAACACCCCTGTGGTGTTGGTCACAGGTGCGGTCAGTAGAGGTGTGGTCTTGTTTTCCATGGTTTACTGTGGTACACCAGTGTTAGCAGCACATTCAGTAGTTCAGTAAGTCTACTATGTTCAGTATTTTTACTATTAACACGGTACATCGGTTTGGGCATGGTTTCAATACCTTAATGAAAACGTCTATACACCTATAACCAATATCCCAAATAAACCTGTGGTAATACTGATATTCAGAAATCCAGAACACGTGGAATTAATCTGCGATAAATTAATTATTTAAAAAGAGTTTATAATGGAATTTATGCCTAGAATAAAGGTGAAAATAATTTACAAACCAATGGATGTACAGTCCCAAAAATGTTCTAATAAATTTATTTAAAGTCATTTAAAAGTTAATGTCCAATAAATATAATATCCAGATTGAAATTCTAATTCGTTATTGTAAAGTTATATTCAGAATGTGGTTCTGAACAAATCCTGAATTCCTAGAATGAAGTTCTAATAACATTTCCAGATTGAGGTTTTGATAAAAAATTAAATTCAGAATGAAACTGTAAAAATAAAAAATTAGAAAAGGTTATAACAAAAGTTACATCCAGAATTAAGTGCTAAAAAATTTAATATACAGAATAAATTTCTAAAAAAAATTCTGTTCCATAATAAAGTTACAAAATTAAAGTCCAGAATGACGTTACAATAAACTTAATATCCAGAATAGAGTTCAACTGGAATTAATATCCAGAATGAAGTTTTGACAAAAGTAATATCCAAAATAAAGCTCTAATAAAATCAATAGAGCGAATGAATTCATAATAAAATTAACATCCATAGGCCAAAAATATAACTATCAATAAATAAGCGGTCCTGGTGAGGTTCTAATAAAGGTTCTAGGAAACTCTAACTGAATTAACATCCAGAAGTAACTTCTAATAGATCCTTGAATTGAATCCTCTTCCACTGACCTTCAAAGTTACGGAGTTATATATAAAAATATTAAATTAAAATTTGCATAAAGTTCAATCAGCGGTGAGATGTGTGGTCTCTGTTTTGATGGTAACTGAATAAACGAAGGGTGGGCTCTGACTTTGGTCCAGGACCGTACCTGTATCCGGTGACTGTTCTGATTTACTTCCTAACTCCGACTGCGTAGCATCACGCCGCTGCTGTGCTCCATCACTCCGGTAGCCTGGCTGAATCGATGCTGATGCGGCGGTGGGGATGTTAGCGTGAGTCGTTTATCTGCGCTTTAGAAACTTGACTCGTTTTACCCTCTACTGTGTGGCTCCTCTCTCTCCGACACTTCCCCCTGTCAGATCCAGTTAGCGCTCCGGAATCGGAGGCCATTTAGGAAAGCACTGATTAGGGGCTAATCGCATGGACGAGGCCGTTACAACGCACCGCGCCGTAGCGCCGTGTTTGTTGACGCGGTGGAGGAGAAAAAGGCCGAGGTTGTCCTGCATCAATATTTCAATCAGATTCAAGAAAAGCCTTGAAGAATTGATGGGAGACGGACCCTTGCTGGGGGGAGAGGAGTGCTTGTCAAGCCCGGTCAAGCTAACAGGTAGTGAGCTGTGCTAGTGCGGAGGCCGGAGCAGCCCGAGTCCCCATGCTGCCAGTTCCTGGTCATTAGAGGAAGAGGCTACGACCTGCCCGAGAGCTGTTTTAGCCACCAGCCGGGAAGACGTATTCCATCAATATCTCTGCTGCTCCTCGCCCCGTGAATAATTTCTACGTCCTCCCTGCGTAAATAATGGAGGCTAGCAGAGTCTGTGGATACCTCGGCAGCAGGGGTCATGACCAAACAACAGCAGGAGCTCTCACTTTGTGCTGCTACAATCGATGACAGCTTTCAGGTTTGATTCAGCCCTGCTAAACCCGAAACGCTGGAATATGGCGTATGGGCTTATGGAGCGTTAAATTTTCATTTAAGTCACTAATTGATCTTCTAGCCTGCTTACTTTCCGGGACATAGGGGTCCGGGTTGCTAAAGCCTGTCCCCGTGCTCATTGGGCAAGAGGCAGGAAACACCCTGGACAGGCCTTCAGTCCATCACAGGACACATTCACACTAGAGGCAACCCCGGTTCACCTGACTGTCTTTGGACGGTGGGAGGAAAACAACAGAGCGGTGGCGAGAACGGCCCCAAAGTTGCCCAACTGCCCAAGTCCTAGTTTCCAGTCAGGTGGGATGGGATGGGATGTTGCCATAGCCATACATCAGCAGACTAGTGGATAATCGCTGCAGAGTATAAACATCCAAAAGCCCCGAGTGCATCGATGACCACAGTTACGCAAGCTGCTTCCCTTAAATCGGTAGCATCTCCGGTTCGGAAACTGGAGCGCCCGGAGGAGGAAACCCACGTAGACACTACCTACACCAACTACCCATAGTGCCACTTCCTTCGGAGTCAACGGCTAATGGCCCCTCTGACTAACACTCCCAGTTAGGCCTAAAGCTTTTACAGTCGTGGGCTGGAAGGTGGGGGACCAGTCTTGTGCCAGGAGGGTTGCCTGTACCTGATTCCCTGTGTCCTTGAGCAAGGCATTTAACCCCCAATTCCTCTTCGGGTTCCACTCCAGGCAGGTGTCCTCACTGCCCCCTAGTGTGTGTGGGCTAAATGCGGTAGCCACTTCGTCTATGTGCAAACAGAGTTAGCCAATAATTCAAAATTCTAATTTTACCAGGCTGGACGTATGCTTTGTGCGGGTCCTACAAGCTCCAGAGGTCGGTGTTAAAGTCTGTTGAATGGTCAGTATATGCCGGCTAAGCCAACAAGCTATTAGGCACCTGGGAAGCCTTAGCTTCTGCCCTGGAGTGGACTGGGGATCTGTCCAGGGTGTTTCCTGCCGTCAGCCCGAAGAGTGCTGGAGTAGGTGCCGGTATCCCAGTGATCCAGAAGGATACGTGGCTTATCCATAATGAGAGTCCACCCAGGCACTGACTCTCTCCCAGGCTCCAACTCCCACCAATCATTCAAAGCTCTCCAGGTTCTGGTCACCTGGGACCTAAGCATCCTCACCTGACTCTCATTCTCTGAGTTGCTTCGGTTTGCGTCCAGGTTGTGAGGCGTTGCCACAGGGTCCACCACCCTTTCACACTTTGAGCTTCTTTGACTTTCTGGGCTGCCCCAATAACTTTGATTGTGTTGGTTGTCTTCCTGGTTCTCGGTTTCCTCTCTGGGTGTCCCTAGCCTACGGGTATTGGCCCTTGCCTGTCAACTCTGGATTTGGATCCCCTCTTCGCTTTATCTGCCAGCATCTGACCATCTCTAGCTCATTTCAACTGGCTTGAGCCTAGAACGTTATGGTGGAGATGACGGAAATTCGGTCCCAGTAGCTTTCTTCTTGTCATAGTTGTCGCTTCCGGGTCCAGGCGCTTCTTCAGATCCCCAAACCATGAAGCAATGGTGGAACCTTTGAACTGGGAGTATGTGGTTGTAGCCTGGTGGGATGATATAACTGCCGGGTCCTACCATTAGAGGACTCCCCTCAAACGTTCCTTCGATGATGAAAGCCAATGTTGCCACTTTATGGTGGTCCAGTGGCCTAATGCCATGTCTTCCACACTTTCGGTCCCTCATATAGAGACCGTCCCTAACACTCATTGGCCCCAGAGCCCCTGGATCTCCGCCCCAGACATGCACTGACATAATGACTCTGTGCTCCGGCTTGATGGACTGACAGAATGACACTATGCTTCTGCAACACCGTCATGCCGTGACATGAGCCTAATGACTCCTCATGTCCAACTCCCTGGAGCGCAGGCAGCAAGGTGCTCTCTCTGCCCTGACACTGTCGTCATAGATTTCCACACTCCGCAGTGACGGGCACAGATGTCAAGATCTCCAAGGAGTCCGGATTTTTAACCACTCGATTTAAGAGCCAGGATCAAAGACCTGCAGTGAAGTCGCCCCCTACAGTTCCTGTAGTGTATTACAGTCTGTCAGAATGAGCGTGTGGGTAGTATCGCCCCCTACCCTTCCTGTAGTGTATTACAGTCTGTCAGAATGAGCGTGTGGGTCGTATCGCCCCCTACGCTTCCTGTAGTGTATTACAGTCTGTCAGAATGAGCGTGTGGGTAGTATCGCCCCCTACACTTCCTGTAGTGTATTACAGTCTGTCAGAATGAGCGTGTGGGTCATATCGCCCCCCCCTACACTTCCTGTAGTGTATTACAGTCTGTCAGAATGAGCGTGTGGGTCATATCGCCCCCCCCCCACCCCCCCCACGCTTCCTGTAGTGTATTACAGCCTGTCAGAAGGAGCGTGTGGGTCGTATCGCCCCCTACGCTTCCTGTAGTGTATTACAGTCTGTCAGAATGACCGTGTGGGTCATATCGCCCCCTACGCTTCCTGTAGCGTATTACAGTCTGTCAGAATGACCGTGTGGGTCGTATCGCCCCCTACCCTTCCTGTAGTGTATTACAGTGTGTCAGAATGACCATGCGGGTCGTATCGCCCCCTACGCTTCCTGTAGTGTATTACAGTATTCAGGTGTGACTGGAGTTGGACGTTGGGTGAGTCTCGTGGCCTTATACAGGTCCTGGAGCTTTGCTGTTTAATGAAGCAGTGGATCAAGCGAAATGTCCTCTCTGAGAAGCGCACATGGATCTTTGGTAACAGGAGACGATTAGAGCCAATTAGAGTGGCGATTAGAATGACATTTAGATCAGGATCATTTAAATCACCAGCAGTTTGTTTCTGCTCGTTCTGGTGCTCTGTGCATCGAGGCTGTGTTCACATGTGCTTGGGGCACAGAGGGAACGAGTAGAAGCAAACTGGTTCAGTAGGAGCAACGAGAATCAACTGTTGGGCTGTGGGGCTGTGGTGTCCTGGAGTGTGGGTTAAGCTGTCCTGGACTGGACTGGACTGTGTTGTCCTGGACTGTGGGGCTTTAAGGTGCTTGACTGTGGAGCTGTGTTGTCTGGGACTGTGGGGCTGTATTGTCCTGGACTATAGGACTGTGTTTTTGTGGACTGTGGGGCTTTGAGGTTCTTGACAGTGTGGCTGTGTTGTCCTGGACTGTGGGGCTGCGTTGTCCTGGACTGTGGGACTGCAGCTATGTGGACTGTGAAGCTTTGAGGTGCTTTACTGTGGAGCTGTGCTGTCTGTGACTGTGGGGCTGTATTGTCCTGGACTATAGGACTGTGTTTTTGTGGACTGTGGGGCTTTGAGGTTCTTGACTGTAGGGGTATGTTGTCTGGAACTGTGGGGCTACGTTGTCCTGGACTGTGTTATCCTGGACTGTGGGACTGCAGCTTCCTGGACTGTGAGGCTTTGAGGTGTTTGACTGTAGGGGTGTGTTGTCTGGGACTGTGGGGCTACGTTGTCCTGGACCGTGGGACTGCAGCTATCTGGACTGTGAAGCTTTGAGGTGCTTTACTCTGGAGCTGTGCTGTCTGGGACTGTGGGGCTGTATTGTCCTGGACTATAGGACTGTGTTTTTGTGGACTGTGGGGCTTTGAGGTTCTTGACAGTGTGGCTGTGTTGTCCTGGACTGTGGGAGTGTGTTGTCTGGGACTGTGGGGCTACGTTGTCCTGGACCGTGTTATCCTGGACTGTGGGGCTGCGTTGTCCTGGACTGTGGGACTGCAGCTATGTGGACTGTGAAGCTTTGAGGTGCTTTACTGTGGAGCTGTGCTGTCTGTGACTGTGGGGCTGTATTGTCCTGGACTATAGGACTGTGTTTTTGTGGACTGTGGGGCTTTGAGGTTCTTGACTGTAGGGGTGTGTTGTCTGGAACTGTGGGGCTACTTTGTCCTGGACTGTGTTATCCTGGACTGTGGGACTGCAGCTTCCTGGACTGTGAGGCTTTGGGGTGCTTGACTGTGGAGCTGTGTTGTCTGGGACTGTGGGGCTGTATTGTCCTGGACTATGGGACTGTGTTTTTGTGGACTGTGGGGCTTTGAGGTTTTTGACAGTGTGGGTGTGTTGTCCTGGACTGTGGGAGTGTGTTGTCCTGGACTGTGGGGCTTTGAGGTGTTTGACTGTAGGGGTGTGTTGTCTGGGACTGTGGGACTACGTTGTTTTGGACCGTGTTATCCTGGACTGTGGGACTGCAGCTATCTGAACTGTGAAGCTTTGAGGTGCTTTACTGTGGAGCTGTGCTGTCTGGGACTGTGGGGCTGTATTGTCCTGGACTATAGGACTGTGTTTTTTGTGGACTGTGGGGCTTTGAGGTTCTTGACAGTGGGGCTGTGTTGTCCTGGACTGTGGGGCTGTGTTGTCTGGGACTGTGGGGCTGTGTTGTCTGGGACTGTGGAGCTGTGTTGTCCTGGACTGTGGGACTGTGGGGCTGTGCTGTCCTGGGGAACTGTGTTGTCCTGGACTGTGTGGCTGTTTAGTGGGCTAGTAGTGCAACGTGCCTATGGTCCCTGTGAGATTTTGTGACCTGCCTGTTGTCCTGGCTGTTTGGTAGCACTGGGTGGCAGGTCTTTCCTGCTGCTGAGTTCTGCTCCTCTATGGTCCGGTGAAGTGTTGCGGTTCCAGCTGCACATTCTGGGAAATGAAGACGTTAAGCCAACACAGACATTAAACTGCAGATCCAGAACGTCAGGTAAGAGCGAGTCTTCTCTTTATTAACGTCTGTGTTTATAAACATCAAGACGCCTACAACATAAAGGCCAACATCCGGCAGGTCCGGAGACGAGGGCTAATTACGGAGAAACAGGAACGACGCAGCGAAGCCATGTTCCGATTAATAAATGATAAACCGTGTGGGATAAAAGGATCATTTGCGAGCTTCAAAGAGCCGCTGGACTGAGCAAACTACGCCTAAACGTTCAGATGAAGAGGAACGCCGTCCTACACCCACTGCTTAATCTTTCATGGGGGAACGGGGGGGTGGAGAAGGTGGTCCGGCATCCATCTACCTTCTGTGAGCACATCTTATACTGAGGGCAGAATGAGACTGACACCTACAGCTTTGAGACTCCAGTCATGAGGAGCCACTGCACCAGCTGGAAACACACCCTGGCCACTTTATCAGAAACACCCACCTTCTACTTCCACTAACTGGCCACTTTATTAGAAACACCCACCTTCTACTTCCACTAACTGGCCACTTTATCGGAAACACCCACCTTCTACTTCCACTAACTGGCCACTTTATTAGAAACACCCACCTTCTACTTCCACTAACTGGCCACTTTATTAGAAACACCCACCTTCCACTTCCACTAACTGGCCACTTTATCAGAAACACCCACTTTGTAGGACTTTCAGCTTGGCTTTGCTTCAGCGCCGTTTGATCTGGTCCTTCCTCACCACCTCCATCAGTCTGAGCCCCGCACATCACGGCTCCCTCCACCCACATAAACACCTTCAGAAATGAAGTCCTCCCCGGTTTACACCCACGGATATAAAGAGGGCATCATCGTAAACCGGGCCGAGCGGAGCCAGTAGGGGGGGTCCGGTTTTAAAGGGGTCATGCTAATCGATGGAGGACCCAATTCATACAGACCATCCAATAACCCTCCGTCATAAAGACCCTCATTCTGCAGCAGCGCAGTCCTGACCTCGGCACTCACCGGACACTTTACTGGAAACCCCTCCCATGAAGGTCTACCCTGCCCAGGGCATATGCTAACAGACACCAGGGCTGGCTAGCCTTAGCCTTAGCTAACAATAGCACTGTGAGTTATCGGAAACCTCTACCATGTATGTCCATCTTGGTGGGGCTAAAGAGGCTAGTGCTGCTAAATAGGCTAGTGCTGCTAAAGAGGCTAGTGCTGCTAAAGAGGCTAGTGCTGCTGAAAAAGCTAGTGCTGCTAAAAAGGCTAGTGCTGCTAAAGAGGCTAGTGCTGCTAAAGAGGCTAGTGCTGCTGAAAAAGCTAGTGCTGCTAAAAAGGCTAGTGCTGCTAAAGAGGCTAGGGCTGCTAAAAAGGCTAGTGCTGCTAAAGAGGCTAGTACTGCTAAAGAGGCTAGTGCTGCTAAAGAGGCTAGTGGTGCTAGCGAGGCTAGTGCTGCTAAAGAGGCTAGTGTTGCTAAAGAGGCTAGTACTGCTAAAGAGGCTAGTGCTGCTAAAGAACCTAGTGCTGCTAAAGAGGCTAGTGCTGCTAAAAAGGCTAGTGCTGCTAAAGAGGCTAGTGCTGCTAAAGAGGCTAGTGCTGCTAAAGAGGCTAGTGCTGCTAAAGAGGCTAGTGCTGCTAAAGAGGCTAGTGCTGCTAAAGAGGCTAGTGCTGCTAAAGAGGCTAGTGCTGCTAAAGAGGCTAGTGCTGCTTAAGAACCTAGTGCTGCTAAAGAGGCTAGTGCTGCTAAAGAGGCTAGTGCTGCTAAAGAGGCTAGTGCTGCTAAAGAGGCTAGTGCTGCTAAAGAGGCTAGTGCTGCTAAAGAGGCTAGTGCTGCTAAAGAACCTAGTGCTGCTAAAGAGGCTAGTGCTGCTAAAGAACCTAGTGCTGCTAAAGAGGCTAGTGCTGCTAAAGAGGCTAGTGCTGCTAAAAAGATGCTGCAATGATGTATTTGTTGTCCACTTTATTGGAAACCCCGATCACGAAGTTCCATCTTGATGAGGCTTACAGTAAATGACCACCACTGCTGGCTAATTAGCGATTAGCATTTTTCCACCATAACGATGGAATTGTCCACTTTATTAGAAGACCCCGTCTCATAGCTCCGCCTTATTAGCTAGCGACCGTAGCTCACCTTCTAGCCTTCTTCACAGTGGACCAATACGCGAACAGTACCTGGTCGGTGGTCCCCTGGCCCCCTGGCCCCCTGGTCCCCAGCTGACCTACGCTGACCAGGGTAGCTGCTCAGATGGGCAGTGGGTCAGTAGAACGTCCTCGTAGCGGCGGAGCTGCACTGGTAGGGCGTCACGTTGAGTGCCGGCTGTGCAGACACTCAGGTGTCTTTGCCTGAAGGCACCTGCGACGTGAGAGACAGCTAGCTGTAGTGTGGAATCATCATTTAGGAGAACCGAGGTGGGGGCGCTACAGGGGAACGTCATCTCCAATGCATCTCCGGCATTCCGGCATGTTAGTGCGCTCTGGCATCCGGCTCCTTGTGGGGCTCATATCCCACCAGGATGATGTCGGCACGGACAGTCAGTAGTGGCGGGGTCTGCTTTTGCCCACCACAAAACAAGGGCTTGGGATATCGACAGCGTTCCGTGTTTGGTCGGATCGGGAATCATCGGATCGGGAATGATATGCCTGGATACAGCGTTCAGATCCAGCAGACGGCTTTTGGGAAGACTTGGTTAAATTCCGAATTTTTCCCGTTAGGAATGAACGTGATGGATACATGCATGCTGCTGTACTTCTGATCACAGGGAAGACCGCCGGAGCGGGAATTCAATGTTGGTCCGACCCGCACTCGTTCGTTTGTCTCTTATTCCCATCCTTCGTTCCTCCCATTGCCTCCCATTCCACCCCCCATTCAAACCTTCCTGTCTTCAGATGGGAATGTGTGAGGTCTTGGCTGCGGAGTGTCATTTCATGAATGTCATTCCGCACTGGGAATCCTTCCCTCTCTCTCTTCCTCTGATGCGACATCCAATTTTCCATAGGCCACCTGCCTCCGGCAAGAAGTCAGTAGGCGAGGCAGTCTGACTCTTCTGTTTTATTGTCTTCCGTGATTTGGCCATTAGTCTGGGGAGCATTCCGGCTCCATTATCCCGACGATGCTGCACATTTCTTTCCCGGCGTTCCGCCGTGTCGGACGTCTCTGCCTGCCACTTCCCCACACCAACACTTCTGCCTCTGAACGCCGGCGGCCTGCTCTGGCGGCACCTCCCCAGGTAAATTTCATTTGGTGAGGCCGGAGAGGTCACCAAGATGGCTACTTCATTCCTCGGCGTTCCGGAAGGACGTCAGGAGTCTCAGTGACGTCACTATAGAGGAACGACTGTAGGAGCTGCCTCAGAGTCTTCCCTAGTAGAACAGGTCACTGTTACAGGAGGCCGCCATCGCCAGGAGTCAGCTTGGGAAATTCCTGTCCTGCCGGAGTCGTCCCGGACGACCGTGAGCACCATCACAGTGAAGTGTCTAATAACTGAAACCGGAGTCACGAACCCAACACCTCAGCGTGAGTGGGTGGGGCTAAGTGAGAGGTCAGACTCCTCCCATCATGTCTTAATGGAGCAGTCTTTGTCCCTTGTCCCACCACGCCAAACCCAACACGCCAGACGTCTCGGTATGGAGCTGTAGGGGTTCCTAATGGAGTCCTGTGATAATCCATCCCATGCAGCTTGAACATCCTCACACAGTTCCTGCAGATGGTGCGGTAGGGGTGGAGGTGGAGGGACACCAGGCCTTCTGGACGTGTGACTACAGACAGTTCATCTTGGTGCTGACCACGGTGTCTCCACACACGGATTCGTTGGGCGTCTCCACCAAGACTAAAGCGGGACTCGTCACTGAAGATGACCCGCTGCCATTCTGAGTCACTCCATGACAGTCTGGTACGACACCACTGCAGTCTTTGGTGACGGTGACGTGGTGTTAAGGACAGTCGTGGTAACAGTCTGTGTGCATGTAGTCCTGCGTGGTGCAGCCGTCTGCTGATGGTGCTGCACTAACAGGAGGACTGATGGAGGACACCACTGCTCGCTGGATGTCTGTAGTGGTGGAGGTTGGGTCAGTCAGGTACCGAGTTAGGGTGGTCGGTTCTGCCGGTCGGTTCCTTCTGGGTACGGTGAGTGTATGATTGTTGTTGTTGTTACTGGTAACATCAAACCCCTCAGGTGGTGTGTAGTTGGCATGGCGACCCCGTGCCCCAGGTTACAGTGACGGTCCAAACTGGCTGTTAATAAAAATAATGATGGTTCTGGTTCTGACTGGGGTCTGTGTTCCTACAGTAAGCCTCCCCACGAGCTCCGGCAGCGATTCGGAAAATATGCAGAGGGCTGCTTTTCTCTTTCCTCCCTCCATCAGCCCCTTCCGGAGGGGGGCGGGGGGCCGCGGCTGCACTCGGCCGGTGAAAGTGCTGAACGCGAATGTGCGAGCGTGTTCAAACTGCAGGCTGGGTCGTCAGCAGAGGCGTCAGATGAACGCTCTGGTGCCTCCCTCTGTCACCTCCACAACACGGGCCAACAGCACCGCACCGCACCGCACCGCCGCACGTGCCGAGGAGCCGATTCATCATCCTGACTCCACCGTGTGTCTCAGCTCGTTATCTCCCTACACCGCCCTAATCCACACCGGCCGCTTTATTAGAAACACCCACCCTCCACACACCGGCCACTTTATTAGAAACACCCACCCTCCACTCACCGGCCACTTTATTAGAAACACCCACCCTCCACTCACCGGCCACTTTATTAGAAACACCTTCCCCACGCTCACCGGCCACTTTATTAGAAACACCCACCCTCCACACACCGGCCACTTTATTAGACACACCCCCCCACTCACCGGCACGACACTGGCCACTTTATTAGAAACACCCCCCCACCTCCACTCACCGGCCGCTTTATTAGAAACACCCGCCACCCCATTCACCGGCCACTTTATTAGAAACACCCACCCTCCACTCACCGGCCACTTTATTAGAAACACCCACCCTCCACACACCGGCCACTTTATTAGAAACACCCACCCTCCACACACTGGCAACTTTATTAGAAACACCCACCCTCCACTCACCGGCCACTTTATTAGAAACACCCACCCTCCACTCACTGGCCACTTTATTAGAAACACCCTCCCTCCACACTCTGGCCACTTTATTAGAAACACCTACAACTGTATTCCCTTCCTGTGCCTATGGTGGAAAAGCCCCACCCATTCACTTTGAAGTTGTAGCCTGAAATGTCATTTTGAACAAGCCAATCAAGACAGATCTACTTTGCATATATTCCAGTCTTAAAGGCACAGCAGCACAAACAGTCCAGGGCATTAATGAGACGGACGTTCTCTTTGGGTCACATGGTGAGCGAACCTGTAACAGACCGGTGATGGTCTGTTTGCCGTCTCACGGTAGCGCTGCACGTTGGTTACTGGTCCGCTGCTCCCGAGTCACGATAACAGACGCTCCGCTTTGACCAGCCGCGTTTTCAGAGTCGAGCCGGCGCGCTGAGAATGAGAGGCACGTTGCCGTGGCAACCGCAGGCCCCACAATGGGAGTGGAATTTGAACTTAAGATTCTTTTCTTTTTCCACAATTATGAAATTGAACCATGAAGAAACGCTCAGCGTAATATAGCGCATGGCGAATAATGGAGAAATTACACGGAGCCAAACTCGCTCCTCTCATCCTCCTTCAGCCATTCAGAGCACATCTAGTCAAGGATTCGGAGCGCTTCTTTCTTCTGGGGAATTAATAAACCTGTCAAGCAGTTCTCCGCAATAAGCCCAACTTCATTAGCCCCAACCAACAAAACCCGCTCATTAAAATCAGCTGAGGCTTCCGGCATTAAGAGCCCGGAACAAAGGCAGGACCCGGAGCGCTAGAGCCCGTCAGCCCGGTGACTTCCTGGAACCGAGCTTCACCAAACCAGCTGACCTTCTCCAGTCACAAGGGGGCACAAAGACCCCCAAACACATCCAATAAAGACCCTTCTATCCGTCGCTAGGCCGCAGGTCTTCATTAGGACGCTGGCTGTGTAGGAGATGTGAGCAGCTTGTTTCTCGGAATTCTGTTTTGGGATGCGGGCCAACAATGAGGGTCTCAACAAAGACCACCATGCTGAGGTCAAGACACCTGCAGCTCTACTCAGATCAGTCCTGTACAGGTGACACGATGAACCCACAATAACAACAACCCAGAAACGCCAGTGTACCTCCACTCCCATTTCAATACAGTGTATACCACCAGTGTTACAGTATATACCACCAGTGTTACAGTATATACCAGTAAATATCAGGACTTCATTCTACAGTACCCAGTATATACCACCAGTATTACAGTGTATACCAGTAAATATCAGGGCTTTACTTTACAGTACACAATATATACCACCAGTGTTACAGTATATACCACCAGTGTTACAGTATATACCACCAGAGTTACAGGATATACCAGTAAATATCAGGGCTTCACTTTACAGTACACAATATATACCACCAGTGTTACAGTATATACCACCAGTGTTACAGTATATACCACCAGTGTTACAGTATATACCACCAGTGTTACAGTGTATACCAGTAAATATCAGGACTTCATTCTACAGTACACAGTATATACCACCAGTGTTACAGTGTGTAACAGTAAATATCAGGGCTTCATTCTACAGTACACCGTATATACCACCAGTGTTACAGTATATACCAGTAAATATCAGGACCTCATTCTACAGTACACAGTATATACCACCAGTGTTACAGTATATACCACCAGTGTTACAGTATATACTAGTAAATATCAGGACTTCATTCTACAGTATAGAGTATATACCACCAGTGTTACAGTGTATACCAGTAAATATCAGGATTTCATTCTACAGTACACTGTTTATACCACCAGTGTTACAGTATATACCACCAGTGTTACAGTGTATACCAGTAAATATCAGGACTTCATTCTACAGTACACAGTATATACCACCAGTGTTACAGTATATACCACCAGTGTTACAGTATATACCAGTAAATATCAGGACTTCATTCTACAGTACACTGTATATACCACCAGTGTTACAGTATATACCAGTAAATATCAGGACTTCATTCTACAGTACACAGTATATACCACCAGTGTTACAGTATATACCAGTAAATATCAGGACTTCATTCTACAGTACATTGTATATACCACCAGTGTTACAGTGTATACCAGTGAATATCAGGACTTCATTCTACAGTACACAGTATATACCACCAGTGTTACAGTATATACCACCAGTTTTACAGTATATACCAGTAAATATCTGGGCTCCATTCTACAGTACACAGTATATACCACCAGAGCTGCAGTATATAACCGTTACCGTGCCTGTCAGTATATCATAGGGATGACGTAAGTCCTCTAAAGTTTACTTGAAGTTTACTATTGAAAAAACCCAGAGAGTTCTGGACAGCGTGAGCTCATTTCGGATAAGCCGATAGGGCGAACAGAGGAACAGGCCCACGCTGAACCCTGTTAATGTTCAAAACTATTTGGTCAAAGAATTAATGAGTGCTCTGTAATAATGCGAGTTCCACATAAAGGTTTGTTCACAGTTTGCAGCGACTGCCCACTGGCTTCTGGTGTTATATAAAGGGTTTCCTGTTCTCGTCCAGATACAGGACTGGAATATTTTCTGGTAATTGTCAGTGCAATACAAATGCAGCAGAAACAGATTAGCTTATAAAAAACTGAAATATTAACAACTGGGACCTTCATAATGACTAAACACCCAACGGAGGAACACATCAACACATCAAGAAAAGCATGCAATATGGCCTTTGGGCTGGAGGTGGAACTGTCAGGTAGATTAACAATAGCACTGGTGGTATATACAGTATATATCACCAGTTTAAGTCCTGATATTTACTGTTATACAGTAACACTGGTGGTATATACTGTATACTGTAGAATGAAGTCCTGATATTTACTGGTATATACTGTAACAATGGGGGTATATACTCTATACTGTAGAATTAATCATGATATCTACTGTTATACAGTTTAACACTGGTGGTATATACTGTATACTGTAGAATTAAGTAATGATATTTACTGTCAAACACTGCAACACTGGTGGTATATACAGTATATATCACCAGTTTAAGTCCTGATATTTACTGTTATATATTCTAAAAATGGGGGTATATACTCTATACTGTAGAATGAAGTCCTGATATTTACTGGTATATACTGTAACAATGGGGGTATATACTCTATACTGTAGAATTAATCATGATATCTACTGTTATACAGTTTAACACTGGTGGTATATACTGTATACTGTAGAATTAAGTAATGATATTTACTGTCAAACACTGCAACACTGGTAGTATATACTGTGTTCTGTAGAATGAAATCCTGATATTTACTGTTATACACTGTAACACTGGTGGTATATACTGTATACTGTAGAATGAAGCCCTCATATTTACTGTTATACACTGTAATACTGGTGGTATATACGGTGTACAGTAGAATGAAGTCCTGATATTTACTGTTATACACTGTAACACTGGTGGTATATACTGTATACTGTAGAATGAAGCCCTCATATTTACTGTTATACACTGTAATACTGGTGGTATATACGGTGTACAGTAGAATGAAGTCCTGATATCTACTGTTATACACTGTAATACTGGTGGTATATACGGTGTACTGTAGAATGAAGCCCTCATATTTACTGTTATACACTGTAGCACTGGTGGTATATACTGTGTACTGTAGAATGATGTCCTGATATTTACTGGTATATACTGTAGCACTGGTGGTATATACTGTATAGTGTAGAATGAAGCCCTCATATTTACTGTTATACACTGTAATACTGGTGGTTTATACTGTAGAATGAAGCCCTGATATTTACTGTTATACACTGTAATACTGGTGGTATATATGGTGTACTGTAGAATGAAGTCCTGATATTTACTGGTATACACTGTAGCACTGGTGGTATATACTGTGTACTGTAGAATGAAGTCCTGATATTTACTGGTATATACTGTAGCACTGGTGGTATATACTGTGTACTGTAGAATTGTATATTGGTGTTGTCATACATAGAGCTCATCCAACTCACCAGTTTTAGGGGCCCTGAAAGTATTCAGTCAAACCACCAATCATAAACTTGCCTGTGATTTTTAATGCTTAGCTGCAAATCTGTTCCAGTCAATACCCGCCTGAAGTCTGGACCCTCTAGACATCAAAGGATCCTGTGTTCCATCCCCGGAGATGCTCTGCCAGGCCTGTACTGCAGCTTCCTGCATGTTCCTGGAGTAGTTTCACCTTCAGTGAGGCAAATGCATACTCCACTGGACTCTGAGCCAGCTCCATTTCTTTGGCTTAAAAAACAGTTTTGTTTTGTTTCCACAGTACACTTCGGTTTATCGTTCCCCTGTACGTGAAGTGAAGAGTCCAGTAAGTCCACCCTGTATGCAAATACATCCTCAATGCAAGGGAACCAGTTCCACTGGCAGACATCTCTATTAATGCCATAACACTACCACCACCATGCTTCACAGATGAGGTAATGTCAGGTTACTTCAAGGTTCGGATCCAAGAACCCCGCATCAGACCACACAGGATGGGCAGTAGTTCAGCATCAGACCACACAGGATGGGCAGTAGTTAATAAGATGGGCAATAGCTCCTCATCAAGACCACACAGGATGGGGGCAGTAGTTCAGTGTCATCAGACCACACAGGATGGGCAGTAGTTCAGACTGTATCAGACAGGACACCACAGGATGGGCAGTACCTCAGCATCAGACCACACAGGATGGGCAGTAGTTCAGCATCAGACCACACAGGATGGGCAGTAGTTCAGCATCAGACCACACAGGATGGGTGGTAGTTAATAAGCGGACCACACAGGATGGGCAGTAGTTCAGTATCAGACCACACAGGATGGGCAGTAGTTCTGTATCAGACCACACAGGATGGGCAGTAGTTCTGTATCAGACCACACAGGATGGGCAGTACCTCAGCATCAGACCACACAGGATGGGCAGTAGTTCAGCATCAGACCACACAGGATGGGCAGTAGTTCAGCATCAGACCACACAGGATGGGTGGTAGTTAATAAGCGGACCACACAGGATGGGCAGTAGTTCAGTATCAGACCACACAGGATGGGCAGTAGCTTGTCTCAGGGTAGATTGAGGGAGAACAGTGGAACATGAAGATGCAGCGTAGAAGTAAGGCTGGGTAATGGTGCTAGGTTCCTGCAGAAGACTTCCTTAGCACCACAACAAGCGTGACACGGAATAAAGAACACGGTCCAACTTGGTCCATTAGCTGCTATAAAACTCATGGATTGTCCTTTCATCAACTTCAACCCAGAACTGTCACTCATAAGAAGGAAATCTAGGCCAGGTCTAGGTTTTACCACCTCTCAGAACACGGCCACATGCTTCTGTAAAAGCAACGGCAGGTCCCGAGAGAAAGAGAGAGAGAGAGCGAGAGAGAGACTTTTGAATGGAGCGTACCTGACGGCTGCCCCCCTCACCCCCAAACCTTTTTCATGGGTTTTCTATCCAGGCGCTCAGCCACACTCCGCTGCACAGCCTACATGTCCTGGTCCTCATCGATGTGGGCAGCAGGCCAGGTGTGGCAGCGCTCAGAAAGGCCTCCACTCTCCTGGGAGCTGTGTTCTCTCCTGCCGGGTCACTACTGAGCCATCGTTCATACTCCACTGACCGCTAACCCACTTTCAGGACGAGTGTGGGTACATGCAGGCTGAAAGACAGCGGGACTAATATATACCTCCACTTCTCATCAACAGTTGGACTAATATCCGCACCCAGAAGGAACCATCTGGAATGAACCTTGGTGGGTAGGTTTCACATGGCTACACCAGGACAAGTCTTATCTCTGTACCCGACTGACCCAACACCCACCATTAGAGACATCCAGCGAGCATGGGATGGATTATCACAGGACACCATTAGGAACCTCTACAGCTCCATACCGAGACGTCTGACGTGTTGGGTTAGCGAACACGGCGGCCCGACGCCATACTGAGAGACTGTATGTGTAGCTCAATAAATATTGATCATATCAGTCTAAATTTATCATCAGTTATCGATCCTGGTCCCCTTCATCTTCCTTCCCAACACACCTGCAGTCCCACACCTCCTTCTGGGTGCAGCTGTTGTGTGTTGAGGACTAGTGTATATATGTATATGAGCTTAGACGCTAGTTTTAGCAGTTTCTAGTTTTTCCTATCCAAGCAGTTCCAGGCACATTCCGTGTGGTCCGGGGTGACAGTCCATTGTTCTGCGAATGCCAGCAGCTCCTTTCTTTGATTTTTCTACTGTCAGTTTTCAGTAAGAGCTGCTTGGCAACGACACATCTTTTCACATCAAATCAAATAGAAAGCAGGACTTCACAAAACCTGACAGCAACAAAACAGGTATTCCTTTCATGATACTGTAGTGACATTTAGTGAAGCCATGCGTTGTATGATTTATATACTAATTAAAAAGCATACACTGATAAATTTATATCAGAGAAATATCTGATATCTGACAATTATGACAGTTTAAAGTTAAATTTGATTGAATTTCCGTTAATTGAATTTCAAATTCTTTCCTTGAAGTCATGAAGTACTAACATCATTTTTTATATATACAGAAATCAGTTTTCAATTACTGACAACCGTTATTTTAATTTGTATATGCACAATACACGAATTTAGGAATGGAGAATCTTTCAAGACGAATACCTAACTCATACTAGTCAAACCCATACTGGCAAAACTCATACTGGCAAAACTCAAACTGGCCAAACTCACACTAGTAAACTCACACTAGTGAAACTCATACTAGTCAAACTCACACTAGTGAAACTCATATTAGACAAACTCATACTGGCCAAACTCATACTAGTCAAAGTCATACTAGTCAAACTCATACTAACCAAACTCATACTAGTCAAACTCACACTAGTAAACTCACACTAGTGAAACTCATACTAGTCAAACTCACACTAGTCAAACTCATACTAGTAAAACTCATACTAACCCAACTCACACTAGTGAAACTCATACTAGTCAAACTCATACTGGCAAAACTTATACTGGCCAAACTCATACTAGTCAAAGTCATACTACTCAAACTCACACTAGTCAAACTCATACTAGTCAAACTCATACTAGCAAAACTCACACTAGGAAACTCACACTAGTCACACTCATACTAGTCAAACTCACACTAGTCAAACTTATACTAACCCAACTCACACTAGTGAAACTCATTCTAGTCAAACTCATACTGGCAAAACTTATACTGGCCAAACTCATACTAGTCAAACTCATACTGGTCTAACTCATACGTCAAACTCATTCTAGTCAAACTCACACTAGTCAAACTTATAATACTCAATCTCATAATAGTCAACCTCACACTAGTAAACTCACACTAGTCAAACTCACACGAGTCCAGCTCACACGAGTCCAGCTCACACTAGTCAAACTCACACTAGTCAAACTCATACTAGTCAAACTCACACTAGTCAAACTCATACTAGTAAAACTCATACTAACCCAACTCACACTAGTGAAACTCATACTAGTCAAACTCATACTGGCAAAACTTATACTGGCCAAACTCATACTAGTCAAAGTCATACTACTCAAACTCACACTAGTCAAACTCATACTAGTCAAACTCATACTAGCAAAACTCACACTAGGAAACTCACACTAGTCACACTCATACTAGTCAAACTCACACTAGTCAAACTTATACTAACCCAACTCACACTAGTGAAACTCATTCTAGTCAAACTCATACTGGCAAAACTTATACTGGCCAAACTCATACTAGTCAAACTCATACTGGTCTAACTCGTACGTCAAACTCATTCTAGTCAAACTCACACTAGTCAAACTTATAATACTCAATCTCATAATAGTCAACCTCACACTAGTAAACTCACACTAGTCCAGCTCACACGAGTCCAGCTCACACGAGTCCAGCTCACACGAGTCCAGCTCACACGAGTCCAGCTCACACTAGTCAAACTCACACTAGTCAAACTCATACTAGTCAAACTCACACTAGTCAAACTCACACTAGTCAAACTCATACTAGTCAAACTCATACTAACCGAACTCATACTGGCAAAACTCATACTAGTAAACTTACACTAGTCAAACTCATACTAGTAAACTTACACTAGTCAAACTCATACTAGTCAAACTCACACTAGTCAAACTCATACTAGTCAAACTCACACTAGTAAAACTCATACTACTCAAACTCATACTAGTCAAACTCACACTAGTCAAACTCATACTAGTCAAACTCACACTAGTGAAACTCATACTAACCCAACTCATACTACTCAAACTCACACTAGTGAAACTCATACTAGTCAAACTCACACTAGTGAAACTCATACTACTCAAACTCACACTAGTGAAACTCATACTAGTCAAACTCATACTGGCCAAACTCATAT
This sequence comes from Prochilodus magdalenae, assembly GCA_024036415.1. Lineage (NCBI taxonomy): Eukaryota > Metazoa > Chordata > Actinopteri > Characiformes > Prochilodontidae > Prochilodus > Prochilodus magdalenae. The sequence goes on from JAMWET010004730.1 coordinate 53,897, forward strand.
TAGTCAAACTCATACTAACCAAACTCATACTGGCAAAACTCATACTAGTAAACTTACACTAGTCAAACTCATACTAGTCAAACTCACACTAGTCAAACTCATACTAGTCAAACTCACACTAGTAAAACTCATACTACTCAAACTCACACTAGTGAAACTCATACTAGTCAAACTCACACTAGTCAAACTCATACTAGTTAAACTCACACTAGTGAAACTCATACTACTCAAACTCACACTAGTGAAACTCATACTACTCAAACTCATACTGGCCAAACTCATATTAGTCAAACTCATACTGGCCAAACTCATACTAGTCAAATTCATACTAACCAAACTCATACTGGCAAAACTCATACTAGTAAACTTACACTAGTCAAACTCATACTAGTGAAACTCACACTAGTCAAACTCATACTAGTCAAACTCACACTAGTAAAACTCATACTACTCAAACTCACACTAGTGAAACTCATACTAACCCAACTCATACTACTCAAACTCACACTAGTGAAACTCATACTAGTCAAACTCACACTAGTGAAACTCATACTAGTCAAACTCACACTAGTGAAACTCATACTAGTCAAACTCACACTAGTCAAACTCACACTAGTGAAACTCACACTAGTCAAACTCACACTAGTGAAACTCATACTAGTAAAACTCATACTACTCAAACTCACACTAGTAAAACTCATACTACTCAAACTCACACTAGTGAAACTCATACTAGTCAAACTCATACTGGCCAAACTCACACTAGTCAAACTCATACTAGTCAAACTCACACTAGTCAAACTCATACTAGCCATCACTTTCTTTTTTCTCTATATAAAACAAATGACAGTTATGTGTTTGCTGTATTGCATCTGAGCTGAAATTCAAATGTGCTGCACTCCAGCCTTTAGATGTTCAGCGGTGTTCTCCAGGGACAGGCAGCCTTGTTTTCGCTCCGCGCACACCATACTGTATTCCAGGCAAAACAAAATGCCCTTGTACGCCTGTCAGTAAGCTGCGGCGCGGCGGTGACGTTGGCTGGTAATTATCTATGGAGGAGAGAAAATAATTAGGCATCTCGACACCCACGAAGGCCACGCTAACATCACCTACCTGAACGGATTGCACAAAGGGAGCGCTTTCTGAAATCCTCCGAGCGCTGCCACGCTACGTTGCGTTATCCAGCTCCGAGCGGCCTGTCACTTTGAATTTGGGCTTGCTTTGGTAAACAGCTCTTTTGAAATGTGCTTTTTTGTGCTGGTGCACATGCGGCACGCTCGTGTCTGAGTGTGGTCAATCACGGGGTCGCTCGCTGAATCAAAGTCAGGCTGACCTCCAAAGCCATTGTCTGGGTTGGCTTGGCAGATGCTAATAGTGCTAGCAAACAGAATGAGGAACGGGAACGTGATGGACTTCTCAAGGACCTGACTCAGGACAGATACTTGTGCATGTCCTCAGTCCGTGTCTATGCACGGTTCTTGCTTTTATTAGCGCATGCTACAAGGCTTACAAGCAGCACTAAGGAGCCATTCCAAGCTTTTCCATTTGCTTGGAATGCTGCAAAATGGTCAAGCCAGGTTGCATCAGGTTGGGAAACATCCTGTGTAAGATTCCGGGGAAAGAAAAGGCAAGCGATAAAAGCAAGAAAGCCGGCTAGCCAGATAAGCTGATCGAGATTCCTCACAGCTGCTAACCCGGGCCTAAGAAAGCCCATGTGTATAAGTGTGTGCTTGTGGATGGGAACGCTATTCAGCCCGGCATTAAATATCCATGAACGCACGCAACGCGGTGCAATAAAGTCAACGTGTGTACAAATCGATGTGTTTACAAGCTAAACATTTGGCCAAAATCCCCAGCCAGCGCACGTCAACAACAGCCGACGAGCTCATGGACCCCAACTAGATGATTATTGCCTTTCCTGATGGATCCGCTGCCCCTGGTGGTTTCCCAGAGCTGAAGCGTCAGTGTGATTCCGGACGTGCCACCGTGAACGATCTGTTTGAAAGTCCATTACCCGAAAAACACAACGACGACGACGACTATAAAAAGGAACGCGCCAGAAATATAGAAGCCGGCTCCCCGGATCCCTGCTGTCAACCTCGCCAAAGTCGCTGTGAGGAACCCATCTTATCTGGAGAGCGAGAGAGGCATCAATATTCTCAAATTTATTAAAAGCATCGGAGCTGGCCCGGCTTGAACCTGCCTGAATTTTCCCCTCCGCGTTCCTGCAAGTCCATTAGCTGAATGGGGCCAGCCAAGCGGCACGGAATCAGGTCTGGGGCGGTATAAAGCCAACTGCCAGCGTTACAGAGTGCGCCGTGGCCTTTGGTGGTTTCCCTTGTGCAACAGTATCTGCACCCAATGACTAGACAACAGCTCCACCCAGAAGGAGGTGTGGGGGTGCAGGTGTGTTGGGAAGGAGGATAAAGGTGACCAGGATCAATAACTGATGATAAATTTAGACTGATATGATCAATATTTATTGAGCTACACATACAGAAGTCTGTCTCTCAGTATGGCGCCGGGTCGCCGTGTTCGCTAACCCAACACGCCAGACGTCTCGGTATGGAGCTGTAGAGGTTCCTAATGGTGTCCTGTGATAATCCATCCCATGCAGCTTGAACATCCTCACACAGTTCCTGCAGATGGTGTGGTAGGGGTAGAGGTGGAGGGACACCAGGCCTTCTAGACAAACCGTTGGTGCTGACCACGGTGCCTCCACACACGGATTCGTTGGGCGTCTCCACCAAGACTAAAGAGTCACTCCATGACAGTCTGGTACGTCACCACTGGAGTCTTTGGTGACGGTGACGTGGTGCTAAAGACGGTCGTGGTAACGGTCTGTGTGGATGTAGTCCTGCTTACCAGACCAGCTTAATAGGACTTGTTCATGAACAGCACAAAGCGAAATTGAGTGTTCTCCAACAGAATCAACCTGTTTTATGTCGAGGCAGGTTGGCATACCTGAGGCAGAGAAAACGAGAAATGAAATGAGCAGTAAAGGAAATGGGGGAGTGAAGTACTTCACCTTGCAGAACATTAAATATTTAGCTAGATCCTCCAAAGTTATAGCTCCGTTATTGACCATGCTAATGCCCGCCGGTTTGTCCAGACGTCCGTGTCTCCCGTATATCAGGTGGAGCTTAGGAAACTGGTGTTTTAGACGTAGCTCCTTGATAATAAGCCTCAGGATGTAATAACCCTGGGAATGTAAGATGTTAATCTCGAGGCCTAGTCTTCAGACAAAACCACAAAAACCAAATTCAAGTCTCCAGTAAGGAATCGACGTGTGGGCGGGACAACCAGGGCATATACCAAAGACTGTATGGGTCCTAAAGGTGCCAGAGAGTGGACCATTCTATCCACAGTTCTCCTAGGACAACATCAACAGGGCAACAGCAACCCAGGGTTCCAGGCTGGGAAGGGAATGTCAAACCAGCTGCTTCCTGTTCACCAGTTTCTTAATCCAGTGTTCCACAGTTCCACCTTAAATGCTGCAGCTTGTACAGGCACCAGAATGCAAATACGGCACTGCTTAAGGTGGAGCAGGAAACTCCCAAAACAAGCCAGAGAACAGGAACTTCAGCTACCACTCTGGACAGTTTCCCAAACACCGTGGAAAATATGGAGCAGCTCCGCTCAGTGTTTGACGCTGGAGAGACCGAAAAAAGGAGCAGCTCCACCTTTATTAGCACCACCACCCCAACAGCGGCCTGTAAATAGCAGCCATGCTGTGTGATTGTATCCGTGTGTGCCAGTTGAAAGTTCCATAGTGAGGATCAACTTTGATCTACTGTGTGTTGACATCCAGATGGAGCCAGTAGCTAGCACAGGGAACGCTAGCTACTAGCATTAGCTCCAAGCTAACTAGCATAGCTAACTACATAGTATGAGGGGAAACAACTCGTTTTCTTCTAGAACCAGATCATGGGTGTGTAGAACCAGAGATACCCCAAACAGGTTCTGTAGACCTGATGTTAGCTGGAGAACCCAGTTCCAGGTTTAAGGCAGCTGCCTGAATTACCCCAGCAGGAAGTCCCGGGTCCTGCGTGAGCTCAGTCAGGAGTGACAGGATGGATGAAGATGTGAACTGTACAGAGCGGCTGGGGTTGAGATTGAGAACCGCCGGTGTACACTGCATCTCTGGCATCGCGGGGGGTGGGGGTGGTGAGTAACGGCTTTCGCTGATGGGGACCGGTGCTAGATTTATGTGACCTGAGGAGTGAGTCCACTCGCAGAATGGGGAAGCAGTTACTCAAGCCCTGCCTGCCAGCTGCTGGAGATCTGACACCCATCTCCACCCCTTTACTCTCAGCAGCACTGGGTAGAAGCCTCTGTTTACTTTCCACCCAGCGGCAAAGAGGCGCTAAAAGCCACTCAGTGCTAATCTTAGTCGCCATGAAAGCAGCCTTAATTTCCAGGCAATGGCATCACTATCCACACAGATCAGCAGCACTGTGGTTTCAGGACCAGTCCTATCATTTGGGTAAGTGGGGCATCTCCCCCAGCAAATCTCACAACCAGAGAGATGATGAAGGCGGATCATCGGGACCAGCACATCTGTATGACCTTGTTGGACATCCCATTCAAAAATGGAGGGCATTACTACAGAGTTGCTTTCTTGGCATCTGCCGGAACCAGATTCCACCATCGGATAGTGAGGCATCACTCATCACTACAGAGAACACGGTTCAACTGCTCCAGAGTCGACGCCAGACCCTTTTCCTGAAGCTCCCGGCTCCAGAGGCACTTTGGAACTCTGTGGTATGTCATGCAACAAAGGCTAGGTCATTCTTAGATGCCATATGCTCCAGCACTGGAGTGTCCCACTCTACGAGGTTGCGGGGGACTGCACAGGTGGAGTGTCCACATACTTTTGTCCATTTGTATATAGTCATATATTGCTTCTTTATTATTTCAGCCTACCCTTCTCTCCAGCAGCTGGACAGTTTTAGTAGTATGTTGAATGGGGTTTCAGAAAACAGTGGCTCCTACCGTGTCCACCCCTGACCGGTCTGCCTTGCTAGCCTCGAATGGAGTGCCCTGGCCTCTCTCAGCCTGACCCCACAGCTTGCCCACTCACTCAGTTTTCAAACTGTCGTTTTGGGGCTTAGCCCCTGAAGGACAGCCCGAGTTTGCCCCCTGTTGGAGAACCCTCAGTTGGGGGTTCTAGCAGCCCCCACAGGGAGCAGAATTCAGGCTTGAAAGCTGATTTTACGGCGTGCCTTGAACACGGGACGACGAAAGCTGAATGGCATGAGCGCTGGGGTTTTTAAATGTGTCTGGGAAAGCTTCTCATGGTGATGGGTAATGTAAAAAGGAAGGACGGACAGAACATGGTGGGCTCATCAAAGGTCAAAGGCATTAGTCACACGGCGTATAAAAGCGCTCTCTGAAAGTTTCAGGTTGCCAGCCTCGTTTGTGTTTCGCCTGATCTGTAACCATGACTCACCCGTCTCGCCTGAGTCACTAGACGTCGGTCAGTACCACCGAAACTTTTTAAACCGTGTCATGTGCCACAGAAAGGAGAGAGAGGTCTGCAAATACAGGTGCCCACCTTTTTACTTTCTCAGGACCTGGAACCTTAAGTACCAACTCGTACGGACACCAGTCTGATTTGTATTCAGTCAACGTCGAAATTCAGAAACGGTTTCCCACTGTTGAGTTGATTTGCCGCATGTGATCTTGCCAAAAGAATACACCCTGGGGATGGCTTGTCAAATGGGGGTAACCCATGCCCCTCCACCCCGCCCCAACCTGCTAAAACCCATCTCAAAATAAGCCCAATAAACCACTCGAGGAGGCTGGTGATTTCGGGGTCCTTTCCAGATACACTTGTGTGCACCCTGCAACAGAGCCCTCAGACTGTGTGGTTGTGGGTCAGCATGGTGAACCTGGTGATCCAAGTATTCCCAGATGTTCTCCAATGGTTTGAGATCAGCCAAGTTAGTAGGCCTGGGAAGGACACCCAAAGGATGCACCACCTTTGTGTGGTGAGGTGGCGTGTTATCCAGCTGAGAGGTACCGTTACTTTCAGAGAAGGATGTAGACAGGTATGGGTGCACATGGTCTAATAGGGTTGCCAAATACTCAACAGCATTCAAGGACTCTGTGGGATTAGTGGTCCAGGATCGTGCCAGGAAAACATCCGCCAGACATGTACACTTCCAGCACCACCCGGCGTTTGGCCCAGCCGTCTCTTGGATGCGGTTCTCACGTATTTGCCTAGATTCGTCCAAGAAGGCAACGTTCTCCCAATCCTCCAGTGTCCAATTACGGTACCCCTGTACCAACTGGAGGTGCCGTTGATGATGAACCTTGAGCAACATTGACACCTCAATTATATATCAGCTGTGCAGGTCCAGATGTAACAGTGTTTGCTCAGTGGTGATCTCAGATGCCCGGTTTTCATGGTTGGGGTTAACCGGTTCACCATGGTGTGCCATTTGCTCTGTACCTCTTGCTGGGATCATCGTTCCACTGGTTCTCTGGGGAGCCACTGTGTTGGCGTTGGAAGCCACTCATATCCTGTGATGTGCACAGCTTCCCAGAAGCTACCACCCCTTCGGTACCCTATCGTCATACCCTTCAAGTGACCTTTGCTGATGAGGGTCATTTTGCACTCTACTTTGCTACAACTAATTGGTGTTGGATGCCCAGCAAACCACGTCCCTTGCTATCTTTGATGTCCCAGGCCATGTTCATTCCCCACCCAGTCGTAATATTCTGCTACTACTGTCTATTACTCCACCCGTGATGTTTAAGGCAGCATCATCTCTTCAATACCTGATGTCAACACGGTGGCGGGATGATATCCCAACCCCAAATTGGCCTAGACGTGCCTAAACCAACTCTACGAGAAGTAAATGATCAGTCATTAGAATTAGAGAGTCTTCGTTCATTAGGAGTCCTCCACAAACCATCATAGCCAAAGATGGATCCAGGGTTCTAGAACAAAAGACCTACTTATTGACCATTTAAAGACTAAGCATAGAAATGAAATCTCATTCCGTCCCAATCATCTGATGATGATCTCATTTCTCTTCTTCACTGAGCCCCCCGGTCCCTGCATTAGGGGGGCTCGTGTGAGAAAGTGTGTGTCTGAGTCAGACACAAGGGTAAGTGTGTATGTGTGGGAGAAAGTTCTACTCATGTTCTCATCAGCGGCTCCCGGGCGGTTCTTCCCGTGCCCGGCTCATCTGCCAAAGCCCCTAATGAAGTCGGAGCGATCTCATTTCCACGCACTAATCTCGCCCGACGTGGCCGGCCCGGCACGCTGGCACACATTTGTAAATGTTTCCCTTGGAGTGACGGGAGAGAGTGCAACCGGGACCGGGACGAGATGTGAGGACAGAAGATGAGCAGTTCTCTGGGAAGTGGAGTGTCGAGAGGTTCCTAGACGGTCCTCGGCTCGGATGCAGTGTTGTAGGAAAGACGCTGTGCTGAATATCATGTGGATTCTGTGTGATCCTTGATCTGATCTGAAAAATATGCTTCTTTAAAACTCCGACCTTCTGGAAGGTCCTTCACCGAGACCAAGAGTGGCCCTTCAGTGGTATCACTCCACCTGTACTTTCATTCAGAGTGGGTTTGGTTTGAGATGGCTCAGATGTTCGCTGCCACTTAACTATGTCTTTGTTACCTTTTGCCTCCACCTTTTAGTTGTAGCCAGGCCTGCTGGAGTCACTGCTGCACTCTGCTAACACCATATACTGTGTTCAGTCCTTCTGTCAGAGCTAACTGAACTGAACTATTGCCCAACCTGTGTGGTCTGATGCTAAACTACTACCCATCCTGTGTGGTCTGATGAGGAGCTACTGCCCATTATGTGTGGTCTGATGTTATACTACAGCCCATCCTGTGTGGTCTGATGAGGAGCTACTGCCCATCCTGTGTGGTCTGATGAGGAGCTACTGCCCATCCTGTGTGGTCTGATGAGGAGCTACTGCCCATCCTGTGTGGTCTGATGAGGAGCTACTGCCCATCCTGTGTGGTCTGATGAGGAGCTACTGCCCATCCTGTGTGGTCTGATGAGGAGCTACTGCCCATCCTGTGTGGTCTGATGTTGAACTACTGCCCATCCTGTGTGGTCTGATGCTGAACTACTGCCCATCCTGTGTGGTCTGATGTTGAACTAGTGTCCATCCTGTGTGGTCTGATGAGGAGCTACTGCCCATCCTGTGTGGTCTGATGTTGAACTACTGTCCATCCTGTGTGGTCTGATGCTGAACTATATATAAACAATCAATTATTTATTTTTATCAATTATTATATATCCCCTTTTTTAAATAAAAAAAATATATTTAAATTAAATTTAGATAATAAAACACCTTGCATTATAGTCACGGCTTCATGATCCGGACTGACTTCAGGACTATTAATGTAAAAAATAATGTAAATAATAATATTAATTTATGAACTAAATTTATGCTTCACAAAGGAGCACAGCAGTCAATAAATGCCTAATGATTTAAAACAGGATGTAGACGAATCAAAATAATCATGAAATGCACACTTAATATAGGAACTGAAATTTGAGATATGAGTATGAAGAAACTCAATAATTAGCTATAATTTATTACAAGATTTCTACACTTAGAAAACTATTTGATTGTATGTCACAAAACTGATAATTAGTATGCCAGAAAATAAACAGATCTTATTTTAATGCTCGTAAACAATGAGATTGTAATTAATTTACTGTAATTGTAACTGTTTCTTATTGTTTTTTATTATTATCCACTATCATGTGTAATATATAAAACCTTTATCTCAAATGAGATAACTTTCCAAGGAATTAAATGTATTTTAACTTTAATGGGACTGAATGAAAACAATTGATTGTCTAATTAATTTTGAAGCACTTGTTTTAACATTTCCTAAAGAATAGATAAATACAATATAATGAGCAAGTGGTTTTTTGTTATGCTCGATGGAAAGGCAATGGAGACACAAAGTTTTGAATGAGCCCCCTGTGACTCAAATGTCCCAGTACCAGCTGTACCATAACAGCTGTGATTAGATTTGGCATGTACTGGGCAAGTCTCTGAATGTTCAGACACTCTAACATCTCTTACACTCTTACATAATAATTGGATAGCAATTACCTAAGGAAACATTAGCACAATAGCAATCCCCTGAGAAAGGCTAGCAATTAGCCTATGAACACATTAGCAACCATCTGGGACAGACTAGCAATCAGCTCATGAGCACATTAGCAACCACCTGGGATAAGATATCAGTCAGTCTATGAAGACATTGGCAATCACCTGGGAAAAGGATGGCAATCAGCCTATGAACACATTAGCAATCCCCTGAGAAAAGTTAGCAAGCAGCCTATGAACAGATTAGCAACCACCTGGCATAGACTAGCAATCAGCCTATTAACACATTAGCAACCACCTGGGATAGGCTATCAATCAGCTTATGAACACATTAGCAACCACCTGGGATAGGCTAGCAATCAGCTCATGAACACATTAGCAACCACCTGTGATAGGCTAGCAATCAATGTATGAACACATTAGCAACCACCTGGGATAGGCTAGCAATCAGTTTATGAACACATTAGCAACCACCTGGGATAGGATATCAGTCAGTCTATGAACACATTAGCAAGCACCTGGGATACGCTAGCAATCAGCCTATGAACACATTAGCAACCACCTGGGATAGGATATTCGTCAGTCTATAAACACATTAGTAACCACCTAGGATAAACTAGCAATTTGCCTATGAACACATTAGCAACCACCTGGGATAGGCTAGCAATGAGCCCATAAACACATTAGCAACCACCTGGGATACGCTAGCAATCAGTCTATGAACATATTAGCAACCACCTGGGATAGGCTAGCAATTAGCTCATGAACAAATTAGCAACCACTGGGGATAGGCTAGCAATCAGCTTATGAACACATTAGCAACCACCTGGGATAGGCTAGCAATCAATGTATGAACACATTAGCAACCACCTGGGATAGGCTAGCAATCAGTTTATGAACACATTAGCAAGCACCTGGGATACGCTAGCAATCAGCCTATGAACACATTAGCAACCACCTGGGATAGGATATTCGTCAGTCTATAAACACATTAGTAACCACCTAGGATAAACTAGCAATTTGCCTATGAACACATTAGCAACCACCTGGGATAGGCTAGCAATGAGCCCATAAACACATTAGCAACCACCTGGGATATGCTAGCAATCAGCCTATGAACACATTAGCAACCACCTGGGATAGGATATCAGTCAGTCTATGAACACATTAGCAACCATCTGGAATAGGATATCAGTCAGTCTATAAACACATTAGTAACCACCTGGGATACGCTAGCAATCAGTCTATGAACACATTAGCAACCACCGTGGATGCCCTAATTTGTCAGTGATGCAGTCTGGCGGTCTAGAGTTCCCAAGAACATTGAGAATAACGTGTCTCTCCAGCTGAAGAAAAGCCCTGCGTTCCAAAAACACGGCACCGGTGCGTCCCGCCTCCGTATTATAACCCAAATAAGGCAGAAGTCAAACCTCGGCAGTGTGAACCGAAGCTGAAATTAGAATATCCGTCTGTTGACTGCTGAGACGTTTGCCTCTGTGCCTCTGGCATTGTCCTCTATTTGCATCAGTCGACTCGACACTTTTAATTAGCGACGCTGCTTTGTGTTTGACCTGAAGTTAGCATTTAGCGGCGTATTACTTTGTCTAAAGGTGATATTCCATAATTACATTAGAATCCAGGGATACATGTTTTCTAACCGCATTAATAGCCATAGACACTCGCGGGTTTCGCGGCCGGTAGCAGTCGGATGCTTGCCTAGGTATACCAGTAGCGTGTAAGATCCCAGCTGTGCGGCGCTCGGGTGTAAGACCCACACGTTAAAGCGTTATGACCTCTGTGTGTTCCTGAAATAATAAGAGCGATATGAAATAACCCAGACTAAATCTGATTTCTTGGCCACGAGAAGGCTTTATAAGGATGATAAGTAGAGTCTGGCAGGAAGCGTGGGATGTTCTAATAGGTTGAACTGTCTTTCCCCTTCCTACACACTCCTGTCATCTCAGTGCTTTCAAAGAGGCGTTACGGGAAAGCACAACAGGAGCACAGTATCTGGTCTGGGCTTGGTTCTGAGGAGATCCAACCTAAGAAGGTACTTAGGATGTATAGCTGATAAGTCCAGTCTGGAGTTTGGACCCACCTGACTGAATGCTCCCACCATCTTGTGGACAGTTGGATCTGATGGCTCTTTAGAGAAGTGTGATGGTTTGTTTCTTAGTAAGGTTGTTACACCACCTCCAAACACCAGAACTGCTTTGGGTAAGGTCGGTAGCCTGGTGGCAAATCAATGATCCAGAATGTCGCTGCCCAGTAGGTGCTGCTCGGCTGGCAATGGTCAAATGGGGCATCGATAAAGTTTTATTTTTTGCCTTGTGGATGGGAAGAACATCTTCTTCAGCACTTGGGATGATGTAGCAGTCAGCCTAGAAACACATTAGCAACCACCTGGGATAGGATAGCAATGAGGTTAGACCATCTTAGGAGCCTACTAGGGTAGGACAAAAATGGCGTAGACCACTTTAGGAGTGACCTTGGACAGGATAGCAATGACCTACGAACTTGTTAGTAAGCACCTGGGATAGGCTAGCAATTAGCCCAAGAACACATTAGCATCCACCTACAATAGAATAGCAATGGTCTAGTCATTAGTAACCACCTGGGATAAGATAGCAATCAGCCTAGGAATACATTAGCATCCACCTGGGATAGGACAGCAATTAGCCTAGGAATACATTAGCAACCACCTGGGATAGGCTAGCAATTAGCCTAGGAATACATTAACAACCACCTGGGACAGGCTAGCAATTAGCCTAGGAATACATTAGCAACCACCTGGGATAGGCTAGCAGTTAGCCTAGGAAAACATCAGCATCAACCTAGATAGGCTAGCAATCAGCCTACCAATACATTAGCATCCACCTGGGATAGGACAGCAATGACCTAGGAACACATTAGGCTCAAGTTGGCTAGAAATCAGCCTAGGAATACATTAGCATCCACCTGGGATAGGCTAGCAATCAGCCTACCAATACATTAGCATCCACCTAGGATATGCTAGCAATTAGCCTACGAGTACATTAGCATCCACCAGGGATAGGCTAGCAATCAACTTACCAATACATTAGCAACCACCTGGGATAGGCTTGCAATCAGCCTAGGAATACATTAGCTTCCATCTGGGATAGGCTAGCAATTAGCCTAGGAATACATTAGCATCCACCTGGGATAGGACAGCACTGACCTGAGGACATATTAGCAACCACCCGGGACAGGATAGCAGTCAGTTATTATGGTTTTATTGATGGTATTCTAACATTTCTTTGAATGTCGCCACATTATGGATTTGAGACAACATTATTACTATATCTATATATAACTGTCTGTTTATTTATTTATCGGAAGAGTAAACAATCACTGGGCTTGAAGCGCGACTATGAAATACACGTTGTCTCGCGGATCTGTCAGGAGTGGAGCTTCTTAAAGGCGCTGTAGAAGATTTAAAATGAATAATTAACAGACTCGTACAAAGGAGGCGAGAGATCCGGCCCAGACTGAACAGTTTTGTTTTACCAACAAACACTCTCCTCTTTCATACCGTCTGCAGTGCTGGAGGAGCCTGGGACTTTTCTGTCTGCTCTGATTCATCGTCCCTGAAAGAGACTCCTGACAACTCCAGAAATATCTGATTACAGCTCTTCTCCCCGCGTGGTAAACACTGGCCCCCGCCACTGTTTCACATTCGCTAAGCCTGACCTCAAAAGCCCATGCTTTGTTAGCAAAAAGGGGCCGCATGACTTTAATCTATTATTAATGCTGCGCTGCGGCCTCCCGGTCTTCAGCCAGCAGATGTGTGTGTGTACAGCGGAGCTGCATTACCCCCGAACATCTCGACCAGGACGGTTAAACCAAACAAGTGACAATAAATAACAGACGGGGCTGAGACGGGTTCTGAGCGACGGGGCTGTGTGCTTTTCTGTAGTGCAGAGCTCACTGGGTGTTTCAGAAGGACGGTTCTGGAAGTACCGTCCTAATATTTCTACACATTCACTTACGTCACGTCGTTATCCAAATGTGTGGTACTGCGCAAAAACTCAGAGAACACCGTCTGGAGCGCCCAACCACAAACCGTGGAATCAGACGATCACAGAAAACATGGGGGTCAACCCACTGTTCGGATTTGGTTCCCCATCCTAGACCAAGCGGGGCTCTCTTCTTATGCCCAGTAGGGTCTCAGATTTGGCACCACCTCCTACATCAAGTGGTGGCTCAGATTTGGCACCACCTCCTACATCAAGTGGTGGCTCAGATTTGGTTCCCTGTCCTACACCAAGTGCTGGCTCAGATTTGGCACCACCTCCCACATAAAGTGTTGACTCCGATTTGGCTCCACCTCCTACATCAAGTGGTGGCTCAGATTTGGCACCACCTCCTACATCAAGTGGTGGCTCAGATTTGGCACCACCTCCTACATCAAGTGGTGGCTCAGATTTGGCACCACCTCCTACATCAAGTAGTGGCTCAAATTTGGCACCACCTCCTACATCAAGTGGTGGCTCAGATTTGGCACCACCCTGTCCTACACCAACCGGGGCTCCCTTCTTATGCCAAGTAGGGTCTCAGATTTGGCACCACCTCCTACATAAAGTGGTGGCTCAAATTTGGCACCACCTACTACATCAAGTGGTGGCTCAAATTTGGCTCCCTATCCTACGTCAAGTAGTGGCTCAGATTTGGGTCCCCGTCCTACACCAAGTAGGGGCTCAGATTTGGCTCCACCCCCTATGTCAAGTAGGGGCTCAAATTTGGGTCCCTATCCTACGTCAAGTAGTGGCTCAGATTTGGGTCCCTGTCCTACGTCAAGTAGTGGCTCAGATTTGGGTCCCCGTCCTACGTCAAGTAGTGGCTCAGATTTGGGTCCACCCCCTATGTCAAGTAGTGGCTCAGATTTGGGTCCCCCTCCTACATCTAGTGGCTCAGATTAAATGGTATCGCGGTTACATTCTGGCACTGCCTGAGGCACCAGAACATAACTCCTGTACAAATTAAGGTGGAACCGGAAAATTCAAACAAGGAGCTAGACAGATTGACTGAGGTGCTAGAATGTAACTGCTGCACCATTTAAGGTGGAATGAGTCCCAAATGTTCACCCGGCCGTCTTAAGGCCCGAACCGTGTCCATGCTTATAGTTATCATAGATAGCGAGACGTATCACATCAGGAAACCCATAATCAGGTCCACACCGGGACGTGATTCAGGGATGCAGATTGGTGTAGCTCTGTAGCCATCCATCTGATCGCGGATATTTGAGGTAAGACAGAGATTTTTCCCCAAACTATCACTTTTTTATCAGAGTTTTCCAATGCTGTTTTTCTGATGCTTCTATCAAGGCTGCCTTGGGCACAGAGGGAGGTGCAGGGAGGTGATGGGGTGGGGGCTCCAGGTTGAAAACACTGTATAATTCACATGCTACTGACAGCCTTGGCGGAGAAAACAGAACGCTATGCCAGGAGTTTGATGTAACGTCGAGAAATACTTGCCAGAGTGTTACAGCACTTAAGCTGCGGAAGGCATGGGTTTAACCCTTCCGGATCTGTCAAACCGCCTCATCCGGATCATACCTGCTTATTACTGAGCATATCCTGAAGACGTACAGCACGTTCCAAATCCAGAGACCCTTCGAAACCTACACTACAGAGAAAAACGGACTCCTAGCAACCACCTGGAGTGGAGCTTGATGTTCTCCTCTCTTTCTCTCAAAGGTTAAGGAGCTGGGCAGCTTTGATGGGCTCACCAGTGTGATGGACTAAGGGCTGGGCACCTCTGGTCTAACTGTACACCAGAAGATGATAAGCTCAAGTCCCAGCAATGCCAATGCCTTCCATGGACCCTCCAGGGGAAGAAGAACAGTGGTGGTCCTGGAGATTGATCAGTCTGGTTCGGGTCACACCAGGCTCTGTTATACAGATGTATCTTGAATCAGGTGTGATGGACTAGGGAATGGGCACCCCTGGTCAACTGTAGGGCCCATTAACTGGTGGGCCCATCAAAGCTGCCCAGCTCCTTAACCTTTAAGAGAAAGAGAGGAGAACATCAAGCTCCACTCCAGCTTCAAGATCTGAGAACGTCCACACCTGCTCCTGTCCATCTTTCCATCCTCTGTGAGAAGACACCTCAACGCTATGGAGGTCTAAACGGAGACGTACCTGTTCAAGAAGCTCCTCGCTGAGAAAACGAGAAGCTGCTGGTGTACTCGAACAATGGACTGACCGTCCCAGAGTCTAGAACCTCAACACCACTGATAGTAGAAAATGCTAACCCAGTGTTTAAGACTGAAGTATGGAGGTGCATGTCTTTGCCCAGACACACCAAGCATCTGGTATACTGTTACGTTTTTGGGGGCTGTGGAAAACACGGTGGTCATCGTCAATGCTCCATAACCGGTAACTGCGAGTCAGACGTCCTCCAGGAGCCTCGTTTTCAGGAGGTAATTACGGTACGCTTTGATAAAGGCTTTGATAAAGGCCTTTGAGTGCCAGTGACCCGGCTATTGAGGACGGACTTTGTAGTAGGCTACGCACTGCTATGGTGGAGTGGGGAGATATTGTCTCTGCTCAGTATTATAGCCAGCAGCAAAACAGCAAAGCCAGAAAGATCAGACTCGGATAAGGCTTTATCTCGACAGTGATCTCCAGGAAAAAGGCTTGTGTACGAGTGTCAAGTGGGAAGAATAATTACCTCGCTGTGCCGTTTATTGTCTCGGTGTACGGTAGGCACTGCTGAGAAAGACGCTGACGGGTCATTCTCCTGTCTGTCAGACGATGCATGACTTTATAGAACTTCTAAATCGACAAATGTCCCCAGTTTTAACCCCAACACTAGAGAGTCTGGTGCCTGTAGTGTTCTACGAGTCTACAAGGCTAATGTAGCTAACAAGACACAACTGCCAAACTGTCCAGGCACCAGGACGCCATGAGCTCATCCCTCCAGTATTCCTCGTTTCTGAAAACCCACTTATGATCATGCTAGGTGAGGGCTGACCGCTCTTCTCCTGACCATCTGGAGGGATCTGGTATTGCTTGGACTTACAGTTGACCAGGGATGCCCAGTCCCTAATCTACCACACCTGATCCAAGATACATCTATATAACAGAGCCAGGTGTGTTGGACCTGCAACAGACTGATCGATCTCCAGGACAAGGCTTGGGCATCCAAACTGCCCACCACTGCTCTTCTTCCCTTGGAGGCTCCATGGAAGGCACTGGCAGTGCTGGGACTTCAGCTTATCACCTTCTGGTATACAGTTGACCAGGGGTGCCCATTCCCTAGTCCATCACTCCTGATCCAAGATCAATCTGTATAACAGAGCCAGGTGTGTTGGACCTGAAACAGACTGATCGATCTCCAGGACCAGGCTTGGGCATCCAAACTGCCCACCACTGCTCTTCTTCCCGTGGAAGGCCCTGGCATTGCTGGGACTTGAGCTCATCACCTTCTGGTATACAGTTGACCAGGGGTGCCCATTCCCTAGTCCATCACTCCTGATCCAAGATCCATCTGTATAACAGAGCCAGGTGAGGTGGACCTGAACCAGACTGATCAATCTCCAGGACCAGGCTTGGGCATTCAAACTGCCCACCACCGCTCTTCTTCCCCTGGAAGGCCCTGGCATTGCTGGGACTTGAGCTCATCACCTTCTGGTATACAGTTGACCAGGGGTGTCCATTCCCTAGTCCATCACACCTGATCCAAGATCCATCTGTATAATAGAGCCAGGTGTGTTGGACCTGAACCAGACTGATCGATCTCCAGGACCAGGCTTGGGCATTCAAACTGCCCACCACTGTTCTTCTTCCCCTGGAGGGTCCATGGAAGGCACTGGCATTGCTGGTTAACAGTTGACCAGAGGTGCCCAGGCCAGTCCATCACACCTGATGTCACACCATGTATCAAAGTCTGGGGCATCTAAATAACCAGGTGTGTTGGATTTCAAGTTGATCTTGATTGATCTTCAGGATCAGGCTTGGGCATCCAAAGTGCCCACAACTGCTCTTCTTCCCCTGGAAGGCCCTGGCATTGCTGGGACTTGAGCTCATCACCTTCTGGTATACAGTTGACCAGGGGTGCCCATTCCCTAGTCCATCACACCTGATTCATCTGTATAACAGAGCCAGGTGAGTTGGACCTGACCCACACTGATCAATCTCCAGGACGGGGCTTGGGCATCTGCCCACCACTGTTCTTCTTCCCCTGGAGGGTCCATAGAAGGCACTGGCATTGCTGGGACTTGAGCTCATCATCTTCTGGTGTACAATTGACCAGAGGTGCCCAGCCTAAATAACAGAGCCAGGTGTGTTGGACTTGAACTTGATCTTGATTGATCTTCAGGACCAGGCTTGGGCATCCAAACTACCCACTTACGAGTTCAGCCTGGAGGGACCATGGAAGGCCCTGGCATTGCTGGGACTTGAGCTCACCTGAGGTTTCCCTGGTCCTGAAGATACACCCTGCCGAGTTTAGATCAATCCTGAGTCCATCATACCTGATCCAGGTAATGAAGGTGTGGACCCAGTGTTGCCACCCCCAGTGCCAGAAGCCATAAATGCCCAGTGTTGCCAGCACGCCTGAACTGTTCGGCTGCTGTTCCGGGAGTGCCCGCTCCAAGAGTGGTCTTACTCTGACACATTAGGTGAATTTATTGAGAACAACATGATTGAGAAAGTGATTTTGTTCCACTTTTCCATTCTGGTTAGATTGATGGAGTGAGACGGGATGGTTCTCGATAGAGAGAAAGCCATTTGTGAGAACGCATTTACCACGTTTAGCCCCCCAGACTGAAATAGCCCGACCGCGCAGACTGGCTGTAATCATCAGCAGACAGATGGGTTTAAAGGGAGGCCTGTAAAGCCTCCCCGTACCGTGGACGCGGCTCTTGAGTGAGAAGTGAAAAAGCTCAATCACCGGCAGAGTTATTTATTTCTGGGTGTCAGAACAAGAAATCGATAATATATTTAGCTGGAAATTACACCCAACAAGTAAACATAATATCAGGGTGGAGTGTTCGGTGTGTCCACTCGAACTGCAGTCCAGCTTCCGTCGCTCTCAGACCTGCTGACTCACGTTCAGCTCCTTAAAGGAACACACCTCCGGAGCTCAACCTCGAACGCTGGCTTTCCTGCTTCTTCCCCTCAAACACATTCAGTGGTGTTGAGGTTCTGGACTCTGGGGTGGTCAGTCCAGCTTCTGTGTTGGATGTGTGTGTCTCCATTTCTCAGGAGGAGCTACACCTCCTCATTTCAGACCTCAATAGTGTGGAGGTGTCTTCTCAGAGTGGAGGAAGGATGGACAGGAACACGTGTGGATCTTCCCAGATCTGAAGAAGCAGTAATGGAGCTAGATGTTCTCCTCTCTCTCAGAGATGGAAGTGCTGAGTAACTGATGGTAACAGATCTGGTGGTTCTGGTGGTTTATTGGTAGAGCTGGGTTTGGTCTTGTGGGTGTTTAGTGGTACAGCTGGGTTTGGTCTTGTGGGTGTTATTGGTAGAGCTGGGTTTGGTCTTGTGGGTGTTATTGGTAGAGCTGGGTTTGGTCTTGTGGGTGTTATTGGTAGAGCTGGGTTTGGTCTTGTGGGTGTTTAGTGGTAGAGCTGGGTTTGGTCTTGTGGGTGTTATTGGTAGAGCTGGGTTTGGTCTTGTGGGTGTTATTGGTAGAGCTGGGTTTGGTCCTGTGGGTGTTATTGGTAGAGCTGGGTTTGGTCTTGTGGGTGTTATTGGTAGAGCTGGGTTTGGTCTTGTGGGTGTTAGTGGTAGAGCTGGGTTTGGTCTTGTGGGTGTTATTGGTAGAGCTAGGTTTGGTCCTGTGGGTGTTAGTGGTAGAGCTGGGTTTGGTCTTGTGGGTGTTATTGGTAGAGCTGGGTTTGGTCTTGTGGGTGTTATTGGTGTAGCTGGGTTTGGTCCTGTGGGTGTTAGTGGTAGAGCTGGGTTTGGTCTTGTGGGTGTTATTGGTGTAGCTGGGTTTGGTCTTGTGGGTGTTATTGGTAGAGCTGGGTTTGGTCCTGTGGGTGTTAGTGGTAGAGCTGGGGTTGGTCTTGTGGGTGTTTTTGGTAGAGCTGGGTTTGGTCTTGTGGGTGTTATTGGTGCAGCTGGGTTTAGTCTTGTGGGTGTTATTGGTACAGCTGGGTTTGGTCTTGTGGGTGTTATTGGTGCAGCTGGGTTTGGTCTTGTGGGTGTTATTGGTAGAGCTGGGTTTGGTCTTGTGGGTGTTATTGGTAGAGCTGGGTTTGGTCTTGTGGGTGTTATTGGTAGAGCTGGGTTTGGTCTTGTGGGTGTTATTGGTAGAGCTGGGTTTGGTCTTGTGGGTGTTATTGGTAGAGCTGGGTTTGGTCTTGTGGGTGTTATTGGTAGAGCTGGGTTTGGTCTTGTGGGTGTTAGTGGTAGAGCTGGGTTTGGTCTTGTGGGTGTTAGTGGTAGAGCTGGGTTTGGTCTTGTGGGTGTTATTGGTACAGCTGGGTTTGGTCTTGTGGGTGTTATTGGTGTAGCTGGGTTTGGTCTTGTGGGTGTTATTGGTAGAGCTGGGTTTGGTCTTGTGGGTGTTATTGGTTGAGCTGGGTTTGGTCTTGTGGGTGTTATTGGTAGAGCTGGGTTTGGTCTTGTGGGTGTTATTGGTGCAGCTGGGTTTGGTATTGTGGGTGTTATTGGTAGAGCTGGGTTTGGTCTTGTGGGTGTTATTGGTAGAGCTGGGTTTGGTCTTGTGGGTGTTATTGGTAGAGCTGGGTTTGGTCTTGTGGGTGTTATTGGTAGAGCTGGGTTTGGTCTTGTGGGTGTTATTGGTAGAGCTGGGTTTGGTCTTGTGGGTGTTATTGGTAGAGCTGGGTTTGGTCTTGTGGGTGTTAGTGGTAGAGCTGGGTTTGGTCTTGTGGGTGTTATTGGTAGAGTTGGGTTTGGTCTTGTGGGTGTTATTGGTAGAGCTGGGTTTGGTCTTGTGGGTGTTATTGGTAGAGCTGGGTTTGGTCTTGTGGGTGTTATTGGTACAGCTGGGTTTGGTCTTGTGGGTGTTAGTGGTAGAGCTGGGTTTGGTCTTGTGGGTGTTATTGGTAGAGCTGGGTTTGGTCTTGTGGGTGTTAGTGGTAGAGCTGGGTTTGGTCTTGTGGGTGTTATTGGTAGAGCTGGGTTTGGTCTTGTGGGTGTTTAGTGGTAGAGCTGGGTTTGGTCTTGTGGGTGTTATTGGTACAGCTGGGTTTGGTCTTGTGGGTGTTATTGGTACAGCTGGGTTTGGTCTTGTGGGTGTTAGTGGTAGAGCTGGGTTTGGTCTTGTGGGTGTTAGTGGTAGAGCTGGGTTTGGTCTTGTGGGTGTTTAGTGGTACAGCTGGGTTTGGTCTTGTGGGTGTTATTGGTAGAGCTGGGTTTGGTCTTGTGGGTGTTATTGGTAGAGCTGGGTTTGGTCTTGTGGGTGTTTAGTGGTAGAGCTGGGTTTGGTCTTGTGGGTGTTATTGGTACAGCTGGGTTTGGTCTTGTGGGTGTTATTGGTGTAGCTGGGTTTGGTCTTGTGGGTGTTAGTGGTAGAGCTGGGTTTGGTCTTGTGGGTGTTAGTGGTAGAGCTGGGTTTGGTCTTGTGGGTGTTATTGGTAGAGCTGGGTTTGGTCTTGTGGGTGTTATTGGTAGAGCTGGGTTTGGTCTTGTGGGTGTTATTGGTACAGCTGGGTTTGGTCTTGTGGGTGTTATTGGTAGAGCTGGGTTTGGTCTTGTGGGTGTTTAGTGGTAGAGCTGGGTTTGGTCTTGTGGGTGTTATTGGTAGAGCTGGGTTTGGTCTTGTGGGTGTTATTGGTAGAGCTGGGTTTGGTCTTGTGGGTGTTAGTGGTACAGCTGGGTTTGGTCTTGTGGGTGTTATTGGTAGAGCTGGGTTTGATCTTGTGGGTGTTATTGGTAGAGCTGGGTTTGGTCTTGTGGGTGTTATTGGTAGAGCTGGGTTTGGTCTTGTGGGTGTTATTGGTAGAGCTGGGTTTGGTCTTGTGGGTGTTATTGGTAGAGCTGGGTTTGGTCTTGTGGGTGTTATTGGTAGAGCTGGGTTTGGTCTTGTGGGTGTTATTGGTACAGCTGGGTTTGGTCTTGTGGGTGTTATTGGTACAGCTGGGTTTGGTCTTGTGGGTGTTATTGGTACAGCTGGGTTTGGTCTTGTGGGTGTTATTGGTGCAGCTGGGTTTGGTCTTGTGGGTATTATTGGTAGAGCTGGGGTTGGTCTTGTGGGTGTTATTGGTAGAGCTGGGTTTGGTCTTGTGGGTGTTATTGGTAGAGCTGGGTTTGGTCTTGTGGGTGTTATTGGTGTAGCTGGGTTTGGTCTTGTGGATGTTAGTGGTAGAGCAGGGTTTGGTCTTGTGGGTGTTATTGGTAGAGCTGGGTTTGGTCTTGTGGGTGTTATTGGTAGAGCTAGGTTTGGTCTTGTGGGTGTTATTGGTAGAGCTAGGTTTGGTCTTGTGGGTGTTAGTGGTAGAGCTGGGTTTGGTCTTGTGGGTGTTAGTGGTAGAGCTGGGTTTGGTCTTGTGGGTGTTATTGGTAGAGCTGGGTTTGGTCTTGTGGGTGGTTATTGGTAGAGCTGGGTTTGGTCTTGTGGGTGTTATTGGTAGAGCTGGGTTTGGTCTTGTGGGTGTTTAGTGGTAGAGCTGGGTTTGGTCTTGTGGGTGTTATTGGTAGAGCTGGGTTTGGTCTTGTGGGTGTTAGTGGTAGAGCTGGGTTTGGTCTTGGGGGGGTTATTGGTAGAGCTGGGTTTGGTCTTGTGGGTGTTATTGGTAGAGCTGGGTTTGGTCTTGTGGGTGTTAGTGGTAGAGCTGGGTTTGGTCCTGTGGGTGTTATTGGTACAGCTGGGTTTGGTCTTGTGGGTGTTATTGGTACAGCTGGGTTTGGTCTTGTGGGTGTTAGTGGTACAGCTGGGTTTGGTCTTGTGGGTGTTATTGGTAGAGCTGGGTTTGGTCTTGTGGGTGTTATTGGTAGAGCTGGGTTTGGTCTTGTGGGTGTTATTGGTAGAGCTGGGTTTGGTCTTGTGGGTGTTAGTGGTAGAGCTGGGTTTGGTCTTGTGGGTGTTATTGGTAGAGCTGGGTTTGGTCTTGTGGGTGTTAGTGGTAGAGCTGGGTTTGGTCTTGTGGGTGTTATTGGTAGAGCTGGGTTTGGTCTTGTGGGTGTTATTGGTAGAGCTGGGTTTGGTCTTGTGGGTGTTATTGGTAGAGCTGGGTTTGGTCTTGTGGGTGTTATTGGTGTAGCTGGGTTTGGTCTTGTGGGTGTTATTGGTAGAGCTGGGTTTGGTCTTGTGGGTGTTTAGTGGTAGAGCTGGGTTTGGTCTTGTGGGTGTTATTGGTAGAGCTGGGTTTGGTCTTTGGGTGTTATTTTGGGGTCTTGTGGGTGTTACAGCTGGGTTTGGTCTTGTGGGTGTTATTGGTAGAGCTGGGTTTGGTCTTGTGGGTGTTTATTGGAACAGCTGGGTTGGGACTTGTGGGTGTAAAAGGTAGAGCTGGGTTTGGTCTTGTGGGTGTTATTGGTAGAGCTGGGTTTGGTCTTGTGGGTGTTAGTGGTAGAGCTGGGTTTGGTCTTGTGGGTGTTATTGGTAGAGTTGGGTTTGGTCTTGTGGGTGTTATTGGTACAGCTGGGTTTGGTCTTGTGGGTGTTATTGGTGTAGCTGGGTTTGGTCTTGTGGGTGTTATTGGTAGAGCTGGGTTTGGTCTTGTGGGTGTTATTGGTGTAGCTGGGTTTGGTCTTGTGGGTGTTATTGGTACAGCTGGGTTTGGTCTTGTGGGTGTTATTGGTAGAGCTGGGTTTGGTCTTGTGGGTGTTATTGGTAGAGCTGGGTTTGGTCTTGTGGGTGTTATTGGTACAGCTGGGTTTGGTCTTGTGGGTGTTATTGGTAGAGCTGGGTTTGGTCTTGTGGGTGTTATTGGTACAGCTGGGTTTGGTCTTGTGGGTGTTAGTGGTAGAGCTGGGTTTGATCTTGTGGGT
Source organism: Prochilodus magdalenae (assembly GCA_024036415.1). Classification (NCBI taxonomy): domain Eukaryota; kingdom Metazoa; phylum Chordata; class Actinopteri; order Characiformes; family Prochilodontidae; genus Prochilodus; species Prochilodus magdalenae. The sequence goes on from JAMWET010004730.1 coordinate 76,935, forward strand.
GTTAGTGGTAGAGCTGGGTTTGGTCTTGTGGGTGTTATTGGTAGAGCTGGGTTTGGTCTTGTGGGTGTTAGTGGTAGAGCTGGGTTTGGTCTTGTGGGTGTTATTGGTAGAGTTGGGTTTGGTCTTGTGGGTGTTATTGGTAGAGCTGGGTTTGGTCTTGTGGGTGTTATTGGTACAGCTGGGTTTGGTCTTGTGGGTGTTATTGGTGCAGCTGGGTTTGGTCTTGTGGGTGTTAGTGGTACAGCTGGGTTTGGTCCTGCCGGTGTTTATTGGGTGTTCATTATAAAGAAGCCAGCACTGATATGCAGAACAGTAACACTGGGTTGGTTGTTTGTTTGTTTGTTTTCTGCTTGTTTATTTGATTTGCTTTGATGTCTGTGTTTTGGCTGAACAAATAAATGTTCAGGTAAACAGCTTAGCAGATCAGTTTCTCAGACCACTACAGCTCTGTACTCTACAGGAATAAATAAATAATAAATAAATAAATAAATAAATAAATAGGGAAGTGTTGAACAGCTGTTGGAACAGGTCTCTCTCTCTCTCTCTCTCTCTCTCTCTCTCTCTCTCTCTCTCTCTCTCTCTCACAGGTGTCTAATTTGTTTATTACAAACGAGTGAGCTGTCAGACCATTAAAGGCCAGCGTGGCCGTCTTCGCCTGTGTTTACTGTGACGCTGTTCTCTCATTAATTACAGAGTATTTCCTTTAACAGCGACTGCTCTGGATCCGGTCACCAGCACTGCGACAGCCCTACGACCCCAGTGCCACCACCGAGAGGCGATTGTACATGTGGAGGTCCTACTAATGCCCACAGAGGCACACGGAGACCTGACCCCTGTCCTAGGACCCCCGTGGACACTCGTGGAGCCTGTCTAAGCACCGCTGTGGACAAGGTGCTTCCGTTCATGGTAATGGTTTTCCTCAATGGCCACACTGCCAACATCGTCCGGGTCTGGTTTGAGGAACCAGGTGAGGAACCAGGTGAGGAGTTGAAGTGGTGTAGTGTTGTGCCTCAGGGTCCCCAGATCTCCATCAAGGTTCTGCTGAATGTCCTGGGAGACCAAGTCTGACCTGCGGTAGCTCCACCTCGCCAACCTGCAGGACTTGCAGGAAGGGACCAGCTGTTGACGTCCCGGTACCAGATCCCCTGGGGAAGCTTGAGGGGTCCTGTAGGCCTTTAGTTGAGCACCATCCTGGGTATGAGTTCAGTTCCTAGACGGTTCCGTCTTAGGCGTCCCCAAACGACTCGTATGTCATACTGACATATGACTCCGCCTCTGGAGAACTTACCGCTGGAGCTGCCTCCGACAGGCTCCTCGCTGAGTCTGAGGTACGACGGTATGGGTCGGATAAGGATGTGAGGGAATAACCTCAGGAAGAAACTGGGGTCTCTCGGTCTCTGGCTCGCCGACTCGGTGTCCTTTCCCGTCTTGCCCGTGTCCTGAGGCGCTGACTCTTTGACAGGAAGGATCTGTCTGCAGTGTCTGGTGTAATTAGCGCTGACTTGCTGAGCGGAGGGAGAGGAGCACACACATGAGTAAGCATCTGGAGCACTACTGTCTGCTACTGACATGACCTCCCTGACCTCAGCGAGCCCACCCCCTGCGTCCCCCCGCTGATCTAGCCATGCTGTGTTCCAGGCGTGTTAGGTTAAAGCCATGTAATACAGCTGGCCACTTTATTAGAAACACCTACCCTGGGCTTCCGCACACTGGCCACTTTATTAGAAACACCCACCTTGTACTTCCACACACTGGCCACTTTATTAGAAACACCTACCCTGTGCTTCCACACATTGGCCACTTTATTAGAAACACCTACTTGGACTTCCACACACTGGCCACTTTATTAGAAACACCTACCCTGGGCTTCCACACACTGGCCACTTTATTAGAAACACCTGCCTTGTACTTCCACACACTGGCCACTTTATTAGAAACACCTACCCTGGGCTTCCACTAACCGGCCACTTTATTAGAAACACCCACCTTGTGCTTTAACTAACTGGCCACTTTATTAGAAACACCTACCTTGTACTTCCACACACTGGCCACTTTATCAGAAACACCCACCTTCTACCTCCACTAACTGGCCACTTTATTGGAAACACACACCTTCTTCTTCCACACACTGGCCACTTTATTAAAAACACCCTCCTTGTGCTTCAACACACTGGCCACTTTATTAGAAACAACTACCCTGGGCTTCCACTAACTGGCCACTTTATTAGAAACACCCTCCTTGTGCTTTAACTAACTGGCCACTTTATTGGAAACACCTACCTTGTGCTTCCACTAATTTGCCACTTTATTAGAAACACAGATTTTGCTCTTTCACCAGCTGGCCACTTTATTGGAAACACCTACCTTGTACTTCCACTAACTGGCCACTTTATTGGAAACACCTGCCTTGTGCTTCCACTAATTTACCTTTTTATTAGAAACACAGATTTTGCTCTTTCACCAGCTGGCCACTTTATTGGAAACACCTTCTCGGGTGCCTTCCCTGCCGGAGTGGGAAGAGAGTGTTAGTAAGGGCTAGAAGGTGAGGCTCTGTCGTCTTGGTTTCCTGGCCACAGAGAAGCCTCTTTGATGAGGACCACTCGGCTGTCAGCTCACCGATCATTTGTGGGGCATTGATCCTAATGCTGCCCCTGAACGTGATGGAGCGCTGCACAAGCTCCTGCCTCCGTCCGACTGAGTGATTTCAATTACATCACCAAGCAGGAGAGGACAAGGGCGGGCTGGGCCTTACGTAAGGCCTGTCGGTCAGAGGGATCGCAGAGCGTGTGGGCAGATGGGGATCCACAGTGACACGGAAAGCCGAGCACAACCCGAGCGGACAGCGTGGAGCCTAATGCTGGTTCTGATGGTTATATCACCCACAAAGAGCAGCTGACCCAGACGAGGGGACCAGAGTGGACAGAGGGACAAGCTGTGGTGGTATAGAGATTTCACTGGAGGAGCACAGTATAAACAATACACACTCTGGAACAGAGGCAGGACCGCACACAGGGGCAGTACCGCACACAGAGACAGTACTGCACACAGGGGCAGTACCGCACACAGGGACAGTACCGCACACAGGGGCAGGACCGCACACAGGGACAGTACCGCACACAGGGGCAGTATCGCACACAGGGACAGCACCGCACACAGGGGCAGTACCAAACACAGGGACAGTACCGCACACAGGGGCAGGACCGCACACAGGGGCAGTATCGCAGACAGAGACAGTACCACAATGTAAATGTAGGGGTTAGGGTTTAGTGTAAATGTAGAGGTTAGGGGGGGTTTAGGTGTAAATGTAGGGGTTAGGGGTTTTAGTGTAACATTGTAGAGGTTTGGGTGTTTTGTGTATATGTAGGGGTTTGGTGGTTTAGTGTAAATGTAGGGGTCTGGGGTTTAGTGTAATTGTAGGGTTTAGGGGGTTTAGTGTAAATGTAGGGGTTAGGGGTTTAGTGTAAATGTAGGGGTTAGGGGGTTTAGTGTAAATGTAGGGGTTAGGGGGTTTAGTGTAAATGTAGAGGTTAGGGGGTTTAGTGTAAATGTAGAGGTTAGGGGGTTTAGTGTAAATGTAGGGGTTAGGGGGTTTAGTGTAAATGTAGGGGTTAGGGGGTTTAGTGTAAATGTAGGGGTTAGGGGGTTTAGTTTAAATGTAGGGTTTAGGGGGTTTAGTTTAAATGTAGGGGTTAGGGGGTTTAGTGTAAATGTAGGGGTTAGGGGGTTTAGTGTAAATGTAGGGGTTAGGGGGTTTAGTGTAAATGTAGGGGTTAGGGGTTTAGTGTAAATGTAGGGGTTAGGGGGTTTAGTGTAAATGTAGGGGTTAGGGGGTTTAGTGTAAATGTAGGGGTTAGGGGTTTAATGTAAAAGTAGGGGTTAGGGGGTTTAGTGTAAAAGTAGGGGTTAGGGGGTTTAGTGTAAAAGTAGGGGTTAGGGGGTTTAGTGTAAATGTAGGGGTTAGGGGGTTTAGTGTAAATGTAGGGGTTAGGGGTTTAGTGTAAATGTAGGGGTTTGGGGTATAGTGTAAATGTAGGGGTTTGGGGTTTAGTGTAAATGTAGGGGTTTGGGGGTTTTGTGTAAATGTTGGGGTTTGGGGGTTTAGTGTAAATGTAGGGGTTAGGGGGTTTAGTGTAAATGTAGGGGTTAGGGGGTTTAGTGTAAATGTAGGGTTAGGGGTTTAGTGTAAGTGTATGGGTTGGGGGTTTAGTGTAAATGTAGGGGTTTGGGGTTTAGTGTAAATGTAGGGGTTAGGGGTTTAGTGTAAATGTAGGGGTTAGGGGGTTTAGTGTAAATGTATGAGGGTTAGGTAAAGTAGGGGGGGTTTAGTGTAAATGTAGGGGTTTGGGGTTTAGTGTAAATGTAGGGGTTTGGTGTTTAGTGTAAATGTAGGGGTTAGGGGTTTAGTGTAAATGTAGGGGTTTAGTGTAAATGTAGGGGTTAGGGGGTTTAGTGTAAGTGTATGGGTTAGGGGTTTAGTGTAAATGTAGGGGTTAGGGGGTTTAGTGTAAATGTAGGGGTTTGGTGTTTAGTGTAAATGTAGGGGTTAGGGGTTTAGTGTAAATGTAGGGGTTAGGGGTTTAGTGTAAATGTAGGGGTTAGGGGTTTTAGTGTAAGAGTAGGGGTTAGGGGGATTAGTGTAAATTTAGGGGTTTGGGGTTTAGTGTAAATGTAGGGGTTAGGGGTTTAGTGTAAATGTAGGGGTTAGGGGTTTAGTGTAAATGTAGGGGTTAGGGGGTTTAGTGTAAGTGTATGGGTTGGGGGTTTAGTGTAAATGTAGGGGGTTGGGGTTAAGTGTAAATGTAGGGGTTAGGGGGGTTAGTGTAAATGTAGGGGTGAGTGGGTTTAGTGTAGATGTAGTGGGTAGTGGGTGTAGTGTAAATGTAGGGGTTAGGGGGTTTTTGTGTAATTGTCGGGGTAGGGGGTTTAAGTGTAAATGTAGGGGTTAGGGGGTTTAGTGTAAATGTAGGGGTTAGGGGGTTTAGTGTAAATGTAGGGGTTAGGGGGTTTAGTGTAAATGTAGGGGGTTAGGGGTTTAGTGTAAATGTAGGGGTTAGGGGTTTAGTGTGAATGTAGTGGTTAGGGGTTTAGTGTAAATGTAGGGGTTAGGGTTTAGTGTAAATGTAGGGGTTAGGGGGGGTTTAGTGTAAATGTAGGGGGTTAGGGGTTTTTGTGTAAATGTAGGGGTTAGGGGGTTTAGTGTAAATGTAGGGGTTAGGGGGTTTAGTGTAAATGTAGGGGTTAGGGGTTTAGTGTAAATGTAGGGGTTAGGGGTTTAGTGTAAATGTAGGGGTTAGGGGGTTTAGTGTAAATGTAGGGGTTAGGGGGTTTAGTGTAAATGTAGGGGTTAGGGGGTTTAGTGTAAATGTAGGGGTTAGGGGGTTTAGTGTAAATGTAGGGGTTAGGGGGTTTAGTGTAAATTTAGGGGTTAGGGGGTTTAGTGTAAAATTAGGGGTTATGGGGGTTTTTGTAAATGTAGGGGTTAGGGGGTTTAGTGTAAATGTAGGGGTTAGGGGGTTTAGTGTAAGTGTAGGGGTTCGGGGGTTTAGTGTAAATGTAGGGGTTAGGGGGTTTAGTGTAAATGTAGGGGTTAGGGGGTTTAGTGTAAGTGTAGAGGTTAGGGGGTTTAGTGTAAATGTAGGGGTTAGGGGGTTTAGTGTAAATGTAGGGGTTAGGGGGTTTAGTGTAAGTGTAGGGGTTCGGGGGTTTAGTGTAAATGTAGGGGTTAGGGGGTTTAGTGTAAATGTAGGGGTTAGGGGGTTTAGTGTAAATGTAGGGGTTTAGTGTAGATGTAGGGGTTAGGGGTTTAATGTAGATGTAGTACATCCGGGCTCTGTATTTACACCAGCACCAACACCTGCAGATGCCTGCCTCTGCCTCAGCCGGAACCCCAATAACCGAAATCATCAAGAATTTAAATCCTGATTATTCCAAAGCGCTGTGTCTTTAGGGACGAGCGTGTCGTAATCGCTCATCGGAAAGGTCAGCCCAGTGCATCCAAACATGACTCCGCTAATCTGAGAGAGTGGAGCGCATGGTAATAAGCCTGGGTGGACTCTTCTAAAGAGGACCGGCACAAACAAATACGGTAACATTTGGCCGGCGCCGCGTTCGGACCAAGAGTGGCATTCTGTGACATTTGCCTCCCCGCAGAGCGTCCATAGGAAACAGATATTATTAGACCGAGCGGAGGAGCGCAGCCTCTCTGTTAACCTCTGACAGAACAAGCCTGGCCACATCAAACACAGCCCAGACTCGCTAATAGCCCGCGCTAACTGAGCTACACCGCGAGGACAGCTAGTCCCGGCAAACCCAGCACGTGTTCTAGGTTTCTGGACGCTGGTGTGTTGGCCAACCGGCACCAAACCGGCGTAGACCAGTACGGCACTCACCAGACAAGGCTTGCTCAGAGATTCCGTCTTTGGTGACGTGGTGTTAAGGACAGTTGTCGTAGCGGTCCGTGTGGTGCAGCCGTCTGCCAATGGTGCTGCACCACGGGAGGACTCATGGAGGACACCACTGCTCGCATGAACCTTGTACCACTGGCATGTCTCACCATGTCTCACCAACCCACCAAAGTTCAGCCCTGTGGGTCGGCTCCTTCGGGGGGCTGTATATACTCTTAGAGTGGTCCATCTGCACTCCAGACAGGACGTGGGGACATGGGCTGTGAGTGTGGTAGGGACCGTGGTAGGTTTAATAATGAGTAATTGTCCAGATGAATGCCAAGCAGCCGTATTTAGAGCCGCCTTAATCGCTGCGCTCACGGGAGGAACACGGCGGCGGTCCGGTATCTGAGCAACAGAGCGTTCCGAGCTCACACCACTCCAACCTGCGGCCCTTAAACCCCAACGTCGCTCTCAGATTCACTGCTGCCATATGCTGTTTATGTGGTGTTGATGCGGCTAATCCTGGGGTTGCCTGGTTTAATGTAGGGACCGTACCGGCACCTCTCGCTGCCAAGAGGCGGAGTCATAAAGCCTTCCGAGGGGCGCTCATAAATTCCGGCCTACAGAGGAAACCAAGGTTACCAGATCGGACAGTCAACACGGGTCCAAGCAGGGAGTATCAGGCCCGGCAGTAATAGACGTTAGGTGTTTCTCATAAAGTGGCCAGTCACTGGGAATAGGGACTAGGTGTTTCTAATAAAGTGGCCAGTCACTGGGAATAGGGACTAGGTGTTTCCAATAAAGTGGCCAGTCACTTGGAATAGGGACTAGGTGTTTCCAATAAAGTGGCCAGTCACTGGGAATAGGGACTAGGTGTTTCCAATAAAGTGGCCAGTCACTTGGAATAGAGTTTAGATGTTTTCAATAAAGTGGCCAGTCACTGGGAATAGGGACTAGGTGTTTCCAATAAAGTGGCCAGTCACTGGGAATAGGGACTAGGTGTTTCTAATAAAGTGGCCAGTCACTGGGAATAGAGACTAGGTGTTTCTAATAAAGTGGCCAGTCAGGGGACTAGGTGTTTCTAATAAAGTGGCCAGTCAGGGGACTAGGTGTTTCTAATAAAGTGGCCAGTCAGGGGACTAGGTGTTTCTAATAAAGTGGCCAGTCACTGGGAATAGGGGCTAGGTGTTTCTAATAAAGTGGCCAGTCAGGGGACTAGGTGTTTCTAATAAAGTGGCCAGTCAGGGGACTAGGTGTTTCTAATAAAGTGGCCAGTCAGGGGACTAGGTGTTTCTAATAAAGTGGCCAGTCAGGGGACTAGGTGTTTCTAATAAAGTGGCCAGTCAGGGGACTAGGTGTTTCTAATAAAGTTGCCATTAAGGGGACTAGGTGTTTCTAATAAAGTGGCCAGTCAGGGGACTAGGTGTTTCTAATAAAGTGGCCAGTCAGGGGACTAGGTGTGTACCGCCTGCTGGTTTAAAGGTCACGCCTTCAGAAGTCGGGAAAGCGAGGTGCGGCGGGCTGCCGGTTTTCCTCTGTGCCAGACATTGATCTGCAGGATGAAAAGGGAAGAGGACGAGGCGGAGGAGGCGGAGGAGGCGGAGGAGGCGCAAGGCGAGCACACAGAGGCAGAGGAAAGACTAAGACGTCAGCAGGAGGTGCAAAACTGGTCTCCGACGGAGGAGACGTGACCTTTGAGTCCTGATCGTCCACATTAGCCAGGAGCGTGCTGAAGCTCTGCCTGCACAGTCCCAGCAGCCGGCTCAGCAGCAGACCAGGATCTACTCCAGTCTGCTCCGGGGATTCTCCCGCACCTTGTTCCACACGCTGGCCACTTTATCAGAAACACCCACCTTGTACTTCCACACACTGGCCACTTTATCAGAAACATCAACCTTGTACTTCCACTAACTGGCCACTTTATTGGAAACACCCATCATGTGCTTCCACTGACTGGCCACTTTATTAGAAACACCCTCCCTGTACTTCCACTCACTGGCCACTTTATTGGAAACACCCATCATGTGCTTCCACTCACTGGCCACTTTATTGGAAACACCCTCCCTGTACTTCCACTCACTGGCCACTTTATCGGAAACATATATCAGTAAGCTGACTACTGATACAGGCCTGGACGATGGCCAACACCAACCAACCAGTTGGAGCTAAAAGAGAAGGGTTTCCGATAAAGTGGCCAGGAAGTTGTCCATTGGGTGGAGGGCCACAGAGGTGGGTGTTCAGCATTTGCTACCTAGCACACGCTCTGAACGCTCTGAAGGAGGAGCGTCAGCATGTGGAGAACTCCGTGCTCTGGAGTGCTCAGGCCTCCAGGGCCGGGATAGTGTCCGGGGTCTGCTGGGTAAACACTCCCTCCACCTGTCCTGCCCCTCTGAGTGACTCCGCGCTCTGGAGTGCTCAGGCCTCCAGGGCCGGGATGGCGTCCGGGGTCTGCTGGTAAACACTCCCTCCACCTGTCCTGCCCCTCTGAGTGACTCCGTGCTCTGGAGTGCTCAGGCCTCCAGGACCGGGATGGCGTCTGGGGTCTGCTGGGTAAACAGTCCCTCCACCTGTCCTGCCCCTCTGAGTGACTCCGCGCTCTGGAGTGCTCAGGCCTCCAGGGCCGGGATGGCGTCCGGGGTCTGCTGGGTAAACACTCCCTCCACCTGTCCTGCCCCTCTGAGTGACTCCGCGGTGATTGGCCGGAGCCGGTTGTGTGTCTATGGCCGGATCTGTCTCCGTAACTGCCAAATCAATGCTAGAGCTTTGATCTCGTTCACACGGCACTACATAACACTGTGCTGGAGCAAACCATTACAGCTCTACAGAAGTATACCGCACCCTATTCTCCCTCACACGTGCTCCAAATACCAAACACATCACCGCCTCAGCAGGCCGACCCCGTCACACACCACCGCTACTCTGTCCCCGGTATGTGGAGACGACCAATGAATCAGTGTGTCACGGCATCATACGTCCAGAAGGCTTGGTGTCGCTCCACCTCTACACCCAATCCCAAGGCGGGGGTTTCTGATAAAGTGGCCAGTGAGGGGAAGCACCAGGTGGGTGTTTCTAATAAAGTGGCCAGTGTGTGGAAGTATAACGGTGGGTGTTTCAGATAAAGTGGCAATTTAGTGGAAGTATAAGGTCGGTGTTTCTGATAAAGTGGCCAGTGTGTGGAAGCACAAGGTGGGTGTTTCCGATAAAGTGGCCAGTGTGTGGAAGTATAACGGTGGTGTTTCTGATAAAGTGGCCAGTGAGTGGAAGTATAACGCAGGTGTTTCTGATAAAGTGGCCAGTGAGTGGAAGTATAAGGTGGGTGTTTCTAATAAAGTGGCCAGTTAGTGGAAGTATAACGGTGGTGTTTCTGATAAAGTGGCCAGTTAGTGGAAGCATCAGGTGGGTGTTTCTGATAAAGTGGCCAGTGTGTGGAAGTATAACGGTGGTGTTTCTGATAAAGTGGCCAGTGTGCGAAAGTATAAGGTCGGTGTTTCTGATAAAGTGGCCAGTGTGCGGAAGTATAAGGTCGGTGTTTCTGATAAAGTGGCCAGTGTGCGGAAGTATAACGCAGGTGTTTCTGATAAAGTGGCCAGTGTGCGGAAGTATAACGCAGGTGTTTCTGATAAAGTGGCCAGTGTGCGGAAGTATAACGCAGGTGTTTCTGATAAAGTGGCCAGTTAGTGGAAGTATAAGGTGGGTGTTTCTGATAAAGTGGCCAGTATGCGGAAGTATAACGCAGGTGTTTCTGATAAAGTGGCCAGTGTGTTGAGTATAACGCAGGTGTTTCTGATAAAGTGGCCGGTGAGTGGAAGCACAAGGTGGGTGTTTCTAATAAAGTGGCCAGTGTGTGGAAGCACAAGGTGGGTGTTTCTGATAAAGTGGCCAGTGTGTGGAAGTATAAGGTCGGTGTTTCTGATAAAGTGGCCGGTGAGTGGAAGCACAAGGTGGGTGTTTCTAATAAAGTGGCCAGTGTGTGGAAGCACAAGGTGGGTGTTTCTAATAAAGTGGCCAGTGTGTGGAAGTATAACGGTGGTGTTTCTGATAAAGTGGCCAGTGTGTGGAGTATAACGCAGGTGTTTCTGATAAAGTGGCCAGTGTGCGGAAGTGTAACGCAGGCGTTTCTGATAAAGTGGCCAGTGTGTGGAAGCACAAGGTGGGTGTTTCTAATAAAGTGGCCAGTGTGTGGAAGTATAACGGTGGTGTTTCTGATAAAGTGGCCAGTGTGTGGAGTATAACGCAGGTGTTTCTGATAAAGTGGCCGGTGTGTGGAGTATAACGCAGGTGTTTCTGATAAACTGGCCAGTGTGCGGAAGTGTAACGCAGGTGTTTCTGATAAAGTGGCCAGTGTGCGGAAGTATAACGCAGGTGTTTCTGATAAAGTGGCCAGTGTGCGGAAGCACCAGCCAGGTGAAAGACTGATCTGTAAGTGACACTGGGCGGATCGGTTCCGGCAGGGTGACAGGATCTGCATCTCCCGCAGACCTGAGGAACATCGGGCTCAGGCCGGCGCCTCACCGCCAATGTCACCGTTCGGCGGCCGCGCACAAAGCGGCTCCGGAGCCTGAAATGAGGTGCGGCTCTGTCGAGGCGCCGGCGCCACCGGAGATAATGCGAGCAGCCGCTTGTGAAAATGGGCTTGGGGTGGAGAATCGATCCATGCAGACAAACCACAGTCGAGCGGCATGTCGGCACGTCAGACCCAGCCCACCGCAGGAGCACCGTGAACACAGAGCACATACAGACCCCCCGCGTCCCCCCGAGGCTGTCACTCAGACAGGCTAGTGTCTGGAGTCTGCGTCTACACCGGAGCTACGCGGCTAATCCAGCTAGTCCAACTGTATGTCTGCACCCTGACCAAGGTGGGTGTTTCCAATAAAGTGGCCAGTTAGTGGAAGGACAAGGAGTCTGTTTCCAATAAAGTGGCCACAGAGTGGTAGCACAAGGTGGGTGCTGTTTTGGTGTTTCTAATAAAGTGGCCAGTTCTTTACCTGCATCCCCTCACGCCATGGCCTGGGATGGGAAAAAGCTTCCCGGTGATCTGCTCTCTTGGAGTCTCCGAGCCTTTTAGATGGGTTACCATGGTGACCTCCCCCGGGACCCCAAGGTGTAACCCGTACCAGCCCACATGTGGACCAGACCTCGCAGGTCACCGTTCCACCATCCTTTACCTACCCAGCGTACCGTGTGTTTGGAGCACTCTGTAGGTGTACAGGTCCAGACTGTAGTCCATTGGTTCCTCTGTGTACTGTATCACCCAGTTCTTCAATGGTCAGGACCCCCTCAGGACCACCACACAGCAGGTACTATGTGGGTGGTGGATCGTTCTCAGCAGGTGGTGGTGGTGTGTATGGTGCTAGCGTGACTGGAGTGGTGGTCCAGGGTTCTTGCGTTGCCGATATAGGCATGTCCAAGGCCCAGGAAGGTTCTGAAAGCTTATAACTGCTAGCATTGGTGCTAGGAGCTTTATGGGCCGGTTAGCATGCTGGCTAACCTAGCTAGCTACCAAGCGACCTAATCTGCCACCAACAATATCGGCCACTTCCTCCACACTTCATGGAACCAAACGGCTGTAGGAACAGGAAGTCCCACCTCGGACCCCCGTCTCTACGATTGGTCTGAAGACTTTGTTAGAGCTGATGTTTACAATGTGACTTCAGTTACTATTCATTAGCAGGAAGTTGAGACAATCCCAGCTGGATTGGCCGCTTGGTACCACCATGTCGCTAAATCAAGGCTACAGTTTGCGCACTCCAATAGGAACCGACCGTTTGCCGCTCTGACCTGTTAGCGCCGCATGAAGCCTAGGTAGGCATGAAGGCTAGTCAGAAAAGCTCAGCCTGGACCATGAGCACTGGCCCATTGTGGTTAGCGACTGGCTAACGAACCGGGCTGCTAAACATTGACGTTGCCCAGGCAATGGCTTTATTTTGGTTCAGGTCCAGTATAATGGCCTCTTCTACTGAAGTGCTCTTTCTTCTTTTCTTGGGTTCATGGAATTACGTTGATTGGACAAAGATGGTCGCTAACCGCTAATGGCTAATTCTGTTCCCAATTATCAAATTGGACTCTGTGTTATGTTACTGAAGGACGTCCACTAGCCCAAAATAGCAGACCCCTGGTGGTTGCTACTGCTCTTGGTACGTTGCCGTCCATCCTCTTCGTCAGTCGAGGTTACTCTGGATGTTCTGCCGATGGAGGAGTCTAAATGTAGCTGGCTAACTACAGAAAGCTTGTCTTTATTTTCAAGAAGTGATGTTCCATTTTTTCCATTATCCAGTTCTCTTCTAATTGCTGTGTGAGTTGATGGACGATATTTGTTTTGCTGGCTGTTGGAAATATCGGTGCCTTGATATTCTTGCTCCTGAGCAGTTAGAACCCAAAACCATGGAAAGAGCTCTGTGCTATTACACAGTGCAAGGCCACAGCTTGCCTCGGTGAGGTAACAGGTCCCTGACCCATCTTGACCTAGTAGCATGTGGGAGGAAGATAATTAAGTTGTGGCCACAACTTAATGGCCCCATTGCTATACCGTTCTAAATTGTGGCCATGACTTAATTATCTCATTCCCTTGCTAAGGAGCGAGATGATGAAGCTGTGGTCAAGACTTGCAAGGGAATGAAACAATAAAGTAATGACCAGCACTTAGTAATTTGTGGGAATGAGATAATCAAGTTACGTACACAATTCAGTATGGTATAGCAACGAGGTCACCCTGTGTGGCCACGACTTAGTGATATGTGGGAATGAGATAATTAATCCATTGCCAAAACTTAGTAATATGTGGGAACTTTGTAATTGTGGGAATGAGATAATTACCTTTGTGGTCACCATTTAGAAAGGCATAGGAATGAGTTCATTAAGTTGTGGCCACAAAACAGAAATCATTGATGCATGGCTATGACATTGCAATGCGCAAGAATGAGATAATTAACTTAGTAAAGCATGGGAATAAGATAATTAAGTAACGGCCACAATTTAAAACAGCATAAAAATGAGGTCATTAACTTGTGGCCACAACATAGAGATAATTAAGCTATGGCCACAACTTAGTAATACATGGGAAATTAATAACTTATGGGAATGAGATAATTAAATCATGGCCATGGTTTAGAACAGCTAATGAGCAAGATAATAATACAAATACCTAAAATGATTAAGTCATGGCCACAACTTAGTTATATGTGGGATTGAGATAACTAGTTCAGCACGCATGATTTTAGAACAGTATAGGAATGAGGTTCTTTAGTTGTGGCCACAGCTTAGGGATAATTAACTCATGGCCACAACTTAGTCATATGTAGGAATGAGAAAATTATTTCATGGCCACAACTTAGTCATATGTAGGAATGAGATAATTACCTTATGGCCACAATTTAGTCATACATATGAAAGAGATAATTAACTCATGGCCACAACTTGGTAACATGTAGGAATGAGATAATTAACTCATGGCCGCAACTTAGTCATATGTAGGAATGAGATAATTAACTAATGGCCACGACTTTGTAATATGTAGGAATGAGATAATTAACTCACAGCCACAACTTAGCCATATGTAGGAATGAGATAATTAACTCATGGCTCCAACTTAGTAATATGTACAAATAAGATAATTAACTCATGGCCACAACTTAGTAATATGTAGGAATGAGATAATTAACTCATGGCCACAACTTAGTAATATGTAGGAATGAGATAATTAACTCATGGCCACAACTTAGTAATATGTAGGAATGAGATAATTAACTCATGGCCACAACTTAGCTATATGTAGGAATGAGATAATTAACTCATGGCCACAACTTAACCATATGTAGGAATGAGATAATTAACTCATGGCCACAACTTAGTAATATGTAGGAATGAGATAATTAACTCATGGCCACAACTCTGATGTGGATGCAGCCGTGGTCATGGCCACAACTTTACTATATGTAGGAATGAGATAATGAAACTCATGGCCACAACTTAGAATATGTAGGAATGAGATAATCTAACTCATGGCCACATCAACTTAGTAATATGTAGTGAATGAGATAATTAACTCATGGCCACAACTTAGCCGCTATGTAGGAATGAGAACCATAACCTCATGGCGCACAACTTCACCCCATATGTAGCATGTGAGATAATTAATTCATGGCCACAACTTAGACGGCGTATGTAGGACTGAGATAATTAACTCATGGCCACAACTTAGTCCCTATGTATGAATGAGATAATAACTCATGGCCACAACTTAGTAATATGCATGAATGAGATAATTACTCATGGCCTGGAACTTAGTAATACTGATGAATGAGATGAATCTTCATGGCGCATGACTCAGTAACTATGTACGCCAGGAAATTAACTCCGTCCAATGACTAATACTGTGTCGGAATGAGATAATTAACTCATGGCGACAACTTAACCATATGTAGGAATGAGATAATTAACTCATGGCCACAACTTAGTAATAAGTAGGAATGAGATAATTAACTCATGGCCACAACTTAGTAATATGTAGGAATCAGAGAATTAACTCATGGCCACAACTTAGCTATATGTAGGAATGAGATAATTAACTCATGGCCAGAACTTAGTAATATGTAGGATTGAGATAATTAACTCATGGCCACAACTTAGTAATATGTAGGAATGAGGGCTGTTAGGTGGCCACAACTTAGTAATATGTAGGAATCAGAGAATTAACTCATGGCCACAACTTAGCTATATGTAGGAATGAGATAATTAACTCATGGCCAGAACTTAGTAATATGTAGGAATGAGATAATTAACTCATGGCCACAACTTAGCTATATGTAGGAATGAGATAATTAACTCATGGCCACAACTTAGTAATATGTAGGAATGAGATAATTAACTCATGGCCACAACTTAGTAATATGTAGGAATCAGAGAATTAACTCATGGCCAAAACTTAATAATATGTAGGAATCAGAGATAATTAACTCATGGCTACAACTTAGTCATATGTAGGAATGAGAGAATTAACTCATGGCCACAACTTAGCTATATGTAGGAATGAGATAATTAACTCATGGCCAGAACTTAGTAATATGTAGGAATGAGATAATTAACTCATGGCCACAACTTACTAATATGTAGGAATGCCGATCTGCTCATGGCCACAACTTAGTAGTGCTATGTAGGAATGAGAGAATTAACTCATGGGCCACAACTTCCAGCCGCTTATGACAAGGAATGAGATAATTAACTCATGGCCACAACTTAGTCATATGTAGGAATGATATAATTAACTCATGGCCACAACTTAGTAATATGTAGTAATGAGAGAATTAACTCATGGCCACAACTTAGCTGTATGTAGGAATGATATAATTAACTCATGGCCACAACTTAGTAATATGTAGGAATGAGATAATTAACTCATGGCCACAACTTATTATGAACTGAATGATGAAGTCTGTGGTCATGATTTAGAAACACAGGTCATTACGTCATGGCCAGAACTCTGACCTGGAGCAGCCGTGGTCATGCTTTAGTCCTATATGGGAATGAGATAATGAAGCTTCGTAGAGAGTTGAAAAGAGTGTTGAGGTTCTAACTCCCCACATCATCTTATCCTAATCCTGTTCCAGTGAAGGGCCCCAGTATCTGAAGGGCACTCAGCGCCGCTAATCGCCTCATAACCATCACCGCCAGACGCAAATGAGCTTCACCCCACAGTGGCAGTGAACTCACTCAACCCAGCGTCCACAGCCCGGAGCGTACCACTCCGTACAAGCTGAAGTATGGCTGGTAGAGGTCCCTAACGCGCCAATCCGTCAGGATAAAGGGCCAGCATTTACCTCCACCCGGCCTCCACCGTCCTCCGTCATGGCCTGGATTTGTTTACTGATCGTATCTTAAACGCATGAGCCCTCGGCTGTGAACGCCGGAGGAAGCCCTCCGTAATGAAGTCACACTTTGTCGCCACGTCAAGTCACATGAAATAGGGCGCTATTAGCGGCTAATGGAGAACTCAGTGGAAGCGTTTATGCTAATAGCGTTCAGACTCTGGAAGGTAGCACCATTCAACCTATTCAGTCTTCGAGTAACCCGGTCAGAGGACACCTTCAGTTCATACTGAGATATACCGATATATAAACCTATATATACATCATAACACCGTATTAATATGGTATAGCACCATATCATCCACAGAGCAGCTACACCCAGACGGAGGGGTGGGAATGCAGGGCTGTTAGGTGACCAGGATCAATAACTGGTGATAAGTTTAGACTGATATGATCAATATTTATTGAGCTACACATACAGAAGTCTGTCTCTCAGTATGGTGCCAGGCCGCCGTGTTCGCTAACCCAACACGCCAGCTGTCTCGGTATGGAGCTGTGGAGGTTCAGCACCGCCTCAGATGGGCTTTCATTCCAGCCGTCTTCTTGGAACCGGGTGTGAACCAGCATGGACCAGCGACGGTTGCTCCGTTCTAAAAGCTGGAGCCTTGTTTGTAATGAGCCTTGTCTCTACTCACCTGGTGGATTCTTTGATCTTGCTCCTTCGGATGACCTCTTGACCTTCAAAAGCATGCCCATTTCTCTGACTTCAAAGACAAACAGTCATTTGGAGGAGTGGCCAGGCAACAGTGGCAATTACGGCCGTGAGGCACGGAGAGAAAGGCAGGCTTTCAGGACAAAGGCTGGGAGATTTGGGGCCATGGGAATTCCGCCCAGCCACCACATTCCAGCCTGTCTACATCCCTTCCTATTAACCAGGGCCGCATTTACCGCCTCATATATGCAAACCAGCTCTGCTCTCATTGGCTGCCCAGTGCTTCACCGCCATGTTACCCAGGATATGCTCGAGTCCTCTGTGCTCCGTCTACACCTGCTCTCACTGCATAATGCAGAAGGAGAATGTAGAACCTGCAGGATCCTGTCAGGCGTTCCCTGGAAAACATGAACGAAGTCGTGTGCGAAGCTTTGTCCGTGGAAGTGCAGTAGTGTTGCGAGGGCTCTCCGATTCTCGGAAACTCGTTTCATTCATGAGTAGGTCCAAACAACGCAAACGACTGTGACTCAGCTGCTACTCACTGGAGCCATTAATGAGGAACACCAGCACCGGAACGTTACCATGTTAACACGTTCCGAAGACATGCGGGTCAAAGTTACACTCCACTGTGACTCACGAGGCACGCTGTGAACCTCGTTTCCCTCTACCAGCGCTCTTGCACAACATGACTCATCGGCACCACATACAATCAAGTCCATTTAATTCGGTTCTGTTCAGCTTGTTTGTATGGTGCTTCAAACAAGGTAGAGCCATCAAGGAAACACTCCATAAGACCTCCACAACTCCTTAGGAACATGAGGAAGAACCTTAGGGAGGAACCAAGACTCCAGAACTCACTACCAGCCCCTTTCAACCCAAAATAAGCCAAGTTCTGTTTCCTAGAACTTGGGTGCTATTCAAGGAACCAGATTGTATTTGTCTTGGGGTTTTTGTGGAAATATGCCAAATAATTCAAAATAGCCACGTGAACCAGAAAGGAACCTGTTCCACATTTGTCAAAAAGGGCTATAAGAGCAGGGGTCTCAAAACTACCAGAAGAACATGAGGAAGAACCACTCAAATGGAACCCCTCAAACAAGTCTCAAAACAAGAAATTCTTTAAGAGCACATGAGAGAAATCACTGAGGCCCTTTTACAGGCTTTGTAGAACCTTGGTGCTATTCAGGGAAACAGCCTGCATTTGCACCAGCTTTTACTGGAACCAAGGAACGTCAAAGGATACATCATCGACGTCAACAAAGGCCGCTGCACAGCAGAAGTAAAAAAGAACCCCAGAGGAACCAAGAACCTTCAAAACAAGAAACTCTTTTAGAGCATGTGGAAAAATCCCAGAGAGGAACCAAGACTCAAGGAAGAAATGCTCTAGAAACATTAGGAACAACCACTGAGAGGAACCAAGACTCCAAAACTCAAAAAAAGCATAAGGGAGAACCACTCCAAGGAACCAAATCCTAAAAACTGCTTAGGAACATCAGGAAGAACCACAGAGAGGAACTTTCAAAACAAAAAACTCTTTAAGAATGTGGGAAAGATCTCAGAGAGGAACAAGTCTCAAAACAAGAAACTCTTTAGGAGCATAAAGAAGAACCCCTGAGAGGAACCAAGACTCCAAAACTCTAAACAAGCATGAGGGAGAACCACTCCAGGGAACCAAGTCCTAAAAAGTCCATAGGAACATGAGGAAGGACCAATGAGAGGAACCAAGACTCAAAACTCAAAACGAGCATGAAGAAGAATCAGTCCAAGGAACCAAATCCTAAAAACTCTTTTAGAGCATGTGGGAAAATCTCAGAGAGGAACCAAGACTCAAAAGAGAAACTCTCTAAGAGTATGAGGAACAACCACTGAGAGGAACCAAGACTCAAACTTTATAAGAACATGAGAAAGAACCCCAGACAAGAACCTTCAAAACAAGAAACTCTTTTAGAGCATGTGGGAAAATCCCAGAGAGGAACCAAGACTCAAGAAAGAAACTCTCTAGAAACATGAGGAACAATCACTGAGAGGAACCAAGACTCCAAAACTCAAAACGAGCATGAAGAAGAACCAGTCCAAGGAACCAAATCCTAAAAACTGCTTAGGAACATCAGGAAGAACCACAGAGAGGAACCAAGACTCAAAAGAGAAACTCTCTTAGAGCACAAGGAACAACCACTGAGAGAAACCAAGACTCAAAAACGAAATGAGAATGAACAACAAGACCCGCTCTTCAAAACAAACTCAAGCTCAAGAAACTGCATAGGAACATCAGGAAGAACCCCTGAGAGGAACCAAGACTCCAAAACTCTAAACAAGCATGAGGGAGAACCACTCCAGGGAACCAAGTCCTAAAAACTCCATAGGAACATGAGGAAGGACCAATGAGAGGAACCAAGATTCAAACTTTAGAAACTCTTTTAGAGCATGTGGGAAAATCCCAGAGAGGAACCAAGACTCAAAAGAGAAACTCTCTAGGAGTACGAGGAACAACCACTGAGAGGAACCAAGACTCAAAACGAGCCTGAGGGAGAACCACTCCAGGGCACCAAATCCTACAAACTGCATGAGAACATGAGGAAGGACCCCTGAGAGGAACCCAGACTCCCCCAACACTCCAGTGACCCCTCAAAGCCGGAGAACAGTTTCCCGCTCTGGACTGTTGAAGCCCGGTTGGCCGGGTCGTTTCTCTCGGCTCCGCTCCGGTTCGGCTCAGGTGCTCGTGTTTCTGTAGTCCGATTCCCTCTGTCGGAACAGCAGCTCATGCTTTCGGAGATGATTTCCTGGAAGTCATTCCGCAGCGTTCCCTCCACACTGCTGTGATTGCTCATCAGCCGTGTCTGAGGTTCTCTCAGCTCACAATAAAACACAGCCCAATTTGTCTGAGTGCTCAACTGCACACGGTGGTCTCCGGTGACAGTCGAGTGCAGTACGCCAATTTACCCAGCATTCCTAATCCGCACGAGGACCCTCGGCCAAACAAAGCCCGGGACGGAGAAGAGCCAAGGCTGGAGGATGAGCTGGGGCATTTACGGGAGCTGGTTGGAAGAGTTTGATGTGGGGTAACTCCAGTGACCTGGACCTCAGCCCCACTGGAAACCTGTAGGATGGATAACGAGTCGGGCCGTTAGGTCCAACAGCAGTGCCTGACCTTACCACGGACACTCTCCAAGACCCCATGGGAAGCTTCCCAGAGGATTGCTAGCGGTGCCAAAGGGGGCAGTGCCAAATTATGGTCCGTGGTTCTTCAATGGGATGCCCAACACCCCCATGTAGGAAGATCATGCGAGCTCTTTGAGGGCCTCACCATCACAGTGCTGGTAACGAGGGCCTGTCAAATACGCTACTGCACCCCGCTAGACGTCTTTGTCTCCCAGGCTCTGTTCCTCCATATCCTCCTCACGCAGTAACACCACTGAACATCCGGAGCGGTGATCACTGAGCTGCTCGGCCTTGCTCGGCTTGGCTGGTGAAATATCGACTGGTGATGGGGTGTAATGAATTATGCTCAAACTCTCCGCTGTAGGATCACTGCTAACCGAGGCGCACCGCGTACAGCCGACCCAGGAGACCGCCTCCGAGGGCTTCTTTAGAACCAGGGAACAGATGAAACACCAAAACAGCTCTGTCCATGATTCATGGTGAAGGCTTTGGAGAACTTGTAGAAGCCT
>JAMWET010004730.1:102500-119834 GCA_024036415.1 Prochilodus magdalenae
AATAGACAGTTATAAAATATAATTATAACATATAGTCCATAATAATTTAATAATATCTCCACATACGTTTATTATAAAAGCCCTTATTAAGCATCAACCCACTACTAATAGAGCTCACTCCACACAGACATGGCAAAACATCCAGTCACCCAGGCAACTGCTTAAAAGGCATAAAGTGCTTGGACCTCAGTGACTGCCTGTAAGGCATAAAGTGCTTGGACCTTAGTGGCTGCCTATAACACGAAGTGCTTGGACCCTGGTAATTACCTGTAAGGTATACGGTGCTTGGACCTTAGTTATTGCCTATAGGGTAAATATAGTGCTTGGACTTCTGTAATCGCCTGTAATGCATATAGTACTTGGACCCTGGTAATTGCCTGTAAGACAAAGTGCTTGGACCTCACTGGCTGCCTATAAGGCACATACTGTTTGGACCTCAGTCACTGCCTGTAAGGTATATAGTGCTTGGACTTCTGTAATCACCTGTAAGGCATGAAGTGCTTGTAATTCAGTAATTGCCTATAAAGTATATATTGCTTGGCCCTGGTAATTATCTGTAAGGCATAAAGTGCTTGGACTTTGGTAATTGCCTGTAAGGTATATAATGCTTGGACCTCTGTGACTGCCAATAAGGCACATACTGTTTGGACCTCAGTGACTGCCTATAAGGTATAAAGGGCTTGGACTCCGGTGGCTGCCTATAAGGCATATAGTGATTGGACCCTGGTGATCTGGCCCTACTTTGTTGCCGAATGTCTCGTTCAGCGTTTATCAAGCCTTAAATGAACTATTCATGTTGCTAAACTCTTTTATGGTAATCAATTTCTTCCAGTCACACTGTCACCATGGTTGGAGCCCAAAATAACTCTGAAATTACATAATTAATTGCCTGTAATTATTTAATTATGTGACTCTATGGCCATTATTAGTGGTGATTTGTGTCTATTAGAGCTAGGCCTTCAGTTCAGGTCAACATGTGGGGAAATAATGGTAACAGTAGGATTGGTTACAAGTTACATGCTCCTATGTTGCCGAACGTTGTTCCAAAGATGTCAAGTCAAGCTTTATTTATATAGAGCTATTTACAACAGCTGCCACAAAGGAGCTTTACGGAGAACCCTGGTCCAATAGGTCCCTAACAGTGAGCAGCTCAGTGCGATTTGAGTACACACCTAGGTTCGTAGTGGGAGCTAGGTTCCCTGAGGTACAGAGGAGCGAGGCCGTTAAGCGTTTCATATTTCAGAGGAGAATTTTCTGCTCAGTGTGGAATTTAACTGGTAACGGTGCAGAATTGTGAATTCTTGCTTTGAGTGCACTTTTAAAAACTCTCCTCGTACGTACGTTCTTTTTTCCTCAGCTAAACAAACGTACAAAGGCGCATTAGTGCGCAAGTGGAACATAAACTGAGTGCAGATCTGAGTAGGTATGTAACTATGGATCTAATGATGCAATTACATCGAAATAAGTGTATAATGTGAAGCCGCTCCGAAGCGGAACGCCGGGAATAACTCCAGACTCTTATGGGTTAATTGGGATCGTATACATTATGCATGGCTCCGCGGCGGACGCTTCAGTGCACGGCTATTGATTTCACCGTCAAACGGAAACGTTTCCTTGATGAACACAACTCGCATTAATCGTCTGCATCAACCCGGAGCACCCCATCCCCCCACCCGGCACCTCCTCGTCACGAGGCATCGCGCCGCACACATCACTAAAGACATCATGCTCCGATGACGTGAATTATTCATGTAGGCACGCCCGCATGCCGCCGAGCCATGCTACTTTGTTTACCCATGCTTGAACTTTTCCCTCCGAGGGAAAAATGCAAATGATCTCCAGTTTTCTCGCAGCTTGTCCTTTTTCTCCCCTTCACAGCGCCGTTCAAGCCCCCGTCGTTTTCCAGGAACCCGCTCTCCCCCCGCCGTACGGAAAGTGCAACAGCAAATCAGACGCCGGTTGTCGGGCCACTCGTGGAACATGAGACGATGACATTCAGGTCTTGGGAGGACAGGCCGCTGTCTCTTCTCCTCCCCTCAGCAGGCCAGCGGTACCAAGGCAGGGTCTCCGATGGCTGCGTATACGCTAGCGGGATAGCGGTCTCATTAGCATTGCTAATTCGGTTTAGCGCTCTGGTGCTGTTTTTGCCTCCACACGGGGCTTCACTCTGGACTCTCTCTCTCGCACGGACAGGTCGGTATCCGTGTCTTTCCGGGGTCTTTTAAAGCGTGCGGTGGGCACGAAAGCAGGTTTTGTCTCTCGGCCTCATCAGTTTGACAGAATTCCCGCTTTTGTATCATGTTTCCGTTAATTAAGGTTCTCCCACCACAGTACCCAGCATGCATTATGCAAATACACCGTACAAGCACTGGGAATCCCTGCGGTGTCAGCAGAAAGTCCTGATAGGAAAGCTCTTCACTCGGCGGCCATCTTTGCAGCTGGCCTGTAATTCCCGGGCCATGGAAGGCAGCTCCGCCAGAATCCCAGTTAGCTCAGCTAAGCACAAACAGAGCCTGATCGTTGGGCTTGTGCCGGCTACCACGCTTCTGCACATCTCCACAGCGAGGGTGCGGCTCCCCCTCCACCAACAAGTTGATGGGGTCTTGAGGGACAGCCTCTCTATATAAACAAATGCCAAGGTCAACATCACAAACGTTCAAGCCAGTGACCGTCTCCTCATTTATGATGTCTCCAGTGTCCTACTGCTAGACCAGTGATCCTGGACAATGGACACACTGGACACACCGGGGTCCATACACTGGAAAGAGGTGGTACAGTGCAGGGAATGTCTCGTTCCATGTTTGGGATTGGGCCAGGAGAGGCATCCACCAAATCTGAACCAACTGACCGGTTGAACATTGATGTGGCCAATCCAGTCCCAGCTGTTATTGGTGCTCGTGGTGGTACCACACACCGTTAGGTGCGGTTCAGTCACATGGGTCTTGTAGATACCAGCTAACGAACACAATCCGAGGACACATCCACCCCAAAGTGGTTGTGGCTCCTCCCACTTTCCATAAGCACCGGAGGACTTCTGTTGCATTGCCCTAGCGTCCCCGAGAACCCCATCCTACCTCGTCAACCGAGAGGAACTCCTTCACGCTTCCCTAATAAAAGCTGCAGGGGGTTCTTTATCTCGTGGAACGTTGCCAGAAGTCCCCTCAGCAGCGCGGTGCTTTCTAGCGAGCACTGTGCCGCGTGTTTCCCATCGTCCTGGGGACATTTGGCACATACGACGCGCTAAATATATTTGCGCGCTAGGAGTTGCTGTTGAGGTTTGAAGAAGCAGCTTGTAGTTGCACCGCCTTAGGGGAGAAGCCGTAGCGCCTCTTTGGTATGGAGAGGGAAAAAGCGCATCCACCCTGGAGAAGTGCTACTTCAGTGCTGGGAAAAAAATAAAAACCTTCACTGCTGATGTTGACAACAAGTTCCTCCGGCGGAGCTGTGGAGCTGTGCCTGGATGAAGGAAATGGGGAGGAACACATGCCAGAAAGACAAAGGCCGGGTGCCAAACCTTGTGCTGGGACTGTGATTCGGCTGGAGGCGCCAGCTAGGCGATGGTTCTTCCCACGGAGCAGGTGTTCTGGAGAGGGGATGGGGTTGTACGGTTAGTTGGGCTACTTTGGAAGCTAGTCAGGGTTGCTAAGTCTCTGCTTGGGCTTCGCTTAGTTGTCCTAAGCCATGGTACCATGTGGGACGGCTCTCAGCGCTAACTAGCCGTCTTCCTGGGTTTCATGCTAATGAGCTGATGGTGTTATTTCGTACTGCAGCCTCCGGAAGGGTTAGCAGGTCTGGCCGCGGATGTAGATCCGCTGTTAATAATCTCTAATCAGGAGATTATCAAATAATCCATCTCTGGGAATAACAGAGGAGGCCCCGGCGAATGAGCAGCCCGTAGTTTTCAGGCGTAGCCTCGCCACAGTCCATCTTTCCACCAGCTCATTCCTGCACTATTATCTCTGGCCCCTAGACTCGCTCTCCATCTAATAGGAGACCAAAAAGCCACAGCGGGTCGTCCGCTTTTAATTAGCTCATCATAAAAACCAAGCAGTAAACGTTCCCCCTTTCCCTTCCCCTGCCCATGGACGCCCAGAGGAGAATGACTAATGCCGAATCGATGCAGTGTGCCGGGGAAAGGAAGAGCACGTCCCAAACACTTTGTGGGAAGCAGTCCTCAGCATCTAGCTAACGTCAAAGTGAAACTCCAAAAGAACCGAGAGTATGAACCAGTACAGTCGTAGCTACACTAGCCAGACGTCTCGGTATGGAGCTGTAGAGGTTCCTGATGGAGTCCTGTGATAATCCATCCCATGCAGCTTGAACACCCTCACACAGTTCCTGCAGATGGTGCGGTAGGGGTGGAGGTGGAGGGACACCAGGTCTTCTGGACGTGTGACATCAAACCGTTCATCTTGGTGCTGACCACGGTGCCTCCACACACGGATTCGTTGGGCGTCTCCACCAAGACTAAAGCGGGACTCGTCACTGAAGATGACCCGCTGCCATTCTGAGTCCCTCCATGACAGTCTGGTACGACACCACTGCAGTCTGCGGTGACGGTGACGTGGTGTTAAGGACAGTCGTGGTAACGGTCTGTGTGCATGTAGTCCTGCGTGGTGCAGCCGTCTGCCGATGGTGCTACACTAACCGGAGGACTCATGGCTCAAATATAACGGCTGCACCATTTAAGGTGGAACAGGAAACTTTGCACCAGAGGCAGCGGAATGTATCTGCTGTACCTTTTAAGGTGGAACTGGAAAACTCATTACACTGGCTAACCATGTGTCCAGACACTTCATCCACTAAGCATCTTCACAGCCAGCGCTGTAGACTCTGTTTACTGATCTTCTGAGGCTTTGCTGGATGTTGAGTCTGCTCCTCGACTGCAGGGTTTGCCTTCAGCTCCTTCAGAGACGCTAACGTAAATACCAGACGGCCAGGTGCTCTGCTTGTTTAGCCAATCGAAAGTTCACCTCCCCTGTCTGTTGTGTCTAGGAGATGTTTGTGCTGGAGCAGAGCCAGAGCCAGCCCCCTCCACCAGCCCGTTATCTCCCCCCAGCCCTCCTCCAAGCCCCGGCCACCCCCGCTTTTATTACAGCCCTTTAATTAGCTTTGCCGGGGCCACCGTTTTGGCTTTGGTCCACTTGCTGGAGGCCGGCTTCTGGAGCATGACCCTCCTGGCCTCGGAGGGATTTGTGCAATGCTAATAACAGGGGTACAAATACAGCATCAGTCCGCATAAGGAGCTCCACTCGTCCCGCAGTCTGACGGCTGAACGTACGGCGGGGACAGAGAGGAATGTAGGAGAGGCCTAGCCGGTGCTATAGAGACGGAGGGTCCATCTATAATTTAGACGTGTGGTGTCACGCAGCCAGTTAATAACGCCTGAATAATTCAGTGGGGTATAATGAAAAGTCCAACTTCCCAGCTTAAGTCGGGGGACGGGGTAATGAAGGTCCACCGTGTGTCATCTCGCCTCAAATCGGCCAATGTAACCGCAGAGTGCGCTCAGGTAGGAGCCCAGAGTAATAGACTGGAGCCTACAGCCTGACTTTGATCCACACGCCGAGGAGATCCGTCAAACCTGAGTTAGACAGCAGGTCTCCGGTTCTGCCCCCTGGTGGGTAGCAGACTGAACTGCGGCGGACATCTAACAGATTATATGACACGACTGGGCTAGACATCTCTACGTGAGGGTGGGGGACGGGATCCATAGACTGGGAAGAGGTGGTACAGTGTAGGGAATGTCTCATTCCATGTGGGGAAAATGGCAAAATGCTGTAGACTAAATGGGCGGGGCTAAACTGCTGTAGGCTACATGGGTGGAGCTAAACTGCTAAAGGCTAAATGGATGGTACAACACAGCTGTAGACTGAATGGGCAGGGCTAAACTGATGTAGGCTGAATGGGTGGTGCAAAACAGTTGTAGGCTGAATGGGTGGGGCTAAACTGCTGAAGGCTAAATGGGTGGTGCAGCACAGCTGTAAACTGAATGGGCCGGGCTAAACTGCTGTAGGCTGAATGGGTGGAGGCTAGACTGCTGTAGCCTAAATGGGTGGAGCTAAACTACTGTAGGCTGAATTAGTGGTGATAAAATGCTGTAGGCTAAATAGGTGGTGTAACACAGCTGTAGACTGAATGGGCAGGGCAACACTGATGTAGGCTAATTGGGTGGTGCAACACAGCTGTAAACTGAATGGGCTGTGGCTAAACTGCTGTAGGCTAAATGGGCGGGGCTAGACTATTGAAAGCAAAACGGGCGTGGCTAAACTGGTGAAGGCTAAATGGGCGGGGCTAAACTCCTGTTTTGAAGCTTTATACAGTGACTGAGAGGAAGTTAGTCATGACACGCCGTGTTCCGGGGGAAGGATCCCTCCCTGGACCACCTGTTCCCCGGTGTACCCTCCCCGGTCTCCGGCCTAATTCTCTGGGAGATTTGATCGGAACAATTAAAGCGGTTTCCGGAAGTTCGGGATATTTGATCTCACGGGGGCCGCTGGGACACCAGAAATGAATTCCGCTCCTCAAAGACTATGGGGATCCACCACAAATCCCAAAAGCCTGTGGTTTGATCAGCGCGCCGGGGGTTTCACACTGACATCCTAGCCGTGCTAACGGATTTAGCAGGGAGCCGGTTACCAAGCAAAGGCATGCCTCAGAATTCACCTGAGACCGCATCGGACGCGTCACAGGTAGGCAACATCATTAGTAAGGTGGGGTATTAGTTAGGGGTTATAAGTGTGGAGGGTATTAGTAAGGTGGGGTAATAGTTAGGGGTTATAAGTGTGGAGGGTATTAGTAAGGTGGGGTATTAGTTAGGGGTTATAAGTGTGGAGGGTATTAGTAAGGTGGGGTATTAGTTAGGGGTTATAGAAATGAAGGGTATCAGTAAGGTGGGGTATTAGTTAGGGGTTATAGGCGTGAAGGGTATTAGTAGTGTGGGGTATTAGTTAGGGGTTATAAGTGTGGAGGGTATTAGTAAGGTGGGGTATTAGAGGTTATAAGTGTGGAGGGAATTAGTAAGGTGGGGTATTAGTTAGGGGTTATAGGCGTGAAGGGTATTAGTAAGGTGAGGTATTGGTGGGGTATTAGTTGGGGGTTATAAGTGTGGAGGGAATTAGTAAGGTGAGGTATTAGTTAGGGGTTATAGGCGTGAAGGGTATTAGTAAGGTGGGGTATTAGTGGGGTATTAGTTATATATTCTAGCTATATACTCCAGCTATATGCCCCAGTTATATACTCCTGTTATATACTCGTTATATACTCCAGTTATATACTTCAGTTATATACTCCAGCTATATGCTCCAGTTATATACTCCTGTAATATACTTCAGTTATATGCTCCAGCTATATGCTCCAGTTATATACTCCAGCTATATGCTCCAGTTATATACTCCTGTTATATACTCGTTATATACTCCTGTAATATACTTCAGTTATATGCTCCAGCTATATGCTCGTTATATACTCCTGTTATATACTCCAGTTACATACTCCAGCTATGTACTCCAGTTATATATTCTAGCTATATACTCCAGCTATATGCTCCAGTTATATACTCCTGTTATACACTCCTGTTATAATCTTCAGTCATATACTCCAGCTATATGCTCCAGTTATATACTCCTGTTATATACTCCAGTTACATGCTCCAGCTATATGCTCCAGTTATATACTCCAGCTATATGCTCCAGTTATATATTCTAGCTATATATTCCAGCTATGTAGTCCAGCTATATACTCTAGTTGTATACTCTAGTTATATGCTCCAGTTAAATTCTCCAGCTACATACTCCAGTTATATATTGTAGCTATATATTCCAGCTATATTCTCCAGTTATATGCTCCAGTTATATATTCTAGTTATATTCTCCAGTTATATATTGTAGCTATGTTCTCCAGCTACATACTCCAGTTATATATTGTAGCTATATATTCCAGCTATATACTCCAGTTATATGCTCCAGTTATATATTGTAGCTATATATTCCAGCTATGTACACCGGCTATATATTCTAGTTGTATAGTCTAGTTATATGCTCCAGTTATATATTGTAGCTATATACTAAAGCTATATTCTCCAGTTAAATCCTCCAGTTATATACTCCAGCTATATACTCCAGTTATATATTGTAGCTATATACTCCAGCTTTATTCTCCAGTTATATACTCCAGCTATATACTCCCGCTATATGCTCCAGTTATATACTCCAATTATATTCTCCAGCTACATACTCCAGTTATATATTGTAGCTATATATTCCAGCTATATTCTCCAGTTATATGCTTCAGCTATATACTCCAGCTATATGCTCCAGTTATATATTGTAGCTATATACTCCAGCTATATTCTCCAGTCATATGCTCCAGTTATATACTCCAGTTACATACTCCAGTTACATACTCCAGCTATATGCTCCAGTCATATACTCCAGCTATATACTCCAGTTATATTCTCCAGTTATATGCTCAAGTTATATATTCTAGCTATGTATTCCAGCTATGTACTCCAGCTATATACTCTAGTTGTACACTATACTTATATACTCCAGTTATATATTGTAGCTATATACTCCAGCTATATTCTCCAGTTATATGCTCCAGTTATATACTCCAGTTACATACTCTAGTTACATACTCCAGCTATATGCTCCAGTTATATACTCCAGCTATATTCTTCAGTTATATTCTCCAGTTATATATTGTAGCTATATACTCCAGCTATGTACTCCAGTTATATATTGTAGCTATATACTCCAGCTATATTCTCCAGTTATATGCTCCAGTTATATATTGTAGCTATATACTCCAGCTATGTACTCCAGTTATATGCTCCAGTTATATATTGTAGCTATATACTCCAGTTATATATTGTAGCTATATACTCCAGCTATATTCTCCAGTTATATGCTCCAGTTATATATTGTAGCTATATACTCCAGCTATATTCTCCAGTTATATATTCTAGCTATATACCCGAGCTATATTCTCCAGTTATATGCTCCAGTTATATATTGTAGCTATGTACTCCAGCTATGTACTCAGGTAAGCCTCTTCTGCGGAAGGTGTTTGATTAGACGAGCCTGGCTGCCGGCTGTGGAGCCCAGTTATGTCTGTATGATCCATAAACATATATACATACGTACGTGTCTATCTTCGCCCAGAGATCCACCGTCTCCTGCGTTCACAGGACTCTTAATATTTAACCGGTAAATCCATCTGCTGATATTCTAACAGGCTCTCCGCGCTGACGTCTATCACGGCGCAGCCTGCGCCGAGCGGACCCAGAGTCAACATTCCCGGCGAGACGCGGTTATTAAAATATAATGAAAGAGAGAAATCGATTGAAGATTCCCTCTAAGATGTAAACTTTGAATTAGGCCCTTTGTTCCCTCTTCCGCCCTGCGAGTGCCATTATCGCCCCCGGCTACATCAAAGAGTAATTGTTGATCTTAGGAGATTTCCATTTAGGAGCCGTTTGCTTTCGCTCTCCTCTCAGCCCATGTTTTTACATCAGGCGAGCGGCCTTTCAAACGGATTATTGACCGATTATGGGGCGACGGACCAACGTGGTGCGGGCTCAGGCTGTTTGTGGACTTTCAATTCAGTTTTGTGCACAATTCGAGCGGGACATCACCTTCAGAGGTGTATATGACGGCATACACTGGCGCGCGAGAGGCTTGTGGTAGGGAGTCCTGATCAGCCCTCAGCAACCGCTCTACCAAACAACAATACCATAGCCAACCTGCGCCGCACGCTGCTCTTCCCCAAGAGAGCGTATATGTTAACTAGCTAGCTAGCTGGCTAACATGGCTAGCTGTATCTAAACATGGTGTAGGCTAATGCCATCCGTGAACCAGAATCAGGTTCAACACAACAGATCCAGTTAGCCTTGTGATGCTCATGCTGGCTGTAGGTCTGGGTTTTTGGTATGTGCTATGTCTGCTTTAATAGCCCTGGCTAGTCCATACCGGTTTAAGCTGGTCTAGTGCTGGTGTACTTGTATACCAGCATCCAAAACCCACCATATACTGGTTTAGATAGTGACCAGTATACCAGCATCCAAAACCCAACATATACTGGTTTAGATGGTGACCAGTATACCAGCATCCAAACCCAACATATACTGGTTTAGATGGTGACCAAAACTGTTTTACCTGCCGTTAAAGTTTGAGTGCCACTCCGGAGGGAGCAGCCAGCTACGGCTCATGCCAACATGGGACCCTCAGAGTACCAGGGGATATTCTCACACTGCTTGCAGCTAGCTACCTGAGGAGCTTAGCATGGGGTGTAGCTCGTCCTGGAGCTCTTCTCGAGTAACGTCTGGCTTTTCTCAACATCTCCTCATCGTTACCCTGAGAGGAACCTTGGATGAACTTCCATGAACTTCCATGAACCTCCCAATTATCCTACGGTCCAAGATGCCTAAGGTCTTTTCCAAGTCTTGTCTAATAAAGTTCTCCCAGTGAACTTCAGGAAGCTCCTCCACCGTGAACGCATGAAGTCCAGGTACAGGAGCCATCACGTGACCACGTACGAGGTGGAGATATGTGGCTGTGGTTTTAAACATCTGACTGATGGGCTCCAGAGGCTTGACCTCCATTAGCATGTACGGAATTATGCATGTACGGTCCGCCCATAGACGAGGGGACGTGCCTTTACCCCGCCCTCCCAGAGTCACCCTGGGGGTCATATGAAAAACGTTTACACATTTACAGTCCACAGTCACGTCAACCGGCCTTCGGAAATCAACGGTCACATGCCCAGGAGGTCACCATGGTCAACCGGGGTTTCATTAGCATACAGTCACAGCCAAGAATTCCAGGAAGCTCCACCTGTGACGGAAGGTAAGGTAAATCCGAGGTCTAGGCATTTCCAGAGCATTAGCCGGTGTTGTTGGCAGCGTTGTCCCATCAGCCTGTTGGTTTTGTGCGCTGACATTTAAACAGGCAACCACAGTGGATGTTAAACAAATTCGGGATCATCCCTATATTCCCATATCTGTTTATTTACTCAGTGAAAGTGTCTCGGAAACAGCCCTACGTTCCACCAACCCCCCATGTTCCTCTATGAATCTCTGGGCCCAGTTCCTCATGTTTCCCGACCCGGAAAGTCCAAGGTATGGAGCTGTAGAGGTTCCTAATGGTGTCCTGTGATAATCCATCCCATGCAGCTTGAACATCCTCACACAGTTCCTGCAGATGGTGCGGTAGGGGTGGAGGTGGAGGGACACCGGGTCTTCTGGATGTGTGACGACAAACCGTTCATCTCGGTGCTGAACACGGTGCCTCCACACACGGATTCGTTGGGCGTCTCCACCAAGACTAAAGCGGGACTCGTCACTGAAGATGACCCGCTGCCATTCTGAGTCACTCCATGACAGTCTGGTACGACACCACTGCAGTGTTTGGTGACGGTGACGTGGTGTTAAGGACAGTCGTGGTAACGGTCTGTGTGCATGTAGTCCTGCGTTGTGTGCAGCCGTTTTTTTCTGCCGTGGTGTGCTGCACTAACAGGAGGACTCATGGAGGACACCACTGCTCGCTGGAGGTCTGTAGTGGTGGTGTTGGGTCAGTCAGGTACAGAGGTACGACCCGTCCTACCCACCCGAGGTTCATTCTTCTCAGTTATGGTGGTCTTTGGACAGAATTCTGGACTCCCTCTGCACTGCGAATCGGAACCTAGGACACACGGTAAAGCTTTAACTAAAACAAGACGACCCTGAAACCGTATTCGGGTCTTTAATTCTTCATGTGAACATCAGCGTGGGCGGAAGGCTTATCACAGATAGCACTTTTTAAACCCGAGTGCTCCGCTGTGAAGTTCAGCAGTCAGGGAGTCAAGTTTTTTCTCAGACATCCCGAAAAACGCTGTCGGTGCTACCGGGAAAAGCGGGAAAACAGCACGTTGTGCTCCGAGCAAGAACGCAACAGTGAGTCCTTGTAAGTCTCGTTCTCTTAGCATCAGCAGAAAAGCACGAGCAGCGCCGGGCCGGCCAGAAGACCTGTGGGAGATCCGGCGTCCCGCCGAGAGCTGGTGTGGGAGCCGCGGTTTTTGCTTCCTTTGCTAATTATTTCAAAGGCGACACTCCTCACAGTGAGGAGCCGAGTGAAGAACAGGGAGCGCGCTCGGAGAAAGAGCCTGGAAAAGAAAACAAGAAAAAAGATAGTATCTAAAGCGACCTCATTTTCGGAGAGATGACGGACCCACCCGCCGATGTCTACTATTTTGCGTTTAATTCGCCTTCCAAAAGTCGGACTGCTAGCTGTTAGCATGCTGTGTGAGTTTGAATGAGTCGGGCCTTCAATTTATAAAAAGCCTGTTTAACACGGAGGTCAAAGGTCACGCACTAAATAACACCCGCTGGTTCTCATATCTCCGAGGCTCGGCTTCCTTGTTTATCACTCAGCCTTACAGGAGCAGATGATTGGGTTAGCGTAGCTAGCCTTTACCTTTACTCCAGCTTCTGTTCTTCAACATGAGACCTTCAGTGGTGCTGAGGTTCCGAGACTCTGGGTGGTCAGGCCATGGTTTCTGAGAAACAATGTAGGGTCTCCTTTTCTCAGGGAGGAGCTTCTTGAACAGCTACACCTCCTTTCAGACCTCTGTAGTGTTGAGGTGTCTTCTCACAGTGGACGAAGGACGAACAGAGACACCTGTGGAGGTTCTCAGATCCGAAGTAAGAGGAGTAGAGCTTGATGTTGTGCCAGGTGCCAGGTCTTCCAGGTGGTTATTAGAAGGCCCTGAAGGAGGTTCTACCTATGGCCCTTAAACGTCACTCTCTGCAACAAATTGAACAAACTACTCCTTCGTCTCCATCCGAAACAGGTGCCACCTTACAAGGGACACATTCACCTTGTGTCTTTAAGGTTGTAGTACCTGCATGGCGATGCGGGAGGTATATAAATCCCTGTGGGGTGTGAGTGATGGGATCCCCCCCCCCCCCGATTTGATTGGGAAGAGGTTGTCTTCTACAGTGCAGGGAATGTCCTCGTTTCATGTGTGGAAAATGGCTCCAGAAGCAGATAGCGTTAAATGATTTGGCTAAAAGGATGTGGACCTCAGGCATGTGGGCGGGGTGAGGCTAAAGACCATAGATGTGTGAAGGATGTGTGGTAGCTGAATCTGCAGTGTTGATGGAAAGCGTAAACACCGTCATACGGGTCTACCAGCAAGTGGATAAAATCCCAGTCCCTTTCTACAGGGAATTCTCCTCGGAACTGGTGTCGCCAAGGAAGGGCATCCACCAAATCTGGAAGCCACCTGACCAAGTTATTGAACATAGTGAATGTAAGGCCTACATCCAGAACCTTGTCCGGTCCAGTCCCAGTGGTTACTGGATTACTGGTGGGGGGAATTAACGTGCTTGTAGGTATGGTATTAAGGTTAGTGGGGAAAGATATTAGGTTAGAGGAGTTTGTACTGATACCTGATATCAGCGAACAGTATTTATCGATAAAGTATACGTAATCAGTATCAGTATCGGATAAAGGAACGAGTGGGTATCGTACTCTTCACCTGTACTCATTTCCTCTTGGGCTCCTCGTTCCTTTTTCATCGCCAGCAAGTCGGGTTATCATAGGATAAAGTACTCATCAGCAAGGAGCTCTGATAGCAAATGAATGCAGAATGAAATTCGTGTACCAGGTAGACCTAGACCCCAACCCCAAAAACACACCACATGGATCCCGGAGATCGCAGCCTCCTCTGAAACCACCTCTATTGTCTGTGCAAATGTCTGTGGTTTTTCTTTTTTCCTCCTTGTATTTCATTAACACCGTAATTGAGGCACCTGGCTGTTCCCGTGCTGCCATCGCACTTTTTCTGTTATTGGCTCGGCTAATGCTGGGTGCGATGCGGTCTCTTTGTGAGGGACATCGCTCCGCTTCCTAGCTCTTTGCCTTCGTCCCCAGTGATGAATGATGATACGAAGAGAAAATTCAATGGCAGCTCCCCCGGCCCGCTCTGGGGGAAGTTTAAACACAAACGTCAGTTCCTGTTTTCTCTCCCTCCATCATCCCCCCCCCCTCGGTTTCATTAATTCGTGAATGTACACACACAGTGAGAAGGCTAATATTGTGTGGACGTTCCACCTTGGGAGAAGAACGTTCTCCAGGTATGAAGGGAAAGCTTATGACAGCTTACTGTCAGGGATCTGAAGAGGTTTGTAAATAATTCCATCTTTCCGTCTGTCTCTCCCTTGCGCACTCGCTCGCTCGTCTACCCTCAGGTTTGTTGCTATGCGTCAACAAGAAGTGGGACGTTATATATGTGCACATGTATAACAAACTCTTTATAACGACTTAACGTACCCAGCAGTGTGTAACACCTCCACCAGCACCAGTACCAGTACTGGACAAGGTTCTGGACGTAGCCACACCAATGTTCAATTGGTCAGGTGGTCCAGATTTGGTGGATGCCTTCCCTGGTCCAATTCCCTGTAGACTGGGATTTTCCCACCACTGGTAGACCCGTATGACCGTACGCTTCCACACACCTGCAGATTCAGCTACTTCCTTCACACTATGGTCTTTGGCCACGCCCACATGCAGTCCCTCCTTTTAGCCAATCATTAACATCTGCTCTGGAGCCATTTTCCACACATGGAACGAGACATTCCCTGCACTGTAGCACCTCCTCCCGATCTATAGATCCCATCACTCACACCCCAGCTTACAGCTCCATCATCCTCATGCAGCGCCACCTGCAGGAGCCTGAAGGTACTACCACCTTAAACACACACAGAGAACCCTGTCCTGGATCTGTATGAGGAGGCGGCGGGGGTGTTCAGAGCCGGCGTCCATGTAGCCTACTTTACTGGTGCTATAACGGCAGCCCAGCCTGTTCTGTCCTTCTCCGTCTTCCTCTGAGCTGTAGATCATTTCAGTAGTAGAGCTAATTATTTCAGAACGAGGTCACTTTCACACTCTCGCGGCTCCAAGCCAGCGTGACAACTCGGAGAGGGATAATACAATGTACCTATGGGTTTCTGAAGCTTCTGCCTGCGTAAGGGGTTCACGTTTTACAGCCCCCACATGAGGGGGTTAGTTGTAACAGTAGCCCCCCAACAGAAACGATAGCACTGGTCCATATCTCTCCATCTTCAGGAGCTTCTCGGCACAGATTGGTTAATGCTGTACCATATAGGAGACTGGTCTTAGCAACATTCGCTAAATGTGGCTCATGATGTATGAATATGTTTATAATGCTGAATTAATTTGATTACTTTAAGAAACTGTTAACCTTAAGCCCCGCCCACAGGGCTGGTTGTCACATTGGCACACAGATTTAGGCTTAGTTGTAGGCCAGTGTAGTTTTAGGGGTCCAAGCACTTGTTGGTCTAGCACAGTATACAGTCACCCAGACTGGGAATCAAACCCCCGTGTCCCGCATGGAGTAGTAGCTCCACCATCAGGGTGATCCTAGGATGACAGGTGGTTCTACAATTACATTATCCAATGAAAAGGATGCATCTTTATTTTAGAATTTTTACTTTTAGAATTTCCTGATGAATGGACTGACCGAAATGGCCCTAAATGGCTTGGCCCCTAAGAGATCTGGTTCTATTGACTGGGCTTCATTAAGAGGAACCCCCATCCTTCTCCACGCCGGGTAACTACCGTGCATCGTGGCCTGGGAAACTGCGGAACAAAGACGCAAAGCAACAGCAAATCATGGACAGATTCCTGACAGCGGTCGAGGATAATTGACGGCGCAGATTGGAGAGTGCCAAACCGTCCCGAAGAGCTGGAAATGATGCTCAGCTTCAGTTTATCCAAACAGGCCTGTCTGGGTTTTTTCCTCCTGCCCGTGTCATATTTGATATACGGGCTAATATGAGGATGTCAGATAGACTCTAAGCACAAAAACCCCGACAGCTGCTGAAATATGAGCTCCGCCGCTGACTGAGCTCCGAGACTTATCAGCCCAGCAACATTTTGCTATGACGGCGTTTACTGGAGAGTCTGAGACGTAGAGAGATGTATGGAGGAGCACCTACACGAGTACCCCGTAAATACCCCTGACTGACAGCAGGCTCATTTTAATGACCTGTAAACTTTGTAGTAGTGGTGGCAGTTTGGCGGCAAGTCTGATTCACCGTTTTTCCTCTCAAAAGGGGTGGACCAGCCAAGACTTGGTGTCTGAAGTTAGCTATGAGGCTAATGTAGCTAACAACCACTGGAAGGTTATATACCCCAATTAGCATTGTACTAACTGATCACAGTGGACGAAATTTGTGCTTGTTTGTTGTTTTGATTTATCCACCTCAAAGACCCGTTTGTTCTCCACATCTATCCACCTTAAAGGCCTCATTGGCTTACAGTAATCCACCTTAAAGGCCTTTCTGGTCTACAGTTATCCACCTTAAAGGCCTTTCTGGTCTACAGTTATCCACCTTAAAGGCCTCATTGGCCTACAGTTATCTGCCTTAAAGGCTTTTGTAGCCTACACTTATCCACCTTAAAGGCCTTATTGGCCTACAGTTATCCACCTTAAATGTCTTACTGGCCTACACTTATCCACCTTAAATGTTTTATTGGCCTACAGTTATCTGCCTTAAAGTCCTTACTGGTCTACAGTTATCCACTTTAAAGGCCTTACTGGCCTAACAGTGTAATCCCACCTTAAGGCCGATAGTGGTCTACAGTTTATCCCACCTTAAAGGCCTTATTGGGCTACAGTTATCCACCTTAAATGTTTTATTGGGCTACAGTTATCCACCTTAAATGTTTTATTGGCCTACAGTTATCTGCCTTAAAGGTCTTACTGGCCTACAGTTATCCACTTTAAAGCCCTTATTGGTCTACAGTTATCCACCTTAAAGGCCTTATTGGTCTACAGTTATCCACCTTAAAGGCCTTATTGGTCTACAGTTATCCACCTTAAAGGCTTTTTGGGCTACAGTTATCCACCTTAAAGGCCTTATTGGCCTACAGTTATCCACCTTAAAGGCCTTATTGGTCTACAGTTATCCACCTTAAAGGCCTTATTGGGCTACAGTTATCCACCTTAAATGTTTTATTGGCCTACAGTTATCTGCCTTAAAGGTCTTACTGGCCTACAGTTATCCACCTTAAAGGCCTTATTGGCCTACAGTTATCCACCTTAAAGGCCTTATTGGTCTACAGTTATCCACCTTAAAGGCTATTGTCTAACAGTTTATCACCTTAAAGCTTTTTGGCTCCGTTATCCACCTTCAAGGCCTTATTGGGCCCTAATTATCCACCTTAAATGTTTATTGGCCTAAGTTATCTTGCCTTAAAGGGGGGGGGTCTTACTGGGTCCTACACAGTTATCCACCCTTCAAGGCTTAT
This sequence comes from Prochilodus magdalenae, assembly GCA_024036415.1. Lineage (NCBI taxonomy): Eukaryota > Metazoa > Chordata > Actinopteri > Characiformes > Prochilodontidae > Prochilodus > Prochilodus magdalenae. The sequence continues at coordinate 119,816 of JAMWET010004730.1, forward strand.
TGGTCCTAAGTTATCCCTC
>JAMWET010004731.1:0-20765 GCA_024036415.1 Prochilodus magdalenae
AATAGCGTAGTTTGAGAGCCAAAGCTAACGTATGGCCTTCGTCACGAAACGTACAGACCCAGGCTAGTGATACCGATACGGGAGAACGGCGTACAGCCGAGGGCTAGACCCCTCTAAAGAACAGCTTAAAAAAGCGGACGCCGACAGATGCACCAAGCCCGCACCTGATTATAATGAGCCTCGAATATAGGCTTCTATCACCAAGATGTCTGGCTGGACTTATATCACCCTACACGTTCAAAAAACCCGAGCTCAACTTCTCAGTGCCGGCTCACCTTCAACGACAACCTCTAACCCTGCAATCCAAGCCACCGGGCTGCCGCCAGGTGGGCAGGCCTGCCAGCTGTGCTCACTCCACGTTCCAAGGCCCTTTAACGACAGCCCCAGCTCCTACACAGATAGGATGTAACAAAACAACTCAGCCGAGGTACCTAGTATAATGCTGAGGCGGACGAGTGCCGCCGCCGTTCATGCTCTATTGTGCTCCGTCTTTTTTGTTTTTTTGAACTGTCTTGCTTGGACCCAGCCCCCTGTCGGACGTTGCGAAGGGGCTTATCCCCCTTCAAAAAAAAAAAACAAAACCGGGGGGGGGGCCCAGGGAGTAAGCTCTGAATTTTTAATCAGGCCGCCACAGAATCGCCACGCGCTCCCCTTAGCGCTGATCTGAGCGCGAACCACATGATGAAAAAAGAGGGAGATGGACCAGCAGAGAAAGGAAGAGGGCCGACGGCGTCGTTACTTCATTAGTGCGGTAAAAATGGAGACATGTCTTCCTGGGCAACTCCACTGTGCGTCAAAAGGAAGGCTCCGCTGGGAGAGGCTCCGATCTCTGCTTCTGAGAAACAGCCGTTTTAGGACGTTACAAATTCCAGCTAGGACAAACCAGGCTGAAACACGTTCGGTAGCTTAGACGATACTGGCTCTTAACTCGCTCCGCCGATACGGCCCGTGGAAAAAGCCCGTCGGAAAGCCGTGGGACTCAGGAGTTCCTCCCTGTAATGAAGGATTGAATGGGGAGTTTGTGATGCAGTACAGCCTCTTGCTCTCCTGCGGGGACGCTTAGATGTGGAGGAGCTTCTCGAGCTAAACCCCGCTCGTTAAAGGGTGCGGGTGTGTGTGGAGGGGAGGTAGGATGTTCATGCGTACAGCCTGCCAAGACGTAGAATTCGTTTAGCAGTAATCGTTCCTCACGATACATCAGAGTATTCCTTTCACCTGAGTGGCTGTACGTGTCATTGTTCCTTGACCGGCTAGCCCGGAGTCAGCGCCTCTTTCGTCTCTCAGGTCTGTTTATGGCGGGTGCCTGTATCACGGTTGGACTTGCGCCTTGTGGTTAAAGCCTGGTGTGGCCGAAGCCTTCAAGATGAGACTCCTGCAGTGAGTGGGTGTATATGATTTCTGGTGCCACCTCCAGTATCTCAGATAACCGCCTCAAATCAACTGCGTCCACTTCAGTTAACCTACCAGGAGCTTCTCCAGGCAGCATGGTGGGTACACCGTTCAAACACAGCAACGCAATCATGGCAAAGGGGGGATCGGTTTTTCCTAATTTTTTTACGGTTGGGCAACCGCTGTAATAGATATACAGTTAAACGGCGTCGTAGCAGCCATCACCCCATCTCAACCCAGTTTCCAGGCATGGGCAGGTAGGAGACAGAGAAGATTAAAACATCGCTTGGTAAGATCATGTGTTCTGATGTGCGGAGTAGGTTGTGTTCAGTGTGTGGCGGTAGGTCTTGTAATTTGGTTTGTTTTCGGTAGGTAAGGTGTATGCCAGGTCTTGTAATTGTTTTTTGCGGTCTTCGGTATTGGTAGGTCATGCTTTATAATTTGGGTTGGTTTCCGCGTGTGGTTTTATAGGTCTTGTAAATTGCGATTTTCGAGTGCTGGTGTGGCCCGCGTCTTGCTTAAATTTCGCGTTCTATTTTAGGTGTGGTCAGCTTCAGTAATTTGATTTGGCTGCGGGTGGTGGTAGGTCCTATCATTCTGGTTGGTTTAGGCGTGTGGGTAGGTCTCTTAGTAATTTTGTTGGTATTCGCGTGTTGGATGCGGACTAAGATTCTTGCTAATTTGGTTTCGGTGTGGTAGGTCCCTGCTAATTTGGTTTCGGTGTGGCTATGGTCACTTGTTAAATTTTGCCTGGTTTCGGTGTGTGGCTAGATCATTGACTAAATTTTAGGTTTCGGTGTGGTAGCGTCTGTAATTTGAGTTTCGGTGATAGTGAGGACAGGGTCCTTGCTCAATTTTAGTTTTACTCGGTGGAGTGTGGCCAGGGTCCTTCGTAATCTTGGTTTCGGTGTGGTGTGGTGGGTCTTGCTAATTAGGTTTCGTTGTTGGTGTGGTAGGGTTATTGTAATTTGGATTTCGGTGTGGTTTGGTAGGGTCTTAGCTTAATTTGGCGTTTTCGGGTGTGGTAAGTCTGTTAATTTGGTTTCGGTGCGGGTTTAAGGTTCTTGTAATTTTTGTGGTTTTCGGTTGTGGGGTGCCGGTACATTCTTTGCTAAAATTGGTTTGCGGGTTGGGTGGCAGGTCTTTAATTTGGTTTCGGTGGCGCTGAGTGGCGGGCTATGGTAATTTAGGTTTCGGCGGTGGTGTGAGGAGGGGTCGTTGTAATTTGGTTTCGGTGGTGGTGTGGCCGGGTCTTGTAATTGGTTTCGGTGTGGTGCGTAACCAATCTTGTTATTTTGGTAGTTTCGGTGTGGTGGGCCAGGCGTCCTTGCTAATTTTTGGTTTCTCGGGTTGTGGGGTGTGGTAGGTATCTTGTAATTTGAGTTGCGGTGGGTGTGGTAAGGGTCTTGTAATTTGGAAATTTCGGTGTGGTGTGGCAGGTCTTGTAATTTGTTTTTTTGGTATGGTTTGGTAGGTCATGCTTATAATTTGGTTGGTTTCGGTGTGGTTTTATAGGTCTTGTAATTTGGATTTCGGTGTGGTGTGGCAGGTTAGGTATTTGTTTAATTTTGGTTGTGGTATTTCATGGTAATATTATTTTGGTGGGGTGTTGTGGTAGGTCCTATCCTTCGGGTTGGTTTCGTTGTGTTAGGTGCTTGTAAATTGGTAGTTTCGGTGTGGGTGCGAGTAGATCCTGGTATTTGTTCGGTGTGGTATGTCTTGTAATTTGGTTTCGGTGTTGTAGTCTGGTAATTTTGCTGGTTTCCGGTGTATGCGTGAGATCTTGTAATTGGTTTCGGTATGGTAGGTCTGTAACTCTGTTCGGTGTGGTGTTGGCAGTGTCTTGAACTTTATATACCGGTGTGGTGTGGCAGGTCTTGTAATTTGGTTTCGGTGTGGTGTGGTAGGTCTTGTAATTTGGTTTCGGTGTGGTGTGGTAGGTCTTGTAATTTGGATTTCGGTGTGGTGTGGTAGGTCTTGTAATTTGGTTTCGGTGTGGTAAGTCTTGTAATTTGGTTTCGGTGTGGTAGGTCTTGTAATTTTGTTGGTTTCGGTGTGGTGCGGTAGATCTTGTAATTTGGTTTCGGTGTGGTAGGTCTTGTAATTTGGTTTCGGTGTGGTGTGGCAGGTCTTGTAATTTAGTTCCGGTGTGGTGTGGCGGGTCTTGTAATTTGGTTTCGGTGTGGTGTGGCGGGTCTTGTAATTTGGTTTCGGTGTGGTGCGGTACATCTTGTAATTTGGTTTCGGTGTGGTGTGGCAGGTCTTGTAATTTGGTTTCGGTGTGGTGTGGTAGGTCTTGTAATTTGGTTTCGGTGTGGTGTGGTAGGTCTTGTAATTTGGATTTCGGTGTGGTGTGGTAGGCCTTGTAATTTGTTTTTGGTGTGGTGTGGTAGGTCTTGTAATTTGGATTTCGGTGTGGTGTGGTAGGTCTTGTAATTTGGTTGGTTTCAGTGTGGTGTGGTAGGTCTTGTAATTGGTTGTTTTGGTGTAGTCTGGTAGTTCCTGTGTATTGTTTGTTTGTAGTTTGGTAAAGTCGCTTATGATAAGGGGTATGACCACGCTGTCCGTTTGGCAGTGTTTTCCACTGACGGGGGGGGGTACCGAACTCCCCTTGATAGTTTCTTGTTTATAATCTCGTGTGATTTGATGTACCTTGTAGTTTCTGTTTGTGGATTGTGGGGGTTATTTTCGCTGATTTGGTGGTGTTGTTCATGGTTTAATCATTTTTCAGTATGTCTTGTATAGATCGTGTTTATGATAATTGTTTTTGGTGTGGTTTGTTTTGTTGTTGTACGGTTAGTTGTTTTTGGATGGTTTTAGTTTTGGTGTGGTTTTTGCCGTTCTTATTTATGGCTCGGATTTGTTTATATATTTGGCAGTGTGTGGTTATGGGACTGCGTCTAGTATTGTTCACTGCGTATAGTTTTATGTGTTTGGTAAAGTCCCTTATGAGAAGGTTGGTGTTTTGGTAACCCCCTTAGTGGTCCGTCTGACATCAGACCTATCAATCTGATTTCACGTCTTTTGAAACAGATCTGATGTAAGTGTGCATGCGGAGGTCTCCAGCTTGTCCAGAAAGCTTGATTGGCTGTTTATTTGAAGTACATGGACTGAAGTTCTTCACTGGAGCTGCATGGCTAATAAGCTAACTGGTGGAAGCTGAAACAGCGCCCGGCTACGTGGTCGGTCCTTTACGTGTATTGAGCGACAGGAGAGTCGGGAATGATGGAATGAGGGGATTTATCCTGATTTGAGCGCACCGTTTTGGATTAGTATGGCGTAGGTCCTTGTCTTTCGTTGTGGTTTTATTTTGCTGGGGCTGTTGGCTGTGTGCGGATCCTGTAAGTGCAGGGACGTGCTCGTGCTGATTTGTAGGTGTTCGTGGATAGACGTACTCGTGTGTATTTCATTGGAACCAGATAAAGCCGCCCGGGGAGGGTCTGGTTCAGGCCAGTGTTAGCGGTCCGGCGGTTAGGGTGGGGGCATGTTTTGTTCTGTAATGGTGGTCCCGAGGGGTTGGACGGAGCTATTTCCGAGGGGGTGTAGGTATTTTCCGTGATGTTACTGCCGTTATGAATGCGACAGGCCGAATCGGGAAACCCCACAGGGCGGGCTGAGCGGAATGGACAACCTGTCCTGCCAGTGGTGGTGTTGTTTGCTTTGAGGGTTTTGGCTGGGATGATCATAGAAATTCCTTTTGCAACCCAAAGTATCTGCCCTTGTCTCCGATATAGAGCCCGTTGTGCCTCCCTGGGGAGAGCACCTGGGGTTTGTGCTGATGTGACATTCCCGGTGTTGGCAAACTGTCCTGTCTTTTTAATGGTGCTAAAAAATGCCATTTCTTGCAGAGCAGCGCGGAGATGGGGGGTGTGGGATCCGTGTGACCTTTATTAAGGGACATATTTCTGTTCTGCGTTCTCCCTGAAAGCCGTCCACTAAGTCTGTTTGGCTTTACTGTAGTGGACAATTAATTCATCTGTTACGAGGACCATTTTCCATCCCCGCTTTATCCCCTCCCAGTTTTTGCATTTCGTATGGGATTATAGTTCTACACGGTGGAGCGTTGAGGTTAATGTCATTTTACTGCAGGGAGTTATGCTGGAAATTGTTGGTTAATGGGGACTGGATGAGGTGCCAGCAGTCGTCACACAAACAAATTTGTTTTTCTTCTTACACTGCTGACAAGTGACAAACCACAGGTGTCCGCGACTACTCATAACCCGCAAGTTCAATTTATCCCGATTATTCCGACCACCTGGAGACTGTGGGTGAATGCAGTGTGCCGTTAGTTGTTAGTAGTTTGGGAATGTACAGCCTACCGTCAGCATCCCACCATACAACCAAAGTGTTCAGGCAGTAAGCTTTAGTGTTGGGTAATTGATGTGTGGTAGAACAGACAGCGTGATCTGGACCACAGAGGAAACGGGTAAAACGTGCTGTGGAAATGACGGATATGGCAGGAATTTGGTTGGGACTGAATCCCTGATACACACCGATGGTACTCATGTTATTTGCATGAGGAAGTAATGCCCCTTGGTTTGGTAGCTCTTGGTTATGACTTGGTGATTTTTGGCATGGTTTGGCAGGCTGTGTTTATGGTGTGGTAGTTTGTGGTATGATTTAGTCCATTGTGGTTACGGTTTGGTAGGTTGTTTATGGCTTGGTCATTTTTTGGCATGGTTTGGTAGTTTCTGATTTACATTTTGGTAGTTTGTACTTATAGCGGTCTTTCATCATGGATCGGTACCTGGCGATAATGGTTTGGTTGTTTTGAGATTTTGTTTGATAGTTTCTGTTTGGTTGTTAGTATTGTTTGGTAGCTGGTGATGGTGTGGTAGTTTGTGGTTATAGTTTGGTTGTTAGTATTGTGTGGTAGTTTGTGGTTATGGTTTGGTTGTTAGTATTGTGTGGTTGCTGGTGATAGTGTGGTAGTGTGTGGTTATTGTTTGGTTGTTAGTATTGTTTGAAAGCTGGAGATGGTGTGGTGGTTTGTGTTGATGGTTTGGTTGTTAGTAGTGTTTGGTAGCTGGTGATGGTGTGGTAGTTTGTGGTTATGGTTTGGTTGTTAGTATTGTTTGGTAGGTGGTGATGATGTGGTAGTTTGTGGTTATGGTTTGGTTGTTAGTAGTGTTTGGTAGCTGGTAATGGTGTGGTAGTGTGTGGTTATGGTTTGGTTGTTAGTATTGTTTGATAGCTGACGATGGTTTGGTTGTTAGTATTGTTTGGTAGCTGGTGATGGTGTGGTAGTGTGTGGTTGTGGTTTGGTTGTTAGTATTGTTTGGTAGCTGGTGATGGTGTGGTAGTTTGTGGTTATGGTTTGGTTGTTAGTATTGTTTGGTAGCTGGTGATGGTGTGGTAGTTTGTGGTGATGGTTTGATTGTTAGTATTGTTTGGTAGCTGGTGATGGTGTGGTAGTGTGTGGTTATGGTTTGGTTGTTAGTATCGTTTGGTAGCTGGTGATGGTGTGGTAGTTTGTGGTTATAGTTTGGTTGTTAGTATTGTTTGGTAGCTGGTGATGGTGTGGTAGTGTGTGGTTATGGTTTGGTTGTTAGTATTGTTTGGTAGCTGGTGATGGTGTGGTAGTTTGTGGTGATGGTTTGATTGTTAGTATTGTTTGGTAGCTGGTGATGGTGTGGTAGTGTGTGGTTATGGTTTGGTTGTTAGTATCGTTTGGAAGTTTGTGGTTATAGTTTGGTTGTTAGTATTGTTTGGTAGCTGGTGATGGTGTGGTAGTGTGTGGTTGTGGTTTGGTTGTTAGTATTGTTTGGTAGCTGGTGATGGTGTGGTAGTTTGTGGTTATGGTTTGGTTGTTAGTATTGGTTTGGTTGTTAGTATTGTTTGGTAGCTGGTGATGGTGTGGTAGTGTGTGGTTATGGTTTGGTTGTTAGTATTGTTTTGTAGCTGGTGATGGTGTGGTAGTGTGTGGTTATGGTTTGGTTGTTAGTATTGTTTGGTCGCTGGTGAAACAGGAAGTGGGCTGTTTGAGCAGTCGCGGTCTGAATGTGTGAGCGGTACATGTAGCGGCCCAGTTCTCCTCGATGCGGACCGTGTTGCTGCTGATGCCCTCCTGGCGTGATGATCTGTGGATACTGAAATGCGGATGACCCGGACGAGCCGCCGCCCGGCTGTGATTGGCATCTCTCTGATAATGCCGTGGTTTACTCCGGAGCTGCTCTCTGCTGCCCCTCATGCGTCAGAGCGGTGTCTGTGGAAGCTTGACTGAGTGCTGGAGCGCTTCTGAATGCGAATGCTGCTCCCCTGGGAAGCCGGCATGCAGGACGTGAGGGGTGGTCTGGGCTCTGGTGCACGGCTGAGTGGGCACCGGCCCAACAGGTTTTAGCTTGTCGGCTCTCGCCACATGGGTCCGGGCAGCGTGAGGATGCTGCTTTTCCAGTCCAGCTCACTCACAGTGCAGCCCGTCTCTCCAGAACCCAGCGCCGTGTTTAGCCCGTCAGTTAATAACGTTCCCCGACACGGTTCTCTACACGGTTCTCTACACGGTCTGATGTAGGAGGTGGACAGGAACGTCAGTATGGCGTTATATAGTATGGGAAGTTACCTGGGGTGTTGGTCCATATACCTCACTCACTGGTGAAACTGTAGACTTTCAGAGAACCTGAAGTCGGAACACTTGGTCAGGAGCTTGTAGAAGGTCGGGTCATATTGCTGAAAGTATGTGCATATGAACCTGAGTGACATCCCATTCCTAATCCATAGGGTGTAATCTGATGCTCCACCCTTTACAGCTAGAACAGCTCCATCTCTTCTGGGAATTATTTCCACAGGGTTGGGAATGTGGTTATGGGAATTTCTGACCATCCTTCCAGAAGCACATGTGTGAAGTCAGACGCTGATGTTGGAGGAGAAGGCCTGGCTCTCAGTCTCTGCTCTAATCCATCCCAAAGGTGTTCTATCGGGTGGAGGTCAGGACTCTGTGCAGGCCAGTCCAGTTCCTCCACCCCAGACTCGCTCCTGCATGTCTTTATGGAGCTTGCTCTGTGCACTGGTGTGCGGTCATGTTGGAACAGGAAGGGGCCGTCCCCAAACTGTCCCACAGAGTTGGGAGGATGGAATGGTCCAGAGTCTCTTGGTCTGCTGAAGCATTAGGAGTTCCTCTCACTGGAACTAAGGGGCGGAGCCTAACTCCTGTGTCGAGTGTCGGTGCCTGAGCGCTTCAGGGCGGTTATGTCAGGCTCTCCACGAGACGAGTGATCAATTCATCATCTAATTGCTCTGAGGATTCCGTCAGCGTCTGCACACGCTAGGAACAGCGGCGTTCCATAGTGCTAATAGTGGAAAGATGGAATTTCATAGCGACCCGGAGTAAACGGTCGTGTGCTTACTTTAAGAGACAATTGAAAAGTAGCAGCTCCTGCTCGAACACACTGAGCCAATTTCATTTGGAATTTCTCACAAGGCTGAGTAAAACAAACCCATACAGCAGACCCCCACGCCGTAATCCCGCACCAGCCAGGCTGGGACCGCCGGGACAGATATGCCTACAACACCGAGGTGGAGTGTAATGAGGAGGGTGCTCCTGGTGCTCAGCAGCTCTCAGTGCAGTGCCGTTCGACCTTGTGACTAGTATGGGTGGAGGTTGAGCTCTCTGGTGGTGGGCGTGGATCAGGGAGGGGGTCGGAGAGAAGCTGGCTGATTGCTCGATCACTTAATCAGCAGTAAAGCGGGCAGAGCTCGCCATCGCTCCCGCGTGGTACCCGATACCAGAACTGCCCTTTAACGGCCAATGAAAAGATTCAGGGTCAGATTCCCGCGTACGCGAGCCTGCCGTATTCACCGGCCACACCGAGGGGCTCACGGTGCATCGCTATAAGGCCGTAACGTGTAGAGCCATAGAACCCTAGAACATGGAGAACCTCTACTGTAGCACCATGTACATGCGCTGTATGACATCACCCCTATGGGCCGCTGCACACCGCGCTCCAGCCGGGACCTTCAGTTAGCATCCGCTTATCCACAGCCGCACACAGCATTAACAGAGCACGTGCGGAATGTGAGGACGCTGAGCACGTATGCTCACCACACAAGCGGATTTCTCAGCAACGGAAAATCTTCAAGTTCAAACGCCGCATGTTACAGCCGTGTCTGATCCGTACGGTGATCCGCACAGGCGATAACATCTGGGAAAAACAGATCCCAGAAATCTGAAATCTCAGAATCGGAATCTCTTAGTGAATGTCTTACTAGCAGATCAGTTCACTAGTTATAAACATCGAAGCATCATTTCTCATTTCGTAAATCTAGTAATCGGATATGCTGATGAGATCAGACACTTTCAGTAGATAAGATCATTTAAATCTATAGAAATGTCTATAACGGTGTGGAATAATCCTAATACTCTGATTATTATCCGTGCTGTAGTGCCACCTGTACATGCTCAGTCACGTTACACAGCCATAACTGATTCATTAATATTTACAGTTATAACCGTTACCGTAGCAACCGACTGAGTGCACTGTCTGTATGTAAATATGTGTGTTGTGTCGCACTAATATAAGTACAATAAGAGACGCTGTTCTGTTCCGCAGCCGTCTGTAACCATGGTAACGGTATTAAAGGTGTTTTGGGTTGTGGCTGTATGATGTTTTGCAGTGTAGTCGTTTCAGACGGCTGCTGAAGCTTCATATCATCGCTGTCCAATGGAAACCGTGTATTTTGATTTTGGGGAATGTCATGATGAACGTCCCGACTGAACTGACCCTAAAGCGGTCGGAAGGACGTCTGGTTCCATAGACCTACATCATCGCTAGGTCTGGTTTAGTCCTGTCCCGCGGCCAGTCCTGTAGTCCAGTCTGTGATCTCGCCCCCCTCCTGGGAGACGGATCAGAGGGTCTGATTTAAGATGGTTTGAACTGAAACTGATTTTAGCTGTAGGTGCAGACTGTCCCAGGCTGAGGGATGTAGGAACTGAGTTCCGAGGGTGAGTCTCTCCGGAGGATGGCAGGTTCAGGCTCAGCACTGGAGGTCCGTGTTTCTGCGGCTGCTGTGCTGAATCATATGGTCCCTGAACGTTTGATTGAGTTCGTCTGATCCACTCTCAGTAATCTGGCAGATGGACGGACTGGCGTGTTCTGGTGTCCGGTTCTGTCTCTGCTCCTTGTGGTTCTTTGGCCTGGGTTAGAAGCTGAGCCCACCTGCCTGTGTTCATCATAACGCTGGCTTTGCTTTTAGCTCTGCTCGCGTCCAGTTACATCTGTCAGACGCCGAACTCTACCGGTACGGAGAGAGTATTATCCGGTACCGGCTAAAACTGGTTTTAACTCTGCGTGTACACTGTGGAGGTTTAAGCCTGGCTTTAAATGGTAAAGGACCTGAGCTGAACTCGGAGGTTTAGGTTCTCTGGTCATTTTGATGATGCGCCTGCTTGTGGGATTCTGTAACTCATTTCTACATGTTCCTACTCGATCTAATGGTTTAAGCTGGTATTTTATTCCCACCACACTGGAAGGTGTCTTGTCCTGACGGATTGTTAACGTAGGCGGACTGATCTGCCAGTACAGAGGGATTATTAAATCTACTGAAATAATTAAATATCATTATAATGAGCTTAACTCTAAATCTCTCACTGAGAAATTAAGATCTTTCTGATATAAGAATTTAATAATTTAATAATTTAATAGTTTTATAATGCTAACTCTACTGACAGTTCATGAGAGACTGGTCACACTGCTGCGGAGCTCGAATAACAATGTTACTATCAGGAAACGCCTTGTTAGAACCGCGTTAGAACCTTTATTAGAACCTATTAGAACATGTTAACAGGACAGAGACGGCGTGCTGGCGAGGGAGCTCTGCAAACCTAATTGTGGAATCTGGTTCGGGATGACACCACAGAGGAGTAAGCGGGAATATGGAACCTCTAAAGAAGTGGTGATGGGTTTAACGCGTCCGAGGAACCGGAGAAGGTTCTCTGTTTGTCCAGCTCCGTCTGTTTAGCCGTAATCGGCTGTAGGAAATGGAACCTGCCCTGTAGAAGGCCTGTTACGGATCCGGGAGGGCTGGTTTGTATTCCAGACGGTGTGTTGGTGTTCTCCCAGGAGTGCTGTGCGGTTCTGTACTTGTGTGGATCCCCCACCCCGGCTGATGGGTCCTGACAGTCTCGTAGTCCACTACTTAGCACACTTCCTGTGAAGTAGCTTCTGGCTAGTGTCTGTTTCAGTCGTACCGGCTGACCATCTTCATCGACCCAGAAGATCCACACCACCACACTTACCACCTCCCTCAAACATTCCTGAAGGGCTGGGCGTTTCGCTGGGCCAGGGGACCGTCCTGCGAGGTCCGCTTCCTCCTGACTGGCTGAGGTCCGTTGGTGGAAGGTGCTGGAGATGAGCAGCAGGTGGCGCTACGCAGCACTGAACACTGCCCTCATACTGTCACATGTATAAGCCTAAGAAACAAGGGAGGAGGACGAGCCCACTGAAGCCCATCACGGGTCACTGAATCGATGATGTAATGACAGGTGAGGGGACACAGCGGGGGTCTTCCTCTGTCTGTTATTGAACTGTTCCAGGTGACCAAACATTCACCAAACACTAGCGCATCACCGGTTACTGCACCTCAGTGGAACGATATGATGAGCCGCCACTGAGTTAGCACTGTTAGCATCTACGCTAGCAGCTAAAGAATGAGTTGTTGCTGGTTTTTAACACCCTGAGGAGGATACACGTCTACAGGTGGGTTCCTCCCGCTGATGACCCCAGGTAGGGGGAAATATTACTTCAGGTAGAGAGGGGGTCTACATATCCCAGATAGAGGGACAGAGTGACTACATTCCCCAGGTAGAAGGGCATTTACTACCTCAGATAGGCTGGACATCCTGGTGGGGGGGTCGTCTTCTCACCCCCAGGAAGGGGGACCTCTCACCCCCAGGTAGGGGGACTTCTCACCCCCAGGTAGGAGGGTTTCTCACCCCCAGGTAGGAGAACTTCTCACCCCCAGGTAGGGGGATTCTCACCCCCAGGTAATAGGATTCTCACCCCCAGGTAGGAGAACTTCTCAACCCCAGATAGGGGGACCTCTCACCCCCAGGTAGGAGAACTTCTCACCCCCAGGTAGGAGAACTTCTCACCCCCAGGTAGGTGGACTTCTCACCCCCAGGTAGGAGGGCTTCCCACCCCCAGGTAGGGGGACCTCTCACCCCCAGGTAGGAGAACTTCTCACCCCCAAGTAGTATCTCAGGTTGGGAGACTTCAAGAGGAGGGGGAGTTGTCTTACCCCAGATAGGGAAAGCTTGTCACCTAAGTTGGGGGGGACTTCCTACCCCCGGTAGATGGGCTTGCTATCTCAGGTAGTGCCGTTCCTGTTTATTAACACCTGTGTCGGTGTTCAGTGATAGGCGCCCTCGGAGGGTGTAAAGGGTTGGGGTTGTACCTAACTGCTCGACCACAGCCTGTAGAGTGGACAGAGGCCGAGGCGAGTCGCTGTCTCGGTGCTAAGCGTACGTGACTACAGGGTCTGTCTGGTGTGACCTCGCTCCTCAGCAGCTCCCGAACGCGTCCGGCTCCGAGTGACAGCCGGATTGCTGAAGCAGGCAGTGGGCATTGCATCAGCATGAGCTCATTCTGTCTGAGTGAACTGACTCACCGCTAGCGCCCATGTTCTCCCCGGGTCACCACCGCTTTACCAGCCTGGCACTCAGCGGTGGGGATGCTGTGCAGTTTGTGGGGTCTGTCCTCGGCCAGTGGGCGCGAGCGGGTCGGGTCAGGCTTGCCTGGGAAGGTCTCCCGCTGTAGGAATTGTGAACGGAGCCGGAAGTTTGTACAGGGATGTTATCCTGTGTTTATTAATGTGTCTGTGTTTTATGGCTGTAGGGAGCCCGATGTGATCAGATAGCAGCGTTAGCGTAGCGGGTACTGCGTCTGTTCTGTTTCCCTGCTTCCGTTCCACTCCATCTTCCTCAGCTCCTTCTCAGGCTCCGGCTCTTTGGTAATGGGCTGGCTGGGAATGGGGCTTCTGCGTTCCCACGTTACTTTATCAGCCGCTCTGACAGCACTGAGCTCGGAATGAGCCCGAGTAGAGCCGTTATCTCATCCAGCGCTCCGCTCCACCGAGGAAGGAACCCTAAGAAAACAAAGCCGTGCGGCGGTCTGCTCGGGAGGGACTGCTCTCGGGCTCCGTTTGATTAACATATCTGAATCTGGGATTAGATTACTCACCTACGTCTGGACAGTAGTCCACCGAGGATTATTAGATATATGAACCGCAGTGAAGATGGAGATCCACTCCTTGCAGCGTAGCTCTACCTAAAGAGGAATTCTACCAAGTCAAAACGTCTCCATAACTAAATTCATTCCCAGTGGTGGTGAAGGTAACCAGACGTCCCCTCTAAAAGCTCCCCCACAGGAAGTTCCTACATGAGGTGGTTCTGAATACGCTGCCTGATGTCTGAGACGCTGTTTATGATAGTGTGGAGAAGATCTCAGCCTTAAACTCCATTCATGGTGGAGGGATACATGCTGCAGGGCGCTGTGAGGTCAAATAGTCCCCCACACCTCACACCAAACCCTCTCTCCCTCACGCCGTTATGGTATGGAGGAGGTTTGGAAGTAAGCTGGTGGGATGTCTGTATAATACAGCTGTGTAATATTTTCGGGGTAGGGCTGCCCCCTCTCGCCCGCCCTGTAGCTCCACCCCGCTGTAGAGCAGTGTGTGTGCCCACCTGCCAGATCTTGCGGTGGAGCTGCTCTGCAGGTGTAGACGTTCTTATCAGTCCGGTTTAAAGGGAGGAATTAGGGCCTCTGTAATTACCTGCTGCACTAATAAGGCCACGCGTTCCCTCCTCCGTTCCTCTCCCTCAGGCTCCGCGGCTAAATGCCACCCAAATACCACCGAGGTCTGTTTACAGCCGTTCCTCACTTACTCAGAAACATTCCGGCTGCTCTCTCCCGCCGCTCTCCCTCCTCTGTCTCCGGAGGACCTTTGCCCTGCAGTACACCAGAAGAAGAGGACAAGCTTGGGTGGTTTCCTTAAAATAGCAGCGCTGTGACACAAACATAGCGCAGCTAGCCATTTGCATTGCAAAACAGGGTTACGGCATTTACCGAGCTCGGGCGCACGGGCTCTGGAACGCCGGGAAGCGCTTGGCAGGTCTGCCGCTGCGGAGCGAGAGCTGTGCTGACTTTAACTCTATTCAGACGCGAGTTTCTCACAACCAGAGTCTGCCTCAGTTCAGCCTCGGATCAGAAGCACGTCCGGTGTCCCCTGTACCAAACCAGCACTCACACACACACACTATACACACACACACTATACACACACACACGCACTATACACACACACTCATATACACATATATACACACACACACACACACTCATACACAAACACACACACACACACACACACTACACACACACACACTCATATACACTACACACACACACACACATACACTCATATACACACACACGCACACTCATACACAAAAACACACACTATACACACACACACACTCACACAGACTACACATACACACACACACACACACACGCACTATACACACACACTATACACACACACACGCACTATACACACACACTCATATACACATATATACACACACACACACACACTCATACACAAACACACACACACTCATATACACCAACACACACACACACACATATACACAAACACACACACACATACACTCATATACACACACACACACACTCATACACAAAAACACACACACACACTCACACAGACTACACATACACACACACACACACACTACACATACACACACACACACGCACTATACACACACACGCACTATACACATACACACACATACTCACACACACACACACACACACACACACACTATGCACACACACACACACACACCACACACACCACACACACACACAGCCTGTCTCAAGCGTGTGATGCAGAACCCATGTTGGTTTCGGGAGGGAGTCTGGAATGCACTCATCTGCCTGTCGAGATTGGAAGAGCAGGATACGGGCGAGAGTTACTGTGTGAGAGAGAGAGAGACAGAGGCAGGGAGAGACAGGCTGAGAGACGGAGAGACACGCATTAGGTACTTTAGTGCTCTGTTGGTTCGGGGGATCGAACCCATGCCCTCCCGGTCACCAGGCTGCTTCCCTGACCTCCAGGCCGTGCTAGGCTGGTTTAGAGGCTGTGCCCAGTAAGATGCCGAGTCAGGGCTCCTGCTGAACACCTGTAATCAGATTGGGTGCTTTCGTGGTTTCAGCACGTTGCTAAGACCTGGGCACGGCGCCGCCAGGCCGGCTGACAGCTAGCAGCTGCTGAGTTCCAGATTGAATGGCTCCCACAGTAAAACGTTACGACCATGAGAGTCTATTTATACTGTTACGGGTCCACAGGAGCCTGAGGGTGGGCTTCTCCTCCTCATGCATATGCACCCATAAAGGTGGGCGGAGACACTACACGCGTGGCTGATCGTGTGGAGCACCTCAGACCTGGGTCGTGTTCTTTATAAGGAGGATCCAAAAAAGAGCCAGATAAAATAAGAGCCCAGTACGGTACCAGGCAGAGGTGTAGAGACGGCTCCTCATGGCAGGTTCTCCTCATGGCAGGTTCTCCTTCTGTGTATCTTAGAGCTTTACTGTAGAATAAAACTGAAGAAACCAAGTCCACCTTAAATCCCTCCAGAGTGGAATTATACAGTCCACCTTAAATCCCTCCAGAGTGGAATTATACAGTCCACCTTAAATCCCTCCAGAGTGGAATTATACAGTCCACCTTAAATCCCTCCAGAGTGGAATTATACAGTCCACCTTAAACCCTCCAGAGTGGAGCTGTACAGGAGGATGGAGCAGCTTCATTACCCTGCAGTGGAGCTGATAGAACAAGGTTTATTACTAAGCAGGTTTGGAGCGATTCTATTGGTCGGTCCATCATGAATATTCACTAACCTGATAGGAGAGCTAGAGCTTTTACACTGTGCAGAAAAAGAGATCAAAGTTTTTACACCACTAAATATATATTAGAGGTGGAGATATGGAGGAGTACCATACTGTGTACATCAGGAGTAGATGTGGGGTAGCAGGATATGGACTGGTTCAGACTCTGGGTGCCTGAGTTCAGCGTGAGCGTATACCGGCGTCCTGTCAGGGCCCGTTCTCCGCTGCTCCGGCGCTCGTTTACGGTTCTCCGTCTTAACGGGAAGAAGAAATAGGAGGCAGCCGTGACCCGAGACGGCTCACCTGAGCGGAGATTACCTCCCCACACAGCTGCACCGGTCTCATTAGCGCCGTAACCTCAGCCTCGCCTCGCTCCCTCTCTCTCTCCCTTACTTCACTTTCTCCACACTTTCTGTCGCCTCCTGCGAGGCTCTGAGTCATTCCGATTCATGGAAAACTTCAAATACAGGACGTTCTCCCAGACGGGCTGCTGTAACCCCTTCGGGTTCTCAGGCTGGGTTTACACAGTCGCCTGGAAGCATGCGCTCCGGTCGTGCAACTTGTTTCAGACTCGGTTGCAGTAGTTGCGAGGGTCTCAACTTCAAGGAAGAGGCTTCACCAGACAGCCGGTCAGTAGGGTGATGACCCAGCATGTCCAGCGGATCAACCGGAACATGACTTATGGGCCGGTTCTAAGTGAGACTGTCCTCTGAAGGGTTCAGTCAACATCCACGACCCCAGACCTCCAGCGAGCAGTGGTGTCCTCCATCAGTCCTCCTGTTAGTGCAGCACCATCGGCAGACGGCTGCACCACGCAGGACTACATGCACACAGACCGTTACCACGACTGTCCTTAACACCACGTCACCGTCACCAAAGACTGCAGTGGTGTCGTACCAGACTGTCATGGAGTGACTCAGAATGGCAGCGGGTCATCTTCAGTGATGAGTCCCGCTTTAGTCTTGGTGGAGACGCCCAACGAATCCGTGTGTGGAGGCACCGTGGTCAGCACCGAGATGGACGGTTTGTCGTCACACGTCCAGAAGACCTGGTGTCCCTCCACCTCCACCCCTACCGCACCATCTGCAGGAACTGTGTGAGGATGTTCAAGCTGCATGGGATGGATTATCACAGGACTCCATCAGGAACCTCTACAGCTCCATACCGAGATGCCTGGCGTGTTGATCCATATAAACCCCTGCGGGGTGTGAGTGACGGGATCCATAGATTGGGAAGAGGTGCTACAGTGCAGGGAATGTCTCGTTCCATGTGTGGAAAATGGCTCCAGAGCAGATGTTAATGATTGGCTAAAAGGAGGGACTGCATGTGGGCGTGGCCAAAGACCATAGTGTGAGGAAGTAGCTGAATCTGCAGGTGTGTGGAAGCGTACGGTCATACGGGTCTACCAGCAGTGGATACAATCCCAGTCTACAGGGAATTCTCCTCGGAACTGTGCCAGGGAAGGCCTCCACCACATCTGGACCACCTGACCAGTTGTCTGATGGTAGAGTGTCTGAACACTGATGTGGCCATATCCAGAACCTCGTCCGGTCCATGCCTGATCCAGTCCCAGCTTTTTTCCGGTGAGCTTACATGGGAATGATGGGAGTAGCTGGGAATGAAGTGGTCTGAGTGGAGGGAATAATGAGTGAGGGGAGAAAGCTTACTGCCCAGTCCCGCTGGCAGGTCTCACCCCCACCACTCGTCTTATCCCGTCTTAGGGAGACCCGGCTCGGTCCGTCAGACCTCGTCTGTTCTCCACCTCAGGAATTACACCGGGTTCTCTCTGCTCTGCGTTATTAAGGGCCTATCCGGTAATTAGAACCGGACTGCTCCTACTGAGACTCCTAATCAGTTCCTGAGGACATTGGGAACGAGCTTCTCTGGAACACTCCGGAGAGGAGAGAGCTCAGACGGTGGTCCTCATTGGTCACACAGCCATTCCAGGCAGGAAGGGGGGAAGTTGTCTGGAGTTACTCTAATGTCACTGTAGCGTTCCCAAATCTGAATCCCCTCACCTTTAGTGAGCGGTGTATGTAGCGCTGATCTGACAGTGTCGTATTCCGCTACCAGATATCACAGCGGTGCGGGCGCCGCCGTATGATCCCTCCCTTAAAGAGCAGGATGAAAGACCCCCAAAGAACCCGGGACAGAACATGAAGACGGCTGACAGTCAGAGTAATAGTGTTTCGGCCCAGAGCCGGGGAGGAATATGCGGAAGCTTAAAGGTGCGGAGGACTGATAACCGGAGATGACTCACTGTGTGTGGTGACCTTTAATAACAAGCAGACTGTGACTGAGCCCCGGCGAGATCCTCCACGCGCCGGTCACCTTGGCCATGTGTTTTACAGCCTGGACTGGAAAATGTATCACCCTGATAGGAATCATCGTACGGAGACGGACCACAGGGACTCCCTGTAAACACAAACCACTGATCCTGTCGAGGGAGGAGGCACCACCAGCGGGGAAGGCCAATCACAAACGGAGATCTCCATAACGTCCCTGCAGGTTCTCCTGGACAACAGTGGGATCTTCAGCTGACTGGCCTGCTGCTCGGATGTCTCTCCTCCTGGGACAAGGCCTCAGTAGCCTCACACATCATCTCTAGTCGGATGTCGTGCTCAGAATTCCAGATCAGTGTTCCGGTTTATCACGTCTAGAACACACATATACACATTCACTATCTAGAACCACCAGTGAACCTACACGTGTCTTCTGAGTGTGTATGGAATGTTGATGATGAAAATCTGGAAAACCTGGAAATACTAAGTTTCTGTGGGGGACTATTTGACCTCACAGCGCCCTGCAGCATGTATCCCTCCACCATGAATGGAGTTTAAGGCTGAGATTCTGTATCCACACTGTCATAAACAGCGCGCGTACTCAGACATCAGGCAGCGTATTCAGAAACCACCTCATGTCCTTTTCGCCGCTTTAAGGCTCGTTCCAGGTGTCCACCTGCGTGTCCTCCACCGCGCTTGATGTCCGGCGTGTCGGAATGCTCGTTCGTGCATGCACGCTGCAGACCACGCCGAGCTTTTAGGCGCAGCAGCCGGGAACGGTAATGTGTTAAGAGATTTATTATGACACTGTGCTCAGGGAGCTTTCAACACATAACTCTCCTGGTCCAGCGGGAGAGAACCTGCGACTGCCACCTCAGCAGCTCCACCGCTGGGCCGGGCTCCACCTGACCTTTCCTCACAGGAGGAATCTGGGCCACGTGTAGTTTGTGTGGAGAGCTGGAGCGGATAGGGATTAGGGACGCATGGATCCAGCCTTTTCGGTTCTGATACCCATACATAAACATCAGCCGATACCCGGTGCTGATCCGATACTGACCGGATAACCGTGTACTTGCTCCATGTGGTTCCTATAACAGTCCTGTGATTCCCGTAGGGTTAAGGAGGCTATCGCCGGGTTACGTTTCAGGCATTTTCACCCAAAAGAACCCCGGTTCTTGAACTGGTTACATTTTGGCATCTTAGAACCTCAGGTTCTATTCAGGGAACCAGTCTGCGTTTGCACTAGGAACCAGGAACGTCAAAGGACACGTCACCAGCATGGATCAACTACAAGGGATGGGAAGACCTGGATGAGGTTCTACAGCAGACCACTGGGGGGCGGTGTTGTTGCCTTCGCTTTCCTGAACCACTGACACGCCCACGAATGTTGCCGCAGAACCTGCTGAAGAACCTGCTATTCTTTGGTTCCAGCTGGTAACTGCGTTTTCAGCTCCGAGCTAATTTATCTTTGTTTGTGTGGTTCTCAACCTTGGTGGAGCCAGGGAGGAGCCGATTCCAGCTCCTCTGAGGTACTGATGTTGGTGACTGGCCGTAGTGAAACAAGGTTCTCCACGTCCTCCACCCCCTCGGAGACCCCCTCAGTCCTGGTTCTCGTCTGAGCGCAGCTTCGCTCCCGAATAGCCGAACTCCTCATCATCTCCTTCGAGACGCTCGAGATGCCGCTTTACTCCGGGAACCCCTAACCGCCGCAGCCTCCTGGATCCCGTCGCTCTGGCAGGCTCTTGATGGAGTTTCCCGTGAGGTCCAGCCCTGTGCTCTGCTGGAGCTTCCTCAGACTGTATGAGGCAGTGCTCCTGCACAGCTCGGCTCCAGCGTTCTCCGGCATTCCCACACATTCAACAGCTTCGCTAGAGCCAAACAGGAGAGTCCGTACAGGGGCATTCCACCAGTTTTACTAAGATACACACAGACAGCAAATTTCACCACCTCACAAAGGAAGAAGCTGAAGTTAAAATTAAAAGAATTATGAATTACATTAAATATTTAAAGTTCATTAAACAACCCATAATACAATTTAGATCTACAAAATTCAGATTTAAAAAGTTTGTCAATGAGACTCTCTATATATCTCTATAACAATTATACTCCTCAACCTGAAGCTAATAAAGGGGAGTAAAGTGTATCATATCGGGCCAAAATAAGCATGCTCAAAACGATGGTAGGT
>JAMWET010004732.1:0-12500 GCA_024036415.1 Prochilodus magdalenae
AAATAAATAAAATGCGGTGATGACTAATGAGCTCCACCCTGCAGTAGGCAATACAAACCCGTGGTATTGTGGTAATGTGGTTATTGTCACAGCCCTACATTCAAGATGACCCTGCTGTTTTGGTACAGCGTGAAGAGAGAGAGGATTGTAAAAATCCCATGAGAATATATATCTTGCTCGAAAAGCCTTAAATATTCATCACAGTGACCAGTTCAGGTTGCTGTTTGCTGTTTATGTACAATTTATGTACAAAACTTTTGTTTTTGTTTCCCATTCTAATAATAATTGCTTACACACTAATATGTGATCAGAATGTAATCACAAAATCCCGCAGTGTCACCCAATCTGCCTCCTCTGCCTGATTTGTATTGTGCATGTGCACCACTGTCATGTATGCATACGCTGCATTACATTCTGCTACCCAATCTGTGCCTTGCATGCATTCTTTTATTTCATTGTAATACTGGATTAGCTTGGGGGCCCGTATTTCATCAGATCTGCTTAAATATTAGTAAACCTTGAACATGTACCTGCCACATACAACAGCCTTTCATAACCCTAACCCCACCTATCCTCCTTCCTTCTGTCTGCACCTCATATCCTTAATAGCGTCATTGGAAATGGCTCATTCAGATAATATCCTTCACTTAAAATCACAAGCCAAAATGAGTCCCCTCTGTGATGTTCTGGGTTTTTTAATTACGTGGAGGTTTTTTAAGTCATTGAGATGACAGTACATTTGAACCACAGTGGGCTACATTGAGCTGCTGGACAACCAGGTTTTGCCAGTTGCTTAACATCTTACCAAAGAACACAAGATTCCTATCCCTGTATTCCAAGATGACAGTTCTCAAGTTCACAGGGGTGCAGATGTGACTGATTAGCATGATGAACACTGAGGAGAATTCACAAGTCAACGTGTGGGAATGAAAAAAGAAAGTAAAACTGCAGGAGACAAACGCAATGCTCAGTGAAAGAAAAGAAAAGCCGTTCACCACCAAACTTTTCCCCTACAACATTTTTTTTTTTTTTTTCCTTTTCCTTTTCTTCATTCCTCCTCACTTCCCATCCTCTTCCTCCCACTCTTTTTCTTCCCTCCTCTCCCGGTTTTGGTAAGGAAAGGGTTTCAGTTTGGAATGGAGTCGTTAACAGTCTCTGGATCTACACAGTCATGAAGAATAAGAAAACAAAACGACAGAAGGAAAACGTTTGAGATGAGGAGACACAGCTTCCAGATTCACATGTTCGGACAAGGAGCGGAAACAAAAACACAACAAATGCAGAACGAGTCGGGCTTAGGACCACGATGGTCCCCGGAAAACTGGATTCATACTTCTTATGCCATTTTCTTACACATCTCTGTAAATCTAGAAAAAAGTGCTATATGTTGCAGCGCTATATTAATAGTTTTTTCCTCTTTCCTGTTTTGACGTTCCTTGGCATCAGGTTACTTTCTGAGAATGAGAAACTTCAGTTTAGAGCACAGGGATGCGAGCACGATGCAAACAATAACCTGCTCAAGGTCATCATCATTTTGGTTAAACATGAAAGCATGTCTCCTGAGATCTGAGATTGCCTCCTTCCTTCATCCTATTGTTAATGAGGCATTTGCGTTTAAACCTATATTTTGCGCAGCTTCGTTCATGCTATTGTTACTGTAAAAATGCGATCATGTGGAAAGCAAAGCAGTTCAGGTAGATCACACCTTAAGCTATGTCTTTTCACTGGTAAACAAGTAAAATAGCATGTCAGCACGTGTACAATATAGGTGGGGAAGTGCTGGCTGGTGCCAGTAAAAGTAGTTTGCTCCATATTTGACAGTAGTGCATATTTGTGGTGTAAACAGGAATTCTGATAGTGATAATGGCCAACTTTGTGGGCCGAGCCTCTGAGACTGAGCATATTCAGTCAACATTGACAGCACTAAGTTTGAATAGTACAGCAAAATAAAATTTAATTCAATTAAACTTTATTGTTGTTATACCAATACAGGGTTCAACAATATCATCATATATACACATCTCCAATGCAGTTATATGTGTGTGTGTATGTATATATATATATATATATATATATATATATATATATATATATATATATATATATATTATATATATATATATAATCAGGGGATGGAACAATGAAACTGAAACACCTGGTTTTAAGAACACAAATTATTATTAATATTAGGATGAAAGGTGTAGGGCCCGGTCCATTTGGTTGGACCGGCCGGAATACTGAGCGTCAGTTGGTCTTGGGAATGACATATACTGTCGTCCTGCACATTGGTCATAGAGCGATTTAAGCCATGTCTTCTTCAGCAGGATAGTGGCCTATAGGTCACTATTGGGATAGCTGGTGGATGGGTTCGTTCCAGTTACATTATGATCTGGTGGTATGCTGACATTAACCTACAATATGGATAAATATATAAAACCGTTGCTCTTGATACATCACAAAGACTTGCGTGTCTTGGTCACCAGGATGATGCCAGCAAGAAGTGCACCAATCAGTTTGTCCTCTATTGAACTCTGTAATTGTCTCGCCATAATGTTGTGTGCATTGCAGTATTTTGAGCAGAGACCTGTGCTCTTACCTGCCCCACTGAACCTTCCGACTATCTGCTCTTAATCCTTACTGGTGCAATGGGCAATTAATGAAGATTGGCCACCAGGCTGGTCCAATTTAGCCATGAGACCCCCCACACTAAAATGACAGGTGTTTCAGTTTCATTGTCCAACCCCTGTATGTGTGTATATATATACATACATATATATTCCACAGTCAGCTGTATTAAAAGTCAGTCACAGTCATGTGGTATTGCAACAAAGTGGAAGCAATTGGGAACGTCAGCAAAGTGGTAGGCCACGTAAAATGACAGAGCTGGGTCTCAGACTGCGCAGAGATCACCAACTTTCTACAGAATCAATCACTAGAGACCTCCAAACTTTCAGATTAGCTTGAGAACAGTGCGTAGAGAGCTTCATGGAATGGGTTTCTATAACCAGGTTGTTGTTCAGGAGTTGGGCTCGGCCCCTAAGTTCCAGTGAAAGGAACTCCAAGAGATTGGATTCCATGCTCCCAACTTTGTGGTAACATTTTGGGGACGGCCCCTCCCTGTTCCAACATGACTGCGCACCAAGGCACAAAGCAAGGTCCATAAAGGCATGGATGAGCGAGTCTGGTGTGGAAGAACTGGACTGTCCTGCACAGAGTCCTGACCTCAACCCGATAGAACACCTTTGGGATGAATTGGAGCAGAGACTGCGAGCCTTGTGGAAAGCCTTCCCAGAAGAGTGGAAGCTGTTATAGCTGTTAAGGGCGGGCCGACTTCATATTAAACCCTATGGATTAAGAATGGGATGTCACTCAAGTCCATGTGAGTGAGAAGGCAGACAAGCAAATACTTTTGGCAGATAGTGTACATGGATTGGCCTACATGTACTGGAACAAGTATTGCGCTCGCTTGCCTTGTGGACATGGCCTCCTGTCACTGCAGCATGTAGCAGTAATTGCATAGGTCTCTGTGATTGCCTGACGAAGATTAGGCGCTTTGTCTTGTTCTGTCAGAAAGCATCGAATCACATTTATCTTTATTAGACCGTAAGACAGTTATGTAGGGGTATGCGTGCGTTTGGCTGCTCCTGTTTGTGTGTGCTGGTCTGTGAGGTCCTGATAAACCCACACATTCCTAAACAGATATTTATACTCTCTCATTGGCAGATGGAGCTGACAAAATGTGTCTGTGTTGGAGACACCACTAGGGGAATGAGGAGGCAGGTTGTGGGTTTCTGTTCTGCCACCCCAATTAGCTCTTTTAAAGCGTCTCTCATGATTTGATTTTATTAATCTGATATAATGGTAGACCTCTGTGTTGGATCCCATTGACGTGGTGCCCTTATGAAGGTACTATATACTTAAAATCATTAGACCTGAATGAAACTAAACAAACAAGAGTGCTGGATCAGAGTAGAGATCTGCACAGGCTTGATTGTTAATACCTGTACCCACCTGCTTTAACCACCTCATGTTTGCCTGTGCTCACAAAATGTGGTTCCCTTCTTGTCTGCTCGTGTCTGCTCCAGCCACAAAATACCTGCTTATGCCCGCCCACTTTGGGGCTATGGTAGTTGTTTGCATCCGCCCTCATTTAGCCTTTGTAAACTGCCTCGCTGACGTGGAACATGATCGCACAGCCTCCCGACACTGGTTGAGGTAGACTCTAGACTCATCACACCTTCACAGTCTGTAAAAATACAGACATAAATATTTTCGATTTCCATTGTGTAGGAGTGATGGTGTCCACCCTGCCCTGTGCTGGGGGGGTGTGGCTGTGTTTCCTAGATTTTGTGGATGCAGGCAGGCATGACATGTTGAAACCAGGTGGGTACAGGCATTAACAATCAAGCCTGTGCAGACTACACCAGACCTGCACCCTTAACACCAAATAAGACATACTCAGGTATAGTCAACGCTGTTGCTGAAGCACTCTTACCATTCACACTGCTTCTTTTCTTTCTGATGGTGTAGTTAAATCGAAACTGTCATTTCATGCTTGACCCTCTGTTCCTTCCTCTCCCTTCAGCGACGGATGTATGTGCAGTTGCGAAATCGAGCTCTAGGGACAGCACTGACCACAGAGAGAACTCTGGACTCTTCGGCTCCAGCCAGACTCTTGCTGCGTGCTGCTGACTGCTCCCTGGACACGCAACACTGGATGTACAGCCAGGCTCTCCTCAAAAGCAAGGTTGATTCGAAGTAGTCTTAACAAATGTTTCGATTGTGTATTCAGTCATTCAGCAAGAACTCAGAACATTTACACAGTTTATGCAACCAGTGCATAGAAACAGCGGTGGAATTTTGGTTGTTTTGGCTCTCCAGCTTATTTGGGTCAATGTGTGTGGCCTTTTTTGCGTGTACCACCTGCCTTTTCCCCCAACTCGGTTGTAAATTGCCATGTCCAGATACTTAGAGATATAGCTTAAGGTCTATTAGGATCATATTAGAGCACTGCATTGAGCTCTTACCTGTTTGATTTTGTCTCAAGTGTTAGAACTCGAACACCAGTAGGCAGAAAAATAGGCAACTATCTATAGAGCACTATTGAAATTCTGAAACCCAAGCATTGCCGGGTAACATTCGCCCTTAGCAAAACCTACAGTATAAGTGAGAGCAGTGGCTGTAAATGAATTGAAGCCTTGTAATGTAGTTGTACTTGTTGCACAGATGAGATCTTTAACACCTGCGCGACACACAAAGTAAATAAATGTAGCCAAAAATAGGAAGATGAATTTAGAATTTTCTGTTGGCTTAGGTCTGAGGTTGTGTTCGTGTCTGCAGGTGGGGAAGGGCTGCCTGTCTGTCATCGGTGGAAAGGCATGTGTGGGAACTAGAGTGGCCCTGTGGGAAGAACATGGACGAATACATCAGAGATGGAGTTTTAATGAGAATGGGACAATTTCTCCTCACTTAGATCCCAGCCTAGTACTGGACAGAAGAGGTAACATATCAATATTTTATTATTCATAATCTGACCTAATTACACAGTCATGTCATTATAATTAAATCTTTGAGAAGTAAACAAAGTCATTCAGCGTACTCAAGAGTAGTTTCGTGTGAAATGGCTCACTGCAGAGATTACTTTATAATGATGGTGAAGTGAACCTGTGCCCACAACACAAACATAGCCATTATATTTACTTTGCAAAATGACAAGTAAACCTACACATGCGTTTCATATGCAATATTGATAAAGGTAAACTAAAAGCAAATCCCAAAATATAAGATGTTTTGGTAAAACTTGTTGTATTGGACAAGGACAAAAAATTAGACGTGCAATACCTTCACAGGCACCAATAAAACCTGTGACTGGATTTGGCCTGGACTGGACAAGTTTCTGGAGGTAGCCACATCAGTGTTCAGACTCTCTTACATGAAAGAATTCTTCAGTTGGTCCAGATGTGGTGGATGGCTTCCCTGGCAGTTTACTGGTTGTTCCAGGTAGTTCCCACAGATCTTCAAGAGGGTTCAAATCTGGACTTTTTGCAGGCCAGTCCGGATGTGTGAATGCTCCTGAATGTTCATCATGCCAATCAGTCACATTTGCAGTCCTGTGAACGCCAGAACTGTCATCTTGGAATACCGGGAATAGGAATGTGATGTTTCTCGGTAAGATGATGAGCAAAAGGCGAAACCCGGTTGCCCAGCAGCTCAGTGTAAGCACTGTGCTTCACATCTACTGTCACCTCAACCAAATTACCCATTTCTAAAACAGCCCTAGAACATCACAGAGTTGGCTCATTGTTTTCTGCAGAGAGCTTATTTTAAAATGGCATTTTAAGCCAGAAGTCTGTCTCGGGAATCAGGCAGCAGATTTGTAACATTTCTGAGGTTTGGAGCCATGAAACACTTTAGACATTTGGTTTCTTTTACCACCGCTGTGAACAATACTGGGAAGTTTCTTACCCGTGGAGCATTTCCCATCAAATTACTCTGAATGTCTTTCATTAATAAATCCTAATCTTGTATCCTTGCAGATCATGCAGAAATCAAAATAAAGCTCTGCTTATATTTCCCCTTTGAATTATGGCTCATTTCCGTTGCGCAGCCCAACACTGTTCACGTTTCAGACTGTTGTGAAACATTTCTGATTGTGTTTCAGGAGGCGGTGGGATAGACAGGGACCATCTGATCCTGAACGAGTTCTGTGCTGATAACGCCACTCAGTACTGGGACGTAGAGGTGCTTTAGTGGTGAGTTTGAGAAACTGACACCATTTCTCTGAAAGTGTTGTCACGCTAATGGACTGGACCATCTGAAGCTAAACACAGCACTGCCTCTGACAACCAAAAGAGGAACCGATTACAAAACGTCCAGACCAGTGTTCTTCTGTTCTAGTCCCAGAGAGACGCAGCATGTCTGTCTGTTTCCTCGTTCTAGCAGCTCAGTCACTGATCTGGTACGTCAGGGCTGTGCTTTGGCTGTCCAGAGCCCAACGTCAATACCTGTTTGCTGCAGGTTATCTATTTCGCAGGGCTTGGAACAATTGGCTGTAGATATCGCAGCCCCCTCTGAACCTGAAGTGAATCCTGACAGCGTCCTGAACTTCAGTTTTAAAGCCACAAACCAAAGCCACTACATGTATCACTATTCAATGCCAGAGTACCTGAGAGGGAAGAGCTCTTTTACCTGTTCGAGGCAATATAATGAGTATGGATTATATGCTTGCTTTCTTGTTTTATTCATCCAAGCACATTTGCACTAAGATCCTCACTTAAAGAGCAGTGGTCGATGTACTGGGGATAGAGTGCCCCCTATGGACTGATGTTGTAAATTGCAGGACTTCTCTGTTTCATATGATGTCATTTAGAAAATCTCCCTTTACTCAGAAAAGAGCTCCAAATACTTATTCCTGCCAGCTCAGGCCACATAAAGAGGATCCTTTTTTAAAGCTGGTCAAATCACTGGATTTATCACTGAACACTGAGTGTATGATATTCAGGAAAAGATGTATTAAAATACTGAATGCGCTCTCTAAAGAGAAAACCTGTACAGTCTATAAGCTCACTGTTTTTAAGAGATGTGATTAATATTAAAGATGTGTAATAAATTTAGGTGTTCTGTATCATTGTTTGCAGCCTTCTGGAATGATATGTTTTAAAAACGTGTGTGTGTGTGTGTGTGTGTGTATGTATATGTGTATATATATGTGTATATATGTGTGTGTGTATGTGTATTTATACACATATACATACATACACATACATATACATACATTTATATATATATATTATATATATTATAATGTATGTATTATGTATATACATATATGTATGTATGTATGAATGTGTGTGTATTAATATATATTATATAAATATATATTATGAAATGTGTGTGTGTATATTTGTTTATTTGTTTTTGTATATGCTGTTATGTTTACATATTTTAATATAATATACGTATGTGTATATATTTCTATCTACCTTAATATAGTTTTTCCCCAGCTATATATATATATATATATATATATATAAAATGTATGTATATGTATGTATGTATATGTGTGTGTGTATTTGTTTATTTGTTTTTGTTTGCTGTATGTTTACTTTTAACATTTTTCTGTCTACCTTAATTTTTTCCCCAGCCTTTCTGTTTATCCCTGTTAGAAATTTGCAGTTTAAACCATTCAGCCATAACATTAAAACCACCACCTTGTATTTACATTCATTGTCCATGTTATTAGCTCCACTGATCATACAGGAGCACTCTGTAGTTCTACAGTCCCAGACTGTAGTCCATCTGTTTCTCTGTATACTGTATTACCCTGTTCAGGTACTATGTGGGTGGGGGATCATTCTCAGCACTGTAGTGGTGCTGGTGTGAGTGGATCAGACAGAAAGGTGTCTGGTTTCACTGACTTGCATTTAAGGTGAGGCATGTTCTTATTCTTGTCTCCTCCCGTCCTGTAAAGTTTTTAAAGACCATTTTGGGGATATGAAGTATTATGTTCAACATAAGTGATATCCGAATGCCTTGTTTATGATGTCTGTACAGACAGACAAGCTACAGACAGATGGATCGATAGACAGGCTATAGATAGATAGACAAGCTACAGATAGATAGCTAGATAGACAAGCTATAGATAGATAGACAAGCTACAGGTAGATAAACAGACAGGCTATAGATAAACAAGATATAGACAGACAGACCAGATATAGATAGATAGACAAGTTATAGATAGACAGACAGACAAGATAGATATGTAGGTAGACAGACAGACAGACAGGTTGGTAGATGTGTGTTTGGGTTCTTGAAAAGAACTATATATATAGTGTGTGCGCGTGTGTCTGTGTGTGTGTGCGTCTGTGTGTGCGCGTGTGTACTCACTTCCTATACTTTAAGAACACAAAACCACAAAAGACTCGACCCTCATGTTCTTTATTAAGCATTCAGCCAAAATGAGTCACACTTGCAACTTCCCGAAAAAGCATTTAAAGGGTTAAACCCTCATGGAGGTCTTGGTGGAGCAGCTGTGAATCACACATTCTCACACCAAGTGAGTCAGAGATCTGTATCAGCCAGAGACACAGATGGACAAACGTGAAGCAATTATCAAAACAGTAGCTGTTCTCACAATGGTACTGAGAGGATCCTGGCTACACGTCACAGCAGCCTGCTGGAATCATCATGACAACAGTACGCTCTGTGTCTGAAGAACCACTACTGTCTCTCACACACATCCCTCAGAGCCGAGTCCTACGTACTGCCTGCGGGCTGGCGGCCAGCACAGCCTGGAGATTTGCCTGCTCAAACACACTGGTTCAGCTGATCTGTTAATTAGCAGGTTCAGTAGCTGGGTATGAGCAGAAACGTCTCCAGGATGAGCAGTGAAACACCATTCTGCTAATGTGTGAAAGCATCCAGGAGGGGCTTCTGTTCTGACCTGTCAGAATATCCATCTGAATACAGTGTAACTGGTAAGGCAAACTCATTCTTCTCTTCTCAGTCTGAAAGCTTTGAAGCTTGCTCTTTCTGGTCCTGCTGAAGAACATGATTGTCAAGACGATACAAGCCATGCTGTATGTCTGCACGTCACAGTGTGCTCATGGAGGCGACTGCTCAGCAGACCTGCAGCAGTCCTTCAGTCCAGAGGCCCAGCACCAGGCCCAGCTTGTCTGCATCTTGCTGCAGCGGCAGCTCGGCCACCAGGAGGCGCTCTCCACTCAGCAGCTGCCTGAGAGCGGGGAGATGAGTCACAGGGAAGCGTAGACCCTGAATCTGTGGCACAAAAATAATAACATTACCTCCTGAGTCATGGACAACATTGCTAAATGGTTATTCCCAAAACTGCTGTTTTTATTATTACAAAAGTTACAGTATTACACTTTAACTTCGTCACCACTACGTCTATTAGACGACAATTAGATACTCAACTGATGTTACTTGGATCAATTTCTTTACTATCGTTTCAAGAACTGGCTTGTGTTTTCATGACCTCCCTGCAAATGACAGCATAAAGGGCTGAAAGATTAATTGATTAATCAAGCTGCAATTTTAATTAGAGCCCATTTTATAAAAAAGCCATATCTCATATGTGGAACGTTAACATGATATCAGAGCTTACAAACTGCCTGGAGAGGAGTTAGACCAGTAACAGACCTGGGGGGCATGCCACAAAGCAGGGTTGTTCAGTAAGCCAGATAGCTCAAGCTCAAAGTCAAGCCTGTCCAAAAGGAAAAGAGAGGAATCACTGTATTCCTATTGGACAGTCCTCATCTTTGGGTTTAAGTTATATGGATAACTGAGAAATCCTGCTTTGTGGAATGCCCCCACAAGACTTCAGTTCCCAGAAGATCTTCTCAACCACAATTGAAATCTTTACTCCTTAGTACATTACAAGTACGTTTGAGTACTGTACTTAAGTATCTATACTTTTTTTTTTTTTTTAAACATAAGACTTTTACTTCACTGCATTTACTTTTGACTATTCACTACATTCACTAGCTTAGCATAGACGCCTTTAGCATAAAGAAATAACTGTCCATTCAATAACACTTTTTTTTTTTGATTACCCTCCTTTTTACCTTTTAAAGTGATATAATTCTGTCCATTAAAACCATAATACTATAATATGCAGATAAAATAAGTTTCCCTTCAAAAATCCACCAAAAATAATCCTTGTGTGTTGTGTGATTTACTTGCTTCCTCTATATGGATGAGAAAAGTAAAGACGTACCTGTTGAAAGACTAAGTGACATCTAGCCTTACATACCTCTACCGATTGGTAGAGATGGCACAATCAGGTTGAGTTCAGTTCAACACCTTCTTCATTAAGATATAATATTAAGATGACTCTGAATGTGCTCTACTAAACGTTGAACACACCATTAAATATCGGTGGACAAATGTTCTGTTGTAAATCTGATGGTCCATATTGTGTCCATCACAGGAGAAAAACCATTCACAGTAAACTACACACACATGGTCAAGTTCAAAGTTCGAGCCGCAATTCTTTGGCAGTGGTTCGGTTGTAACGATGGCTATGAAAACAGTGAATAAAGATAGATAAAGGATGTGCATGGTTTTAAATGTGTGCTCCATTCATCATACAAAAACTTAACCAAGGAGAAAGCAAGTCCAGCTATGTAGATTCCAATGAACATCTGAAATGGAGCTGCCTCAGTAGCTGGTCAGAAGACCTTTTATAGATTTGTCCGTCTGTTTGTGTTTATTAATCTTTTTTTAATCGCAGGTGTCTGTGCTGTAGTGCTCACTGTTTACTTATACCATCATATTCACCGCAAGTAAAGTGTGAATATGACGAGTCTGGTGTCAGAGGTAGACCACAGCTGCTGCTGTTAACACAACACAAACACGTATGGGAACTACTTATCTTGGAAACAAGTTGGTTCATAACACCACATCCTGTGTGAATCCTCGGCTGACGCATACTAATAGTTTTGCTTGTAGAAATACAGATTAATAAAGTATTCTCACAGAGAGGCAGTGCATTCAGGAGGCTGTTTCAGAGTCAGCGGGTAGAGTGAATCCATTCAACATACTGTCAATATACGGACATTAAAAGAAAAAGTATTTTTGAATATTTAAGTATTTTTCAAATCAAGTACTCCAGCCCTCGTGACTGAACAACCTTCACTTGTATTAGAGTAACATGCTCACGAGCAAAAAAGGAGTCCCCTTGTGTGCTTAAGGTGTAGTAACTTCAGGCTCCTGCAGGTGGCGCTGCACGAGGATGACGGGGCTATAAATCCCTGTGGGGTGTGAGTGACGGGATCCATAGATTGAGAAGAGGTGCTACAGTGCAGGGAATGTCTCGTTTCATGTGTGGAAAATGGCTCCAGAGCAGATGTTAATGATTGGCTAAAAGGAGGGACTGCATGTGGGCGTGGCCAAAGACCATAGTGTGAAGGAAGTAGCTGAATCTGCAGGTGTATGGAAGCTTATGCTCATACGGGTCTACCAGCAGTGGCTAAAATCCCAGTCTACAGGGAATTCTCCTCGGAATTGTGCCAGGGAAGGCATCCACCAAATCTGGCACCAGGCCAAATCCAATCACAGCTGTTATTGGCGCTCGCGTAGGTGTTACACGCTAGTTGGTACATTTCAGCCACAGGGGACTCGTCTTTTATCCGGGGAGTTTGTGGGAGTTGTGTCTCCTCCATCTTACCTGTGATGCTTCCTCTTCGTCTCTGTCCTCCTCCTC
Organism: Prochilodus magdalenae; assembly: GCA_024036415.1. Classification (NCBI taxonomy): domain Eukaryota; kingdom Metazoa; phylum Chordata; class Actinopteri; order Characiformes; family Prochilodontidae; genus Prochilodus; species Prochilodus magdalenae. The sequence continues at coordinate 12,224 of JAMWET010004732.1, forward strand.
CTCCTCATCGTCATCATGTGCTCCCATCATGTGCGTCTCCCTCTTGTTTTTTAGAGAATGTAACATGAATGCCACCAACTCCGTAGCTTCATCCTGAAGGTCAACAAACACATGCCCACTTCAGTATAGACTCCCTATATGCTGACCAGCTCCTCCTCATTTGCCTTTTCTGGGAAAGCGACTATTTTAAAGATGCGGGGTTTTATTCTCGCAGCAGACAGAGCTCAGCGTGTACTCTTACTGTGTTGTCCTGACTGGGCTCCACTGTGAGAAGAAT